>CM047426.1:25484824-25895016 GCA_026168455.1 Theocolax elegans
TGGGCTGTAACATTATATTCATTATCAAGCACCTGAAGAGGTCTGCAAACCTAGCAGACGAAACGTTGTGCACATACATAAATAAATTGGATTTATTTATTATTGACCCTTTACAATCGACTATTTACTAATTCAACAATGGGGGGTGAAAATTACAAATTATTGTAAATTTCTTACACAAATGTAATTTTAGATTATAAGATATTATGTATTAACAAATAAATGTAATGCGATATGAACCTGTACTGGTTCAAAAGCTTAATAAAAAAAAATTAAAAATAAATTTACAAAACAATAACGAGTCATTACATAGTTTTGATTCAAAGGATAATAATATAGACCATGGTTAGTATTTAGGGTTTTCTGTCCTCTGTCAGCTTATGTAAATGAAGTCGTACTGTACCCGTGCAACGAAGTCAAAATACCTCTAACATCACAACCCTAAATATACCAGTTGGTTTGCTAGCAATTTTGAATAATACAAGAAACAGAATTGGAAGAAAACTAATGAATAATTTTTGAATATTGCAACCAATGAACTTTGTGTCATATTATGTAATCGCGATGACTTCAGTCCACACGAATTAAGGAAAAATATATTATTCTTATTTTTAGTTTAATAGCAGAAGTATAGTAAATACTTTTATATTTATAAAGTTTAAAGTTTGGTAGTATTAACATATGCCTTGTCAAAGGCTTTTGGGTATCATCCTAAACCGTTATTTCGCTTCCTTTAAACCCTCTCTTTTCCCCATCGTTTCGCATTCGCCTGGGGTTATTCGCCTGTGGAGGAGGGAAAATCTATGGCCAAACCTTGCGGAGTAAATGGCATTTAGGAAAACCTTCTCTGAGATGGTTCGAAGTTTTAAAATATATATTTTAAGTGTCAAAGTCACATTGTGTTGGCTTCTACACCGAAATAGAACATTTCATACCTTTCGCTCATGTTGTAGAGTATAAAAAAACCCTAAACGATCCTGACAGCCGCAAGAGGATAGGACACTTATCCAATTACTAGTCGCATCAAGTGCTGCGTAACTTTCATTGTTGGCACTCTGCTACCGCGTCGGTACTTTTATATTATTATGTAACCTTTCGACAAATATCTACATTTTCACGATTAAACATCTTACATATTTTAAAAAATCTGAGTTGGCGCCTTTTTCCCCCTAAAGGGATAATATTAGTGCAATTAAAACTATAATAAATATATATAAATAAACAAGAATTTTTTTTTCATTTCGTCTATATCGAATAACAAATTGAAATATCTTCTACGCTGATAATGAAAAAGACACATTTGCTTTCTGGTGCGAGGTGAAACCTTATTTATCCGGAGTGCAAAGATGGAACCTTCTTCAACCGCAATGCGAGATGGAACTTTCTTCAACCACGCTACGAGATGGAACCTTCTTCAACCGAGTTGTGAGATACGACCTTGTTCCTCTCTAAACAAACTTAAACTAATAGCATTATTGACTATGTTATGCATTGCTGAAACGTACAGAAAAATACGTTCGGTACAAAGTCCACTAGTGGAAGATTTAATTGAACCCAAGCGATAGGATCTGCCTTAGCGCTCGTGCTGTTCAGCCTCAAGTCGTAGGCGTAACCACATCGCGAATGGATTTGAATGGTTGGAAACGGCGCCCTGGAGTTTGTTGCCTCTCTCGTACACGCAATGGGAGGAAAAGGTGAAAGAGGGAGAAAGAGAAAGAGAGAGAGAGAGAGAGAGAGAGCGAAAGAGAGTGGTTAGAAACTGCAGATGTCGGGAGATGAACCGCAGAAAGAGACGCAGCCTCGAGAAAGAGAGGAAAGAAGGCGAAGGTATTAAACTTGCATGAGCGAACCTCTCCCGGCCCTCCGGCCTGAATGGTAATTAAAGCGTGTGAGACTTTGTTACGACGCTCGATTCTCGCGCGTCCGTTCTAAGTTGATTCGCGAACCTTCCTACTCTATCCTCTTCAAAAAAATCAGAATACATCAATCAAACATTGTTTGTGCACTAATCATGAAATTCTTCTTTATTTTCAATCCGAGATAAGAAGATTTTTGCAACTGTTTTGCTTGCGAATTTAATCAGAATTAAACTTATTCGTATAAATAAATGTGTATTTAAATAAAATATTATATCAACTTTTTAACCAAAAATACGAACACTATTATTTTATTATATAAACGACAAGAAAATATTTACAATCAATTATTATAAAAATCAGAAAGAACTGTTGTTAGGTACTCCTATTATACTATAGATCCCCTCCTCACTTTGCGTTTATTCTATGTTACCAGGTATCGAATCAACAGGTGAGAATAGAAACGCAAAACCGATTGAAAAACGGAGAACTCAGTAAGAAGAAGATATGCGGCGTTCCGAAACAATCGGCTCCACCTTCGATTAAGAGTGAAACGGAAGCAGGAGAACGGGGACTTTCCGCGGGAGCCTAAAATGTTCTCGACCGATCGAAGGTCCAGATAAGTCTCGGCTACGCTTCGGCTCCCCTTTCATGCCGGCCAACATCCTCGCCTGTTTTAATGCAGCGATGTACAGGCACGCCAGTATACCCCATCGAACTCAGTCAGGAACGACTAATGTGAAAGAAAGAGGGAGAGAATGCGGCAGAGTTGCCGCCAAGCAGTTTATATACTCGTTGATTTATTAAGGATATCCACCCGCCGTCGTGCGCGGTTTTGCGACATTGCCAACCAATCTTTCGTTCCTGACAACTCTCTTTTTTTTTTGTTTGTATATTTAGAAATATATCTTTCGACATTTACAATAAATGCTTTTCACTTTCTTATTTTTTAATTATTCCGTTACGTCAATCCACCATTTATTTTTCTATTGTTTTTGCTATAAATAAAAACAAATTTTTTACATGTCATCATTTTCATTATAATGTTCGATTATTTAAATTTTGAATATAATTCGTTTTTTAAGAGTATAAGTGTTTATACAGTTAAAAAGTTTAAATGTTGTAGAAAGATGAATGTTTCCTATAAATGTTATTAAAAATTGTTTGGATATACAATAATACTCAACAATTAATGAAAAAAAAACACATTTTGTATATTATATATATATATATAAAATATGAAGAAAGCTGAAGTTTTAGGCTTAATCGGTCTTTTGACGATAATATAAACAAATATCGTAAAACTTAGCCAAAAAAAACACTTGACTTTGATCGTTTATAAATAGAAATAAACATAAATACTCTAGCCCAAATTCGAAAGAAATCTGAGATCAGGTGGATATAGAATTTAAATAATAAATTAAAATATATTGATTTGGTCTAAAATTGTAGAAAAAAGGAAAATAAGAAAAAAATTAGCCTAAAAAATTAGTAAATTTTTTAATTTTAAATAGTCATCAAAATATCGTTAAATTTATTTTTTTTTCATAACTTTCGACAAAATTAAGATATTTTAGCTTCTTTTTTAATTCAATCTACTCGATTTCAGCTTTCTCTCAAACTTGTATTTGAGTATTTATCTTCATTTATTTTTTAATTATATGCAATCAAAGATAAGGGTTTTTTTTAGTGAAGTTGTTCAATTATTGCTTATATCTATCGTAAAAAAGAGCGTTAGAGAGTAAAACTCTGGGTTTTTTTATATTAGTAGTAAACATATCCTAGAGTTTGGTAAAATTCCGTTTTCGGGAGTTGGGATACTATCCTTGTCACGTTGTAATAATGATCAAAAAGATTAGTTCCAGGTTCGTGCCAATTGATACAAGCACACCAGTGGAGAATTATTGCATTTTCAACAAGTCCATTTTTCACAATAGATTGACATGTCTCCGTTACTGATTAACTCAATGACAGCATAAAAGGACCCTAGTAGAAATTTAAATCTAAGAACTAGGAATTAAAAATTAATAGTAAATACCTTGCGAAAAAATACTTTTTCACCCACTTTATTACCACTTAGTAGAATACCATAACCTAAAAATATTCGAATAACGTTTCCATCTTTCCGGGAACAGTAAACTTTAAAATTCCTATAGTTTCGGATAGATGTTTTACGTTTTCGTCTGATTTATGATTTATGACTAATTTCTGTTATATTTCCAGTATATACGAAGATAAATGCAATTTTACTATATTTTTCACTTGTCTATTTTATAAGCTAAAGTTTATAAACTAAAAATTAGCTCCAAACAGAAGAAAATTTATATTTTAGTCTATTTAGTGGTTAAAAATTGGGAGAAAAAGCATTTAACCGAGAGGATAAAAATATTTAGAGTATCGCGTCCCAAAGTCTAATAGGTTTTAATTCAAATCTACGAAAATATACGATTCTCCGTGATTCTTCGGTACATAAATTTTTTAAGGTGTCTTTGTTGTATTGACCTGGAACTTTGTAGAATGACTTATTATTGAAATTTAGTGCTTTCTATATTCGGGTTTTGCATAATATTGCGTATTTTTTTAAATAAATTTAATAATTATCTTTTTTGGCTTGGTCGGTAATCCATCGGGTTAGCCACCCCTTTAAACACAAATACGCAAAATATTTTTCTTATCCCGCACACCGAAAGTACGTAGTTTCGTAGCAACCATAGCCAGCAGAAAGCGTCACTTTTGTGGTAAGCTACAGATATACGCGCGCTCTGATTGGCTGGGTAATTTTCCGATTGCCTGCTTAAAAGATAACAACAAAAACAAAAAAGGAGCGAGAATTTTTCGCGCACATGTTCATGCATTCAACCTATTATGCTATTTAACCATTCAATTGCACTTTTAATATAATTACTTGTAAATGCAACAAAGAAAATTAATAAGACATTTTATGTCATTACAATTAAACTAAAAAAAATAGTTGTTACTTCAATAATAAAATGTATTCTAATTTTCATAGCTTTTATATGTTTCAAATAAAAAGTATAAAAATGTGATTATATTTTTTTCATTTTAGTATGAACCTAATAAACATTTGCGTGTGTACTTTATGCCCGCCCCGCAAAAGTCGGGCGGGCATAAGAAATAACCCCGATTACTAGCCTTAAAATCAAAATTGGAAAATATAGTAATGGAACGCAGCGCGTTACGTCGTTGTCTGCAGAGGTCGTGCCGAGCGCCCTAACAGAAAGGCAAAGACATTTATATATACCTGTAAATACAGGGGGTGATAGGCTTCTAGGTTATTTTATTAGTTATTATTAATTATTGAACGTACTTTCGGTGTCCGGAATAAGAAAAATAGTATACGACATACGGTCAGATAGTTTGATTTTCTGACTTTATATCGTAATATATACTATTATCAATTTTTGATTGTCTGCAAATGTGAAGAATTATTTTACAAGCATATGTCGCGAGTTTTATTCCGTATCATTTCCCCCTATTGCTTGTTTGGTAATCAACATGTACATTATCTTCACTTGAAAAAAAGTTTCTCATAACAATAATTTTCTTTCGGTTATCTATTTCCAAATTCTTGCCTTTTATAAATATTATAGTTTTTAAATCGCGTACCATATGATTTATTGAAGAAATTGCTGTAGTGTTATCAACCCTTGGTAGAATTTCAGAATCTCGAACCTTACCAACGAAAGCTTTTAACGCAATATAAACTGCCAATAATTCTAAATAATTTATTAAATTTCAATTTTTATCTTTTTTCCACAATCCACGAATCTTTTCTCCATTACAGAAAGCTTCTTAGCCTGTCAAGGAGATATCAATGAAAATCACAAATTTACGAATTAATCTATAAGCGTATATCAAATTTAATATCCACCATTATAAACCATTAAAAGGTTATACCGAAATATAAATTTTTCATAATCCGTTTGCGTATAAAAAATAAATATATACATTGCGTATATAAAATAAACATAAATCATTCCTGTATAAAAATAAATCAATAAACCAAGCAATCGAGCAACATATTTAATCTAATAAAGCTTATTTAATTTAGATTTTTAGGCACGACCGCTACACGGGAGAACCTTATATTTTCATCATCGTAAAATGTGTGATGCATCAAAATATACTAGATGATGAGTTGTAAGAAAAATGTACGCGTATTTGAACTGATTTGAGGCCCTCCCTAAAATGTATGTACACTTTAGGTTCAGAATAATATTTTCAAAGGTAAATAGAGAAAAATGGTCATAATAATGAAAAAAGTACAAAACATACGCTTTTTCGCAATAAAACTAAATCTGTCGTTTATACAGAAAAATTTTTAATGATCGAAATGTTGGATTTTAAATAATAAACCCTTTTTTATATTATACACTTAACGCCTAGAACAATATTTTCAAAGATAAAAAAACCGGTCAAAATAACGAGAAAAGTACAAAAAATCACGTTTTATCACAATAAAATTAAACATATCGCAGTGCGTGTGAATTGTGACATGTTGCGAAGGGTAAGCACGTAATTTGAATGCATGCTTTTATTACTATCTCTTATGATGTATATTATATTTTGTAGTATTAGGCTAAAAATCCTGAGCTTTGAAAAAATTAATAAAAGTTGAATTGTTGTGTCAGGTATTTAACCCAATACTTACAAACGGTGCAAGCGCGAAGCGCGAGCTTTACACGGTCGTGCCTTACATGCAAAAAGCTTTGGTTTTTGCATGCCTTGCATTCGCTTCGCGACGCGTTCGATCTAGAGCTTTGAAGCGGCGAGTCACGGCGGCCTTAAGGGGCCGCACGTGACGAGCTAGTTAATTATTGTCTGTTTCTCTTTACCCGTGGTTTCTTATGAAAATTTGTTATTATCGATTATAGAACCCAAATACTTGCATCGCTTCATAGACAACATTTGACTTTTTTCCTTATTAATAATAGAACCCACAAAATTTAATAATTTTACGCTTGTTTTTCAATTATTAGCAAATTCCTCAAAACTATATTTGTACAAAAAAAATATCATCTAAAAATATCAATGATATCTAAACCTTTGTTTATTACGTAACTAATTGACTACCTGTTTCATAATCTTTGTAAAAAAAAAAGAACCAAGATAAAACCCGAAAGGCAAGCATGTAAATTAAAATAATTGATTCCTGTATTGAAAATGACAATTCCTACTTTCTTTTGCCAGCTGAACTATTATAATAGCATTTTTTTAATCCAACAAACCAAAATTACCCTTATATAAAGTTCTACATGCAACCTAAATGTCTTCCATTTTAAAATGATGTGGTGTTACACATTTATTTAATTTTATAAGGTTAAGTATAAATATATTAGAACCATCCAACCTGAGATTTAAAAAATATGGAGATAAAATTGATTTGCAAAAAACTTGCAATTTTAAATTGAATCCATACAGAATAATTTGTTCCCAGCTTTAGAAATCGGGATTTTATTTTAAAAACTTTAAAACCAAATTTGATAACATAACCTTTTATACTGTTCAAAAAACATGTTTTATCTATTATATGTATCTCCATTCCATTGTAAAACAAACATAAACTTCTAGCAGTTTTGCTTACATTTACCGTCGCGAATCATCTGGATGATTCCGTCGACGGTCTTTTTGTCTGTGACTTGTTTTGATATCCTGACTGTCTTATCGACAATACTTTCCTCGCAGTCGGATGTATCGAGTGTAAAGAACACAGTCTCCAGCGTTTTGAATTTTTAGATGCAGGAACTTTCAATTTACTGCAAGTTTAACTCGAAGTTTTTTGTTTCTTTAACTTTTTCTCTCGTACTTTTAACAAAAAAGAATTCATCTGTATCCGAATTTCCCAAAATCATATTCTTTAATTCTTATTTACAATCTTGGGAAACATTAGCTTTACGTCCTTTCAATTGTGTATTATACATCACAATCAATACCAATCCAACATCATAAAGAGTTAACAATAACAAATATTCATCTACATCCTTGTTAACAAGAAGTTTAATAGAGCGCAACCGAAATCAAAGCTGTAACCATTAAATTTTGACAGTTAATAAAATGAGAATCTCGTTTGATAGTCAATAACGTCAAGAAAAGCGATAATACCGGATTTAATTTCTGCACTACTAATAAAAATTGACATTTATATTTTTCTAAAATGTTCTTTTTATGTTCCACCTTTAAACCTTTCAAGTTACAATTTAACCATCTCACGGAAAGTTCAAACCGAATGCCCACGAAGACTCCTTTGGATTCGAAGGATCTTCGTCGTTGTATGTCTCGTCATCAATATCAAAAGCATCTCAGTTGGCCATTGTGGTAAACACCTTATTAATCTTCAAATTTGTGGATTGTGATCACATTAATGTTGCTTTAAACATTGACACCTAATTGAGCATTCAGAACGTCCCCTACATTAAGCTATAGGTATGATATATATATGCCTCATCCATATAAGAAGTTTCATTGTCCTAATTTATTTGAATTAAGTTATTGAATCAGCGTCGCAACTGGTGGAGTAATAGGTGGTGTATATAATGAGGCGAATAACTAATAATTGTTTGGTATATTTGGAGATCGCCTGGAAATGGAAATAGATCGTGATCTCGAAAGTCTCTCGCGTAAAGTTGACCGAATACGTCGACACTCACGGATATAAAGTTATTTTTTTTGTCGTACCTAACTTCGATAATAACATGATGAGTTTGATTTGATGAAGCGTATGATTTAATTAATTTATAATGTCTACAATGATAGTAAAAAGATATTTTCCTTAGATAGTCCAAGAGGTATTAATAAAACATTTTTCGTACGCAAGGTATCGTAGTTTACCTGTTGATGTAGCATTGCCAGATATAATCGCTCTTTATAGGTAATAGAATTACTATTAAACATTTAAGTTACTTTTAAATGTTAATTCTTATGAGAATTTAGATTCACGTATATTAAAGCTTTGATTCATTGTTATAGATCCACGTTTGGTATTTTGAAAAAGAAATATTATTTAAATATAAAATTAATTATGATTTTGTTACATATTACATGTAACAAAATATATTTTGAGATAAATAGCTATAAACACAACGGATGTTGAAAAAATTTGAAAAATTTAACGTTTTGTGATTAGAATAACTTTTGAACAAATAGATTTCAGTATCTAAAAATATTTTTCTGTTTTCTAAAAAATATTTTCAGATGTGTATCTAAAATTTGGTCCATTTTAAAAATTTGATCCGACCACTGACGTGGAATGCCCCATATGTATTTTTTCTGTTTCAGTTTTATATTCAGAACATCCAAATCGATCACCATCTACCGGCCTATCAAAGGAACCCGCAGTGTAAATAACAACTATGCTGAACACACATCCTATGTGTTAACGACAAAAAAACTGTTAATTTCTTTTACAATAATAATTAATTAAAAATGCTGTAATTTATATAGTCTAAATACTTAAATATTAAAAAATCTGAATATAATATTTAAAAAATGATCGACTTACAAGGAAAGTGTCTCAGATGCGGGAAATGGATCTTATCCGAATTTTAGGATTTGTTTTGTACTATGAAAATATGAAGAAAACCGGAGCTATTTTGTTCCATGCTTCGTTTTACGCAAGTTATGGACAAATAAAACAAATTATGCAGATGAAGATATTAGATATTCAGACCTAAACAGCAAGAAAGCTGAGATCAAGTAGATACGATTTAAAAAAACTCAAATCGGTTAATTTGTCGTAAAGTTATGGGAAAAATAAGAATTTGAAGCAATTTTAACCGAAACTTTGAAGTAAAATTTTATTAATTTTATTCCTAAATTCTTTTTATATTTTTTTTCCATAATATTAAGGCAAATTAACAGATTGGAGCTTTTATTATTCAAATTGTATCTAGTGATCTCAACTTTCTAGCGATTTTTGGTCTGAATATCCAACTCCATCTGTTTCTGAGTTATAAGCTACTAAAGTGCAAGTACTTTCTTTTACAAAATTTGCTTTATTTTTCCATAACTTTCGTAAAACGAAGCATGAAACAAAAAAATCCAGTTTTCTTTATATTTTCAAAGCATAAAATAAATAATCCTAAAATTTGGATAAGGTCCGTTTCTCGCTTCTGAGTCGCTACTTGTTAGTAGCTTTCGCAATTTTTGCGTACTAATAAGCAAAAGCTGTCTGTATATCTAATAGTAAAATACTAATATTATTGTATAACTTTTACTATTATTTTTACTACAATTATCGGAATAATTATAGGTATACTAAATACATTATTACATTGCTCCCTAATAGATTTAATATTTTCCAATTCAGCATTCACGTTTTCTGGTAATATTATGATTATTTAAATAGTTTGTAAATTTTAAGTAGATTCTATTAAAAATTTTTATTTTCCCAAGTGACATAATTAGGTGTTCGGTACCAGTAAAATAAACCTTTAAATACAAAAAAATGTAATGCGCCACAATTTTCGTCCAAATATAAAAAATTTATAAAATCGTTGGTTAATTATCTTTCCAACGGTCTGTAACAAGACTGGCCAAGATATGGCCATTTTGTAATTTTTTTCCAAAAATCACAAAATCAGTTATGTGACTGGTACTGCACCATTACTCGCAAACAAGCAATATGCTACTGCGCTCACTACAAAACAATAAACCACATTTTACATTACATGTCTGATATTTTTTTAGCAGTAAATGCATTGAATATAATATTAATGAGTAACGATAAAGAGCTACTTACAAGACAGTTCATTCGAGTCTACATATTACCATAGACGAGTTCTTCAATTTACTACACATATACTTAAAATTATATTAAACTAAAAACATGAAAAATTTTTACAAGAGATGCTAAAGAAATGGATTAATCAAATATTAAACATATTAGAAAAAAAACTGAACAATATGTGGCCATAATAAGCTAATATAATAAGTTTCTTTTATCGTTTCCAATATGTTTATTGTTACCGTATACTGAGCAATGGCATATTATTTTCTTTACCAAATATTTCATAGTAAGCTATATAAGAATTTTAAAATACGTTTTTCAAGTATAAGTGACTAAACACCAACTAAGAAATATTGATATAAAACAAAACTTGGTTGTATTAAAAGTAATGAATGCTGTACTCATAACTAATACATTCCATTTAACAATTTTAAAAATTCTATTAATACATTCTATTATTAACTACTAGCAATTTATACCTCAGTCGCTAACGCACCCTCGGTAGAATTTGGCTTTCATGACTTACGTTAAATTATAACTGTTAATGATTAAAATATAATTTAATCTTTTCTGTTTGAGCAATTCCAGATAAATGAAAAATTTTAATCAATATTTTTAATATATAAAACATATAAAATACGCTTTATTATATAAAATCAATCACATCAAAAATCGATAAAATTAAAATTTTTCGCTGAAAAGATACAACAATTCGGGATGGGAAAGGAAGCATAAAAATTCTGTAATATTTCAATATTCTACATAGATCTTCAAGATCAAATTTGAAAGAATTCTCTTTTTCCTTTATATACGGCGCATTAAGAAGTTTTCAAATATATAATATACTGGGAAGTACTATCGATGTCGATTGTGTGCATGTATAGTATGTGTGTTAATGATGGATGGCATGGTGGTTTGCTGTACTAAGTACTGCATAACTAACCAGCGTTTTTGTTAAGTTTTAATAGTTTTAAACCAGACCTGCGAACAGGAAATCTTATTTTCCTCTGCAGGTTTCACGGCATTGTAGTGGGGTTATTGTAAAATAATTGCGTATCAATGTAACTGCGAGTGAAATGTTTTGTAGGAATTGTGTATGTATACAATACTTTTGTGCCATATATGTTTTCTATGTAACTCTGGTTAATAATAAATATAAACCTTCAAATTGAGGAAATTAATATTATGTAGTTCAATTGCTTCCTCATAGAGTTAACGATGACGTTGACGTTACGACGACGTTACCGACGACGACGACGACGACGGCGTTAAAGACGTTGCCGATGACGACAACGACGACGACGACGACGATGAAAATATTAACGACGACGACGACGAGAACGTTAACGACAACGCAAACGATGACGTTAACGACGACGAAGTTAACGACAACGTTAACGACGACGACAACGTTAATGACGACGTTGACGACGACAACGACAACGACAACGTTGACGACGACGACGACAACGACGACAACGACAACGACGACGACAACGACATCAAAGACGTTAACGACGACAACGACAACGACAATGTTAACGACGACGTTGACGACGACAACGACAATGTTAACGACGACGTTGACGACGACAACGACGACAACCTTGACGACAACGACGACGACGACATCGTTAATGACGACGTTGACGACGACAACGACGACGACGACGAGAACGTTAACGACAACGCAAACGATGACGTTAACGACGACGACAACGTTAATGACGACGTTGACGACGACAACGACAACGTTGACGACGACGACGACGACAACGTTAATGACGACGTTGACGACGACAACGACGACAACGTTGTCGACAACGACGACAACGACAACGTTAACGACGACGTTGACGACGACAACGACGACAACGACAACGTTGACGACGACGACGACAACGACGACGACGACGACATCGTTAATGACGACGTTGACGACGACAACGACAACGTTAACGACGACGTCGATATCGACAACGTTGACGACGACGACGACGACAACGACAACGACGACAACGTTGTCGACAACGACGACAAAGACAACGACAACAACGTTGACGACAACGACGACAAAGACAACGACAACAACGTTGACGACAACGACGAAAACGACAACGACGACAACGATGACGACGTGGACGAGAACGACGACGACGACATCGTTAATGACGACGTTGACGACGTCAACCACGACGTCGATATCGACAACGTTGACGACGACGACGACGACAACGACAACGTTGACGACAACGACGACAACGTTGACGACAACGACGACAACGTTGACGACAACGACGAAAACGACAACGACGACAACGATGACGACGTGGACGAGAACGACGACGACGACGACAACGACTAGCAATTTATACCTCAGTCGCTAACGCACCCTCGGTAGAATTTGGCTTTCATGACTTACGTTAAATTATAACTGTTAATGATTAAAATATAATTTAATCTTTTCTGTTGAGCAATTCCAGATAAATGAAAAATTTTAATCAATATTTTAATATATAAAACATATAAAATACGCTTTATTATATAAAATCAATCACATCAAAAATCGATAAAATTAAAATTTTTCGCTGAAAAGATACAACAATTCGGGATGGGAAAGGAAGCATAAAAATTCTGTAATATTTCAATATTCTACATAGATCTTCAAGATCAAATTTGAAAGAATTCTCTTTTTCCTTATATACGGCGCATTAAGAAGTTTTCAAATATATAATATACTGGGAAGTACTATCGATGTCGATTGTGTGCATGTATAGTATGTGTGTTAATGATGGATGGCATGGTGGTTTGCTGTACTAAGTACTGCATAACTAACCAGCGTTTTTGTTAAGTTTTAATAGTTTTAAACAGACCTGCGAACAGGAAATCTTATTTTCCTCTGCAGGTTTCACGGCATTGTAGTGGGGTTATTGTAAAATAATTGCGTATCAATGTAACTGCGAGTGAAATGTTTTGTAGGAATTGTGTATGTATACAATACTTTTGTGCCATATATGTTTTCTATGTAACTCTGGTTAATAATAAATATAAACCTTCAAATTGAGGAAATTAATATTATGTAGTTCAATTGCTTCCTCATAGAGTTAACGATGACGTTGACGTTAACGACGACGTTACCGACGACGACGACGACGACGGCGTTAAAGACGTTGCCGATGACGACAACGACGACGACGACGACGATGAAAATATTAACGACGACGACGACGAGAACGTTAACGACAACGCAAACGATGACGTTAACGACGACGAAGTTAACGACAACGTTAACGACGACGACAACGTTAATGACGACGTTGACGACGTCAACCACGACGTCGATATCAACAACGTTGACGACGACGACGACGACAACGACAACGACGACAACGTTGTCGACAACGACGACAAAGACAACGACAACAACGTTGACGACAACGACGAAAACGACAACGACGACAACGATGACGACGTGGACGAGAACGACGACGACGACATCGTTAATGACGACGTTGACGACGTCAACCACGACGTCGATATCGACAACGTTGACGACGACGACGACGACAACGACGACAACGACAACGTTGACGACAACGACGACAACGACAACGACGACAACCTTGACGACAACGACGAAAACGACAACGACGACAACGATGACGACGTGGACGAGAACGACGACGACGACGACAACGACATCAAAGACGTTAACGACGACAACGACAACGACAATGTTAACGACGACGTTGACGACGACAACGACAACGACAACGACAATGTTAACAACGACGTTACGACGACGACGACAACGACAACGACAATGTTAACGACGACGTTGACGACGACGACGACAACGACAACGACAATGTTAACGACGACGTTGACGACGACGACGGCAACAACACGACACCGACAAGACTAGTTACAACGGACGACGTGACGACGATACAACGACAACGACAACGCGACAATGCTAACAACGACGTTACGACGACGACGACAACGACAACGACAATGTTAACGACGACGTTGACGACGACGACGACAACGACAACGACAATGTTAACGACGACGTTGACGACGACGACGGCAACAACAACGACAATGTTAACGACGACGATGACGACGACGACGACAACGACAATGACAATGTTAACGACGACGTTGACGACGACAACGACGACAACGTTGACGACAACGACGACAACGACAACGACGACAACCTTGACGACAACGACGAAAACGACAACGACGACAACGATGACGACGTGGACGAGAACGACGACGACGACGACAACGACATCAAAGACGTTAACGACGACAACGACAACGACAATGTTAACGACGACGTTGACGACGACAACGACAACGACAACGACAATGTTAACAACGACGTTACGACGACGACGACAACGACAACGACAATGTTAACGACGACGTTGACGACGACGACGACAACGACAACGACAATGTTAACGACGACGTTGACGACGACGACGGCAACAACAACGACAATGTTAACGACGATGATGACGACGACGACAACGACAATGACAATGTTAACGACGACGTTGACGACGACAACGACGACGACAACGACAACGACAATGTTATCGACGACGACGATAATTACGACAACGTTAACGACGACGACAACGACGACGTAAACGTTAACGACTATGTCGTTGACAACGACGACGACATCATTAACGACGACGACGACGACGTTGACGACGTCGACGACGACATCGATATCGACGTTAACGACGACGATGATGACGACGACGACAACGACGACAACGTTGACGACGTCGACGACGACGACAACGAAGACGTAAAGGTTAACGACTATGACGTTGACAACGACGACGACATCATTAACGACGACGACGACGAAGACGACGACAACGACGACAACGTTGACGACAACGACGACAACGACGACTACGACAACGACGACGTCAACGACGTTGACGACGACGACGTCGACGACAACCACAACGACGATGACAACGATCACGATGACGACGAAGTTAACGACAACGTTAACGACAGCGTTAACTACGTCGATAACGACGACGACAACGATAACGACGACGACAACGTTAATGACGCCGTTAAAGACGACGACAACGACAACGTTAACGACGACATTGGTGACGACGAAAACACCGACAACGAGGACGTCAACGACGTTGACGACGACGACGACAACGATAACGTTAACGATGACGACGACGACGACGACAACAATCACGATGACGACGAAGTTAACGAGAACGTTAACGACAGCGTTAACGACGACGATAACGACGACGACAACGATAACGACGACAACAACGTTAATGACGACGTTAAAGACGACGACAACGACAACGTTAACGACGACATTGGTGACGACGACAACGTTACCGTCGACGACAACAACAACGTAAACGTTAGCGACAACAACGATAATGACGACAACGACAACTTTAACGACGACGACAACGACGACAACGACAACGTTGACGATGACGAAAACAACAGTAACGACGACGTTGACGATGACGAAAACAACATTAACGACGACGTTGACGACATCGGCGACAACGACGACAACGACAACGACGACAACGTTGACGACAACGACGACATCGACAACGACGACAACGTTGACGACAACGACGACAACGACGACAACGACAACGACGACGACGACGACAACGAGATCGATGACGACGAAGTTAACGACAACGTTAACGACAGCGTTAACGACGACGATAACGACGACGACAACGATAACGACGACGACAACGTTACCGACGACGACAGCGACAACGTAACGTTAGCGACAACGACGATAACGACGACAACGACCACTTTAACGGCGACGACAACGACGACAACAATAACGTTGACGATGGCGAAAACAACGTTAACGACGACGTTGACGACGTCGACAACAACGACGACAACGACAACGACGACAACGTTGACGACGACGACGACAACGTAAACGTTAGCGACAACGACGATAATGACGACAACGACCACTTTAACGGCGACGACAACGACGACAACGTTGACGACAACGTTGACGACAACGACGACAACGACGACAACGACAACGACGACGACGACGACAAGAGATCGTTGACGACGAAGTTAACGACAACGTTAACGACAGCGTTAACGACAACGAAAACGACGACGACAACGATAACGACGACGACAACGTTAATGACGCCGTTAAAGACGATGACAACGACAACGTTAACGACGACATTGGTGACGACGACAACGTTACCGACGACGACAACGACGAAAATGACGACAACGACAACTTTAACGACGACGACAACGACGACAACGACAACGTTGACGATGACGAAAACAACGTAAACGACGACGTTGACGACGTCGACAACAACGACGACAACGACAACGACGACAACGTTGACGACGACGACGACAACGTAAACGTTAGCGACAACGACGATAATGACGACAACGACCACTTTAACGGCGACGACAACGACGACAACGTTGACGACAACGTTGACGACAACGACGACAACGACGACAACGACAACGACGACGACGACGACAAGAGATCGTTGACGACGAAGTTAACGACAACGTTAACGACAGCGTTAACGACAACGAAAACGACGACGACAACGATAACGACGACGACAACGTTAATGACGCCGTTAAAGACGATGACAACGACAACGTTAACGACGACATTGGTGACGACGACAACGTTACCGACGACGACAACGACGAAAATGACGACAACGACAACTTTAACGACGACGACAACGACGACAACGACAACGTTGACGATGACGAAAACAACGTAAACGACGACGTTGACGATGACGAAAACAACATTTACGACGACGTTGACGACGTCGACGACAACGACGACAACGACAACGACGACAACGACGACAACGTTGACGACAACGACGACATCGACAACGACGACAACGTTGACGACAACGACGACAACGACGACAACGACAACGACGACGACGACGACGACAACGACAACGACAATGTTATCGACAACGACGATAATTACGACAACGTTAACGACGACGACAACGACGACGTAACCGTTAACTACTATGTCGTTGACAACGACGACGTAAACCTTAACGACTATGTCGTTGACAACGACGACGACATCATTAACGACGACGACGACGACGTTGACGACGTCGACGACGACATCGATATCGACGTTAACGACGACGATGATGACGACGACGACAACGACGACAACGTTGACGACGTCGACGACGACGACAACGACGACGTAAAGGTTAACGACTATGACGTTGACAACGACGACGACATCATTAACGACGACGACGACGAAGACGACGACAACGACAACAACGTTGACGACAACGACGTCAACGCCGACAACGACAACGACGACGTCAACGACGTTGACGACGACGACGTCGACGACAACCACAACGACGACGACAACGATCACGATGACGACGAAGTTAACGACAACGTTAACGACAGCGTTAACTACGTCGATAACGACGACGACAACGATAACGACGACGAACGTTAATGACGCCGTTAAAGACGACGACAACGTTAACGACGACATTGGGACGACGACATAACGTTAACGATGACGACGACGACGTTGACGACGACGATGACAACGCTGAAGACGTCGACGACAACCACAACCACGACGACAACCACAACGACGACGACAATGATCACGATGACGACGAAGTTAACGACGACGTTAACGACGTCGACGACGACATCGATATCGACAACGTTAACGACAGCGTTAACGACGACGATAACGACGACGACAACGACAACGACGACGACGAAGTTAACGACAACGTTAACGACAGCGTTAACGACGTCGATAACGACGACGACAACGATAACGACGACGACAACGTTAATGACGCCGTTAAAGACGACGACAACGACAACGTTAACGACGACATTGGTGACGACGACAACAACGACAACGAGGACGTCAACGACGTTGACGACGACGACGACAACGATAACGTTAACGATGACGACGACGACGTTGACGACGACGATGACAACGCTGAAGACGTCGACGACAACCACAACCACGACGACAACCACAACGACGACGACAATGATCACGATGACGACGAAGTTAACGACGACGTTAACGACGTCGACGACGACATCGATATCGACAACGTTAACGACAGCGTTAACGACGACGATAACGACGACGACAACGACAACGACGACGACGAAGTTAACGACAACGTTAACGACAGCGTTAACGACGACGATAACGACGACGACAACGATAACGACGACGACAACGTTACCGACGACGACAGCGACAACGTAAACGTTAGCGACAACGACGATAATGACGACAACGACCACTTTAACGGCGACGACAACGACGACAACAATAACGTTGACGATGGCGAAAACAACGTTAACGACGACGTTGACGACGTCGACAACTTCGACGACAACGACAACGACGACAACGTTGACGACGACGACGACAACGTAAACGTTAGCGACAACGACGATAATGACGACAACGACCACTTTAACGGCGACGACAACGACGACAACGTTGACGACAACGTTGACGACAACGACGACAACGACAACGACGACGACGACGACAAGAGATCGTTGACGACGAAGTTAACGACAACGTTAACGACAGCGTTAACGACGACGAAAACGACGACGACAACGATAACGACGACGACAACGTTAATGACGCCGTTAAAGACGACGACAACGACAACGTTAACGACGACATTGGTGACGACGACAACGTTACCGACGACGACAACGACGAAAATGACGACAACGACAACTTTAACGACGACGACAACGACGACAACGACAACGTTGACGATGACGAAAACAACATAAACGACGACGTTGACGATGACGAAAACAACATTAACGACGACGTTGACGACGTCGACGACAACGACGACAACGACAACGACGACAACGTTGACGACGACGACGACAACGCTGACGACGACAACGACAACGACGACAACGTTGACGACGACGACGACAACGTTGACGACGACAACGACAACGTTGACGACGACAACGACAACGTTGACGACGACGACGACAACGAGGACGTCAACGACGTTGACGACGACGACGACAACGAGGACGTCAACGACGTTGACGACGACGACGACAACGACGACAACGACGACAACGTTGACGACGACGACGACAACGACAACGACGACAACGTTGACGACGACGACGACAACGACGACAACGACAACGACGACAACGACGACAACGACAACGACGACAACGACAACGTTAACGACAGCGTTAACGACGACGAAAACGACGACGACAACGACGACAACGACAACGTTAACGACGACATTGGTGACGACGACAACGTTAATGACGCCGTTAAAGACGACGACAACGACAACGTTAACGACGACATTGGTGACGACGACAACGTTACCGACGACGACAACGACGAAAATGACGACAACGACAACTTTAACGACGACGACAACGACGACAACGACAACGTTGACGATGACGAAAACAACATAAACGACGACGTTGACGATGACGAAAACAACACGACGTTGACGACGACGACGACAACGAGGACGTCAACGACGTTGACGACGACGACGACAACGATAACGACAACGTTAACGATGACGTTGACGACGACGACGACGACAATGATGATGTAAACGTTGACGACGACGATGATGACGTTGGCGACGATGACGACGACGACGTTAACGAAGACGTTAACGATGACGCTTATCTATGCTATTTACTTCGTATTTTTAAATAATCAGCATTTAACATAACACTAAATGAATAATACTTGCAAATAGTTATGTTTTTTCTTTAGATTATTTCTTATACATTTTTTTAGAATGTACACCCTTCATGGTTGTGATAAAATCGACAATAACGATATTAAAGGGTTAAAATAACTCGTAATCTAGAGGTCCCAGGTTCGATTCCCGGCCCCTGCCGATTGATACAAGCACCACTGGCGAATGTATTTTCAACAAGTGCTTTCTTCACCAAGACATCGTATGACCTCCGTCGCTGATTATCACCGGTTTGGAAGCATAAAAAGAGCGATGTTAAATTAATAAAAAAAAAATAATAAATAAAGGGTTAAACCCAGATTGTAATGAAATTAACAACCAATTTGATTTTAAAAGTTGTACGACGTTTCGTCTACCAGGTTTTCCAGACTTCTTCAAGTACTAATTTATTGAACAAAAAAATATAAATAAATATACAAAAACTTTTTAAATAACAACAATTTACAAAAAACACTATGTATAACAAAACAATCTTTACCAAATAAATGTCAAATAGTTAGCAGTGATCTTCCATTACTCGTATATGAGTAAAGTCAAGTGAAATTGCAAACATTGTTATTGCTATATATAATGTGTACAAAAGATTGACATATGTATAAGATTCGCAGAAGTACAAGGATGTGCTCGGTCTAACGATTTTACAAGTTCTAAGAATAATTTTCAACGTTACAAGATGTTGTAAATTCTACTTAACATAACAGTATCTTCTTTCTTATTAATAGTATTTTTAGTACTTTTAATATGATGCATTTCAGAAATCAAACGTTTTTTATAGCAGTTTTCAATATCTAAAACTTTAACATTTTCAAAATTGAATTCATGATTTTTATTCTTCTTGTGTAAACTCACAACAGACTCCGAGATTACGTGACTTGCTATGTTCAGAAATGCGTTCTCTAAGTGCTCTCTTTGTTTCGCTCACATATGATACAGAACAATTTTTACAATTAAATTTATAAACTGCACCACATATCCATTTTTTAAATTTATCTTTTCCTAATTGTATGATGCTACTGAGTTTGTTGCTTATAATTGGTAATGTAGATATATCAAATTTTTTTAACATGTATGAGCATTTTTTAAAAAGATTTGGATAAAAGGGTAGAGATAAAACTAAAAAAGGTGCTTTTTTATTGTCTTTACAGTTAAAAGAAAATTTTATTTTTCTAAGTCTTTCAAATAGCCTAGTCATAAAATTTATTTGAATAGTTGTTCAGGTTTAAAATACGTTTTAATAAATTTATATTATGATTGTGGAAGTCAGTGTGAGACAGTAAATTGTTCTGTATCATATGTCGGCGAAACAAAGAGAGCACTTAGAGAACGCATTTCTGAACATAGTAAGTCACGTAATACGGAGTCTGTTGTGAGTTTACACAAGAAAAATAAAAATCATGAATACAATTTTAAAAATGTTAAAGTTTTTCGTCGACGTGATTTTTTTTTTCAAGCAGGAGGTGACGCATTTTTGCTGTGATAAGTGTATGTGTGTGAAAGTTATCTCCGCGTGCTAAAATTTAATCAATCAGCATGACAAATGTAAACTGATCTAGTGATACGTAGATATACCGCATCGGTTTTCGTGCACTAGTGTACATACCATCTAAAGTTTACACAGCTCGACTGGACGTTTAACGCGGCCGGAATAACGCAAGACTAAGTTTAGCCATTTATCAGTTGCGTAACCCGCTCGTAATTCAGCCATACATACGGACGCGGGAAGAGCTCCTCAAAAGGCTCAGTGTGTCTTCAGAAGAAAAGATATGCCAGCTGCTCGAGCATCAGGTACTCGGCAACCGAAAGCCGACTTAGTATCTCCGCCACTTACGTGATCTCGCGGGCGGAACACTTACCGACAATTTATTAAAAACGTTGTAGATTAGCCGATTACCGATGACCATTCAGGCTATTTTAGCGACGTAACAAGATGCGGCGCTAAATAAGATCGCCGAGTTAGTAGATTCGATCATGGAGTCGTTTCGTGGCTCCTTTTCTCCGGCGGCATTTATATCCCTGTCTCCTGCCCTGCATGCGATCCAGCAGACCATTGCGGCAACGATCCCGAAACAGCAAATACCCCGCGGCCGTAAACGGTTCAACGATATTTACTTATGGAACAATGGCATTATCGTTGAATTTCGGTTTACGTCGTGCATTCGCGTGGAAGTTCGTAATCGCGGACGTGGAAAAACTAATTATCAGCGCTAATTTTTTGCGCACTTCGGACTTCTCGTTGATCTAAAAGGTGGCCAGCTGATCGACCGGTAGACGAACATTGATAGCGAGGTCAAGTTTGTTCCAGTACAGTGCCGTGTGTGAAAATAGTAACCGGTACTTCGAGCTATCACATACTGTTAGCTAAATACCCGGATATTACGCGCCCCGACGGTCGCGTCCCAGAAGTGCGTCACAATATGCAGCACTTTATCCACACAACTCCCGTTCAACCGGTGGCTAACAAATCGCCACGCCTCGCACCGAATTGGCTACAGACAGCGCGAAAAGACTTCGACGCAATGCAGCAACTCCCCAAACACGACGGACAATGGCAACCATGCGGCGATTACCACGCATTTAACGCCCGAACGATTCCCGATCGCTACCCGGTACAACATATTCGCGATTTCGCACAATCTTTCCAAGGGAAGAGCATATTTTTAAAAATCGATTTTGTTTGTGCCTATAACCAAGTTCCGGTCGCGGAAGAGGACATGTCGAAAACCGTGATCATGAGCCCGTTCGGCTTATTCGAATTTCCTTACATAAGTTTTGGACTTCGAAATGCCGCACAGACGTTTCAAAGCTTTATCGATGAAGTTCTCCGCGATTTAAGCTTCTGCTACGCGTACATCGACGATATCCTCGTGGCATCCGCGAACGAGGAGGAATATTCTCGACATTTAGAAATCGTATTCGAACGACTGCAACAATACGGTGTTTTGTGGTTAACCCGGGGAAATGTGCATTTGGTCAAAAGGAAATACCTTTTCTCGGTCATATCGTGTGCAGTGAGGGCATACGCCCTACGCCCGAGAAAGTGGACGCAATCGCGAACTTGGCTAGACCAACGACCGCGAAGACATTGCGTCAATTCCTTGGCATGATAAACTTCTATCGTGACTGCCTACCGAATGCTGCGCGGAATCAAACGTCGTTGAACGGTTTATTGCACGGCAAACTCAAAAGCAATGACGCTATTATATAGAACGAAGAAACCGCGCAAGCTTTTGAAAGAACGAAAGCCAACCTGGCACAGGCCACATTACTCGCGCACCCCCAGATAAACGCCCATCTAGCTCTGATGTGCGATACCGCCGGTTTCACCGTAGGTGCCGTGCTGCAACAAAAAATCAAAGATCGCTGGGAACTGCTGGGTTTCTTTTCGAAAAAACTCAGTCCCACGCAAACTTGTTACAGTGCGTTCGATTGTGAGTTGCTTGCTATTTACCAAGCGATCAAGCACTTTCGTCATATGGTCGAAACTCGCGACTTAACGATTCTTTCGCGAGTCGACGCTGTCGACCGACCGCTTGATTACAACGAACTTGCGTTATCACAACGAGAGGTGAAAGAGCTCCACGACGTACTGTCATCAAACTCATCGCTACAGCTGAAGCATATCCAGCTTCCAGGAGCTGAAGCTCAAATTTTCTGCGAGGTATCGACCAGCAACGCACGGCCATCCATAACACAGCCATTCCGCAAGCTCGCCTTCGAAGCGGTGCATAATCTCGCGCACCCAGAGTTTAAGGCGACCGTCAAACTGGTAACGCAGCTGTTTATTTGACCATCGATAAAAGCCGATTGCAAGGCATGGACGCAGACTTGCATCCAGTGCCAGCAATCAAAAACTAGCAGGCACGTGACTTCACCAATTGGTACCTTCGCGTCTCCATCAGCGCGATTCGAACACGTATACATCGACATCGTCATTCTGCCACCATCGGAAGCTCAACGCAACTGCTTAACGTGCGTCAACCAATACACACGTTGGCCAGAAGCCTTTCCTATGAAGAATCAGGAAGCAAAGACCTGGCTCGCGTCTTTTAGGAAGTTTAGGTCTGTCGGTTCGGCACACCCCTCAGAGTCACGACGGACCAAGGCCGACATCTCGAGTCACACTTATTCCAATCGCTTAGTCGATTAACAGGTACGACTCATCTACGCACCACCTCGTACGACCCACAATCGAATAGTATGCTCGAACGTTTTCATCAACAATCAAAAGCTGCGATACGGTGCCATCAAAATTATCAATGGACGCGAGTTTTGCCGACCATACTCCTCGGAATTCGCGCGGCGTGGAAGGAAGACCTAAAAGCTACATCAGCAGACCTTGTGTACGGCGAGCCGCTACGCTTACCGGGAGAATTCCTCGCCGCTAGTTCGAAGCCCAACGACAGCTCTGCGCTCTTCATCAAGGAATTGTGCCAACATCTGAAGAACCTTTGACCGGCCGACGTCACACGCCACGGTATGCCTAAAATTTTCTTTTTTAAGGACCTGGCTACCGCTGAGTACGTTCTAGTTCGGGACGACGCAGCTATAGGCACGCTCGAAATGCCATACGATGGGCAATTTCGAGTCATCAGCCGAGAGAAGAAAATGTTTCTTATCGACATTCATGGTAACTCCATCGGCCGCCTCAAGCCGGCATATAACTTATCAGAGGACATCGCGGATGGAACATATCAAACCGTGAATTCATCGACATTTCATGCATGAGAAAAATGAGATAAGCCGCCTTCAAGTGAAAACAGGAACAACGAACCTACGTCACCGACCCGAAGAAGAGTCCGCTTTGCAGAAAGATATCAAGCAGATTTTAATTAAGCCATATGATGTATTATACACGCACCAATGTACCTCATTTTACCATTAATATCAATTGTATTCTTAACGCATTTGCATGTACTATATAATATTGTAAAAACTAAAGAAAAATACGACAAATTATCGTGACTTGATCATTGGCAGGGGGGTACTGTGGCGGCTTAGCCACACATGCATAGACGGGGACAAAAAACATTCCCGCAAAATCTTTCACCTTTCCCTTTCAACCTTTTTTCCTTACATCCCCAAAACAATAAAATAATTATGAACAGACGGAACACAGACACACCAGAGGTTTCCCGAGACGAGCGACACACGCATTTTTATAACCTTTACCTGACACCTTTCCTTAACCCACGCATTTCTTGGACGTAGGGCAGGAGAGTGGGGTTACGCCGACGACACCGACGTTTCAAAGGAGTTTCAGGGAGTTCGGCCCTTGACACGGACGAGAGAGGTTACGCGCCCGATGCAGACGAGAGTCGATCGACTCTCACGACCATCTAATAAATAAACAAGTTTCGTTTAACACAGTAGTATATTTTTTTACACGCGCACCCCAAACCTCCAAAGAACAATCAAGATATATTATAAAAATTTCGAACCCGCTACTGAAAAGTGTCGTCTACTTCCTTAGTTTTGAGAACATAACCTGAAAGAAGAAAATTAAAAAAAATCACAGAAAAGTATCTATTTTTACATATTAAAATATTAATTAAAATATAATTAATAACATAAAATTTTCAATTTAACTACACGGAGAAAAAAAATCGAAAAATCGATATAACAATTGTAGTATAAATATTTTGAATACTCATGGCATCGATAAACATTAGGTTAGTATCTATAAAAGCGATGTTGGTATCAATTTTCTGTGTGCTTGACATCGATATATTCAATACCTGAGGTAGAATTCGATGCTTGGAACCGATTTTTCGAATCCAAGATTTGAAATATGAGTGATATTGTTAGAAGCAAAATAAGAAGCACTTGGAATTTATAATTTTGATATTTGCACATATTTATTTTAAAAATATCAGCAATACAAATAATTTATTGTTTCAATAAAATTTAATTTAAACTTTTTAAAATAATTTAAAAGTAAAATAGAAGGTGTTGTAGAGTTTTTATTTCATTTTTTTTTAATCGGAAAATAATAATTTCAACATTTACTAACAATATCTTCGTAGGAAATCTGGGAAATTTCATTTAGAATCAGAAGTTTTTTATAATTTTATAACGATTGAAGGATGATGAGAGGAAATTAAAGGTAGGGTTATACTTGCACATTTTTTTTCAAATTCAACGAATTCTTAATGAAACAATCCGATTGCAAAACTGTCAAAAATCGCGATGTTTATACATGCCTTATACTTCGCCAAAAGTTCTAAAATTGTACCATATAATATATCTATTGCAAATATTTTTAAAATGTTTTAAGAAAGTAAGCACCGTAATATTTACAAAAATGATAAAGGAGTATGTCCATATGTATGGGAACGTCCGGGAATGTGCAAATTATGTGCCATCGTGTACTTTGAATCGTAATATTCAATTATAAAAATAAAGAAAGTTTGGGTAAATGTAAGGGAAACTCACAATTAACCGTTGATGTTTCATTTTTAACATTGAAAGTATATCTGTATATACAAATTTATAATATACATAGATATACTACTAATGTTTTTTATGGGCATTCTCCTTTAGCATTGCAGAAACTACATGCAGTAAACAGATAGGTTTATGATTAGATAAATTTCAGAAACCATTTTTTCAAATTAAATCTTAATTAATATTATCACGTTATTAAACTACAATTTTATTGACATTTATGTACAATTCTAATGCTGTTTTACTTGAAACAATGCTTTTTATGCTTTTTATGTCGTACATGCACTTATGCATAAAAGACCAAATGTGACTAAAACAAATCGAATATTCAATGCGAAATGCAAAAAATATTTTAAAGCATAAATCTACAGCTTTTAGTGGAGACTCACAGTGATAGATCATTGTTGCAACAACAACACAAGATGTTTTAATACTTGACAGAGATCCACCTATGATGACGTATGGTTGCAAATTTTTAATATTTTTTTCTTTATAAAAATTTAAACGTTCTTCGGTATATTCAGCTATAATATATTCGGAATTTTCACTTTTCTGCAACCAAAATTTAATTGAAATTTAACGTTGCCACTTTAATCACCTCATACGATGAGTGTTTGAAAAAAGACCAAGATAAAAATCAAAATAAAAATTTCAAATTAAAGTATAAATTTAAATATAGCGGAAAAAGAAAAAAAAATTTTATGTATTTCGCCCTGAGTATGCTGGTGGGCTCATCAGTAGAATGTAGACTGGTGTTAATACGGTCCGCCTTACTGAGTGGTGAGGAATAATCTTTAGCTTGTAGAGATCAATAAATTCATTTATAATATAACTAATAATGTAAACAAGCCATAATATCTCAAATTTATTTGAAAAAATTCACATTTTAAAACAAAGCTTTTTAACAAATTGACTAAATAAATTTTTATTAGTGACTGTGATCAATTGACTGAGTGTCAGTTGTCAATCACAATTATAAATCATTGCAATTTAAAATTTCAGAATTTCCTGATGATTGTAAACTATTCCGTACAGCCCCTCTTTTGACTACTGTGCCCAGTCAATCACACGGATCCTTACCATGTGCTGTGGCGTAATAGTGTCACTCAGCATCAATTCCAAAATCTAACTTGTGAAAAGACAAATTTATAATATTTTTACAATTTTTATATTGTTGCCTAGCTTCGAATAGTAAATTTTATTTACAACTGAAAATTGAGTTTTAAATAAGTTATTATATACTTATGCAAAGCGTAAACGAACACATCCTAAACCGTGAAGGCGTAATTTTTAGCGAAATCAACAATGATTTGAAATTCGTCCTTATTCAAATTTTATTTTAAATTACGGGAGAACATGACTTGTTGTTGAGCGATATACACGTGAGGCAATGATTCTAACATTTTCTGAATAAAATAACTAATAAACTCATTTACAGGCTTGAAATGATATTCAGTGGATTTGTTTTAACAATTTTATTGATTAAAATTTGTATTTTCGAAAGGTGTGAATTTCAATTAAGGCAAGTTCAAAATATTAATATCAATAATAAAAGTTAAAGAAACATGAATTTCAGCAATTACTCACGCTCATCCATACTCTAACTTTGTCGATGTTCCTCGTTGCCTCCAATGCTGATTCTTCCGGTCGAGTTTTATGTTTAATCTCTTTCCTGATGCTCTTCAACAGTCATTTAATATTTTCAATTCCCTAAGGCGTCCCTAAGAATGGTTCCAGCGAGCGTCTTCGATGCTACCGAAGCGTCGCACTGGTGTCTTGGTCAACCAGTTCAATTGACCAGTTAATTGACTCGATATTAACTTAGGTTGACCTCAGTTCTCAACGGTCGAAGCCGTTCTGCCTTTAGGGATTAAATGATCGCGTATCTTGCCTCGTCAACTCATAGGCGTAGGCATAACCCTTTTCTAATATCAAGTTGATCGGCGACGCAGCGGTTTCTAACGAAGTTCGGGGAGTAAAGAACCAACATTATAAAAAGTTATTATAAATTAAACTTATGTTGAGAGAAATATGGGGAAAGTTGTTGAAAGTGTGGCACAAGTGTAGGTTACATTTACCTACACTTTATAAAATTTCTTAGACGTACATTTTAATATTTAAAGTTTCTGGTAAAAAAAACGAATTAATATTTATTTAATATCATCTATTTATACCTGAAAAAAATTCATACATATGTTTTGCAAAAAGATCCAATGTCCAAGGTGAATTTCTTCAAGTCGTCGCATCACGACATTCCAAGTCGACGTTGAGGGTTAGACTGACGCATCGACGTTTAGTAAAATTTCTTAGTAACCGATAAACAAGAAGTCATTTGTTCATGGTGGTCAAGCAAATTTACAAAAATTCCTTAGCAACCAACAAACAAATGACTTCTGTTATCGGTTACTAAGAAATTTGCTGAACGTCGATGTGTCTGTCAGTCTAACCCTCAACGTCGACTTGGAATGTCGTGATGCGACGACTTGAAGAAATTCACCTTGGACGTTGGATGTTTTGCAAAACATATGTATGAATTTTTTCAGGTATAAATAAGGTGATATTAAATAAATATTAATTCGTTTTTTTACAAGAAACTTTAAATTATTAAAATGTCTAAAGAAATTTTATAAAGTGTAGGTAAATGTAACCTACACTTGTGCCACACTTCAACAACTTTCCCCATATTTCTCTCAACATAAGTTTAATTTATAATAACTTTTATAATGTTTGGCGTAAGTTTATCCCATACTTTTCCAAACTTGTCCCACATTTAAATGTGTGAGTTGTCAAGTTTGGGAAAGTCTCATTGCCCAAGTTGCGCCAACTTTATACAAACATAACTTGGGCCAAGTTTGGCACAAACTTTCACATTTTTACGCGGGCTGTTTTGTCTGTGCTTTCGTTATCAAATATTGATTCTAAATATAATTTAAACATGTTAATGCCTGGCCACTTTACACAGTTGCTAAAATAACAATTTTCTGTCAGTGTTTCACATCATATTCAGGCAATCTTTGTACGATTACATTTTTACTAACAAGGGAAGAACTTGACCTCCGGGAAACGAATCTTATCCTAACATTAGCATGTCTTTTGTAATATAAAAATGATCGGCGACGCAGCGGTTTCTAACGAAGTTCGGGGAGTAAAGAACCACTGTTTTGTCTGTGCTTTCGTTATCAAATATTGATTCTAAATATAATTTAAACATGTTAATGCCTGGCCACTTTTCACAGTTGCTAAAATAACAATTTTCTGTCAGTGTTTCACATCATATTCAGGCAATCTTTGTACGATTACATTTTTACTAACAAGGGAAGAACTTGACCTCCGGGAAACGAATCTTATCCTAACATTAGCATGTCTTTTGTAATATAAAAATATGAAAAAAGCAAAGTTATTACTTGCCAATGGCCACTTTTACGGAAGTTATTCGGCATCCAATAATAATAGCAGTAAAAATTACTCTCACTTTGATTGCTTATAACTCGAAAACGAATATTCATAGGAAATCATTCCAAAAAACTAAACGATAGTTGAGTTCAAGTAGATATGGTTTGAATAAAGAAACTTAAGAAAAAAGCTTAAATAATGCTTAAATTGCTCAATTTTGAGCAAAGTTATGAAGAAAATAAGAAATTAAAGAAATTTTACCCAAAATTTATAAAATTTCTTAGACGTACATTTTAATATTTAAAGTTTCTGGTAAAAAAAAACGAATTAATATTTATTTAATATCATTATTTATACCTGAAAAAAATTCATACATATGTTTTGCAAAAAGATCCAATGTCCAAGGTGAATTTCTTCAAGTCGTCGCATCACGACATTCCAAGTCGACGTTGAGGGTTAGACTGACGCATCGACGTTTAGTAAAATTTCTTAGTAACCGATAAACAAGAAGTCATTTGTTCATGGTGGTCAAGCAAATTTACAAAAATTCCTTAGCAACCAACAACAAATGACTTCTTGTTATCGGTTACTAAGAAATTTTGCTGAACGTCGATGTGTCTGTCAGTCTAACCCTCAACGTCGACTTGGAATGTCGTGATGCGACGACTTGAAGAAATTCACCTTGGACGTTGGATGTTTTGCAAAACATATGTATGAATTTTTTCAGGTATAAATAAGGTGATATTAAATAAATATTAATTCGTTTTTTTACAAGAAACTTAAATTATTAAAATGTCTAAAGAAATTTTATAAAGTGTAGGTAAATGTAACCTACACTTGTGCCACACTTCAACAACTTTCCCCATATTTCTCTCAACATAAGTTAATTTATAATAACTTTTATAATGTTTGGCGTAAGTTTATCCCATACTTTTCCAAACTTGTCCCACATTTAAATGTGTGAGTTGTCAAGTTTGGGAAAGTCTCATTGCCCAAGTTGCGCCAACTTTATACAAACATAAACTTGGGCCAAGTTTGGCACAAACTTTCACATTTTTACGCGGGCTGTTTTGTCTGTGCTTTCGTTATCAAACAATTTTCTGTCAGTGTTTCACACGTCTTCATATTCAGGCAATCTTTAGGAAGAACTTAACCTCCGGGAAACGAATCTTATCCTAACATTAGCATGTCTTTTGTAATATAAAAATATGAAAAAAGCAAAGTTATTACTTGCCAATGGCCACTTTTACAAAAGTTATACGACGTCTAACAATATTTGCAATAAAAATTACTCTCACTTTGATTGCTTATAACTCGAAAACGAATATTCATAGGAAATCATTCCAAAAAACTAAACGATAGTTAAGTTCAAGTAGATATGGTTTGAAAAAAAAAACTTAAGAAAAAAGCTTAAATAATGCTTAAATCGCCCAATTTTAAGCAAAGTTATGAAGAAAATAAGAAATTAAAGAAATTTTACCCAAAATTTAATATGAATAATTTATTGTTTCTTTTAGTCTTCGATTCTTCAATTTCTTATTTTCTTCATAATTTTGCACAAAATTGAGTAACTTAAGCTTCTTTTTTCAAAGTATATCTACTTGATCTCAATTTTCTTCTGATTTTTGGTTTGAGTATGTATCTATTAAATAATGATAAATAATTTTCATTAAAATAATTGGTAGATGTCGAATAACTTTCGTAAAAGTGGCCATTGGCAAGTAAATACTTGGCTTTCTTCATATTTTTATATTACAAAAACATACCACAGTTAGGATAAAATTAATTTCCCGGAGGGAAAGTACTCCCCTTGTAAGTTGTCTCTAGTAAGGTTGGGCAAAGAAGATCCTAAAAAAGTTATAGCGTACTATACGTATCAATACGTATTGGATGTTAGACTATTGGATATTCATTAATAGTTAATAAATCAATTATTTATATAAATCTCGTATATTAAGTGTAGATAAAGGAAATATGATAGTCAAATTATAGGAATTTATATTTAAAAATATAAAAATTTTCTGCAATTATGAAACTAAAAAACTGAAAACATTCATACGTGACCATTGAATAAAAGAAGCTAACAAAGCGACTTCTTATAAATAAAAAATTTTAAATTATAGTTAAAAATTTATTATGATTTTTAAAAAACAATTTTGAAAAAAAATCAATCCAAGTAGAAGAGCGTTGCAGAGTTTTTTTTGGAAAAATTCAATCCATTCTAAATTGAAAATAAATAGGGATTCCAATTTTTGCAAAAATATTTTAATTACTTATTTTCTCTTTGCTCATCACCCCGTATACCCATTAAACGGATTTTTACAGGGACACCCCTACCACCTATGTGTGGGGGTGAAAACATTCCAATTTTTCCCATCCCGGTTCCCACCGTCTCGCATTCGCCCGGGGTTATGCCCGTGAGGAAGGGAAAACCTTGTAGGAAAACCTTCCCCCGAAACGTCCGGTGTATTGAAACATTCTGTTTAGATGTTCAGGTCACCTTTCGTAGGCCCAAACACCCAAACCGAATGTTCCACATCTTCCGCTCACGTTGTGAAGTGTGGAAAAAACCTAACCGATCCCGAAAGCCGCAGAAGATAATGGTGTCACCCATCCAAGTGCCAACCGCACTCAGTGCTGCTTAACTTTCGTGATCGGCCGAGGTGCGTCTCCGCCACTCCGCCACCATGTCGGTTTTTAACTACTTATATTTATTACGACAGATGAAATGAAATAAAAGTCACATTTGATCCGCTTAGTTATAACTCTTTAACGGTCAGATGTTAAATATAAAAACTTATTAATAAATCGTTAATTTTATATTTTGGTGGTAGCTGCAAACGCAAATACTGTGAGTACCGCTACTCCCAGCTAATACACAGTTAGGTGGTCTCAGCGTGCAAAACTTCGAAAATCCAATTTTAATTGTACTATGTTCTTTTTTAAAAGATGGAAATATTTCTTTTAATAACAGAAGTCGTTTCTGGATCTCATTTTTTTTAAAATAAACTTTATATTCAACAAAAAAGAGGACTTTGAAAATACCACTTTCTTCAAGCAATTCCAAATAAATTGATTTGATAATATTAAGTTAAAGAAAACTAGATTAAATTGTGAATGCGATAAAATCAAATTTACTGGTAATACTAGTAATTTAGAATCATTTAATGTTTCGTGCATGTAGTGTTACAAGTAGGTAGCGTATATATATGATATACGAGCGCGCCATTTTGCATTACTACGATGACAAATTATTTCTTTAAAAAATCGCTTACATCGCGAATTTGTATCAAAATGTAGTTATATACGCATATCAGATATTCCAAAATTATTTTTTAACATACCATCCTAATTAATTATTTGATCTTTATACATTTTTGCTAAAGTCTTCCTGCATAAAGTGCATATAAGTTCATAGTTACTTAAATTAGGGAATAATTTTTGTAGTTTTCCAGTAACGTGAGTAAGAGACTTTGTTCTATTATAATTTGTTATTTTTAGTGGATGGCAACATCTACTATAACTTGGTTACGTTTCAGGAAAAACCATTTTAATTATTTATATTAATATATAATTACAATTATAATTATTCATTAATATAACTAAATATAATTATCACATTTAAAATTATAAATAAGGTAATTAGCGTTTCATAAATCGAATTTCAAGATAACCCTTACTTAACTGTACAGAGTTCAAGTTTTATGACTAGAAAGATAATCTACGCGCGCGTACTTCAAAATATGAAATTTGTTTCACCGTCAATATCGCCATGTATCATGATGTAACACTTCGAACGTGCGGTGAACTCGACAGTTCGATATATCGAAAACATTGGTCTTTGTGTTTCGATAAAATGATCTCATCTGTTAGTCTGCTACTTCTTCAGTATTCAAAATATGAAGAAAATTGATTAAAAAATAATAAAGTACGTAATTTTATTATTAAAAATTCTCCAAAAGATATTGGATTCTACTTTTTGGTTTGCATACTAAATGACAGATGACATAAAAACAAATCTTGGAAACTTCTATTAGAGGATTAAAGGATCAAGTGTCTTGTGCGTCAAATCATTAATCAACATAAAAATTTTAATTTTTTAAATTGTCTTACAATTTTAAAATGGATACCAATGAAGAATTGAAAATAGAACCGTAAGAATTGTAACGATTTCCTTACAATCTTGTTTTTAACGTTGCTCTTTTTATGCTCCAAAATAAGTGCTAATCAGCGACGGAGGTCATACCATGTCTTTCTGAAAGTTATTGTTAAGAATACATTCCCTAGTGGTGTTTGTATCATTCGGTCGAAGTCGGGAATCGAACTTGGGACCTCCAAATTACGAGCCCAACGCCCTAACCGACGAGCCATCGCAGACCTCAATTGATTTTATTATAAAAAATATTATTATTTAAATATATTCAATATTTAGAAAAAATATTAAATATTTAGATTTTAAACAATTTATTTATTTATTTACTCCAGAGTAGTACAAATACATTAATACATGGATTAAATTAACGTCGTAAATATTAAACGCCGCCAATAACCACTTATAATCCTGCAGAGGAAAATTAAATTTCCTGTTCGCCGGTCTGGATAACAACAGATATAAATATAAACTAATACAACATATACCAAACAAAAAAGAAAACATTATAATTATAAAATGCATTCATACTAATACAAAACATTCATACTAGGGCTGCCGATTGGATTCGAATCTTTGAGTATTTCAAGATTCGGATACCCGAAATCCGGATAGATCCGAATCTCAGATTCGTAGATCCGGATACTCTAAAGTATCCGGATCTTATACGGATCCAAGATTCGGATCTTACGGATCCAAGATCCGGATCGTACGGATCCGAGATCCGGATCTTACGGATTCGAGATCCGAATCCTGTAAATAACGTTTCCGGACCGTTTATCTTGTAAATTACAGTTATTAATAATTACCTAAATATTAGAAGTGAGCGAGTACCCGAAATTTCGAGTTACTCGGCCCAAAAACTCAACTCGACGATTTGGATTCATGAAAAGTAAGCAAGCTTTAAGCGCTGATATCTTTGGTATCAATTAGTCGATTTAAGCGTACTTAGAAGCGATTAAAAGCTCTCGGGAATACGAAAAAAATTCTAATTCAATCCAAAATTCAATTTGTTTCATGGAAAAGACCAAAAATTCGCATTGTTATGAACAATTGAACTTGATAATAAAATGTAGAAAAGTACATTGCATTAAAATGAACATTGCACCTAATCAACAATCAAAAGCATTACCGTGTTATTCTTTTCTGTTAGAAAAGCAAAAAATTAAGAAAATACCTTTGGGTAACGGATTTTATCTGAACTCTGAGATATGTTTTTTCAATATATATATTAGATTAGAACTTACAATTGACATGCTACTATGGATACTTAATATTACACTGTATTATGTAATGTTTCAATAAAACTTTTTAAATATGGTTGAATAATTGGTTTATTTAATGATGCTTTATCTGCATGTACAATTTTGAAAAAGTTAAATGTAATTATTTGAACATACTAAACATTTAGTGTCTACGGTAGCATGACAATTGTAAGTTGTAATGTTATTCGATTATAATCTAATTATGTATCTCACGTAAACATGTCCGTATTAAATTTACTTGTATTGTGAATCCGCATCGTGAAATCATTCAAGTGTTAACGCTCATCGTGCGTAGTAATATTCACCGAGTAAGTGGTTACTTATTTATATAATTATGGTGCGAAAAAGAAGTTGGGTGTGGACTCACTGCACTAAACAAATATAACAAATCAAAATAGAAAATTACTTACATAAATTATATTTTTTGTTACTTTGTTTTGCTTTCTGTATTAAACTTGTATTATGAAAATTTGTTATGAATCGTATTATTTTATGTTATTATGTAATTGTATTATTATGTTGTTTTGTAATTCTACTATTATGATACTCTAAAGTATCCGGATCTACGAATCTGAGATTCGGATCTATTCGAATCTCGGATATCCGGATCTCCGAATCTTCGGATAATCGGCAGCCCTAATTCATACATACATACATACAGGAATAACAGAATCCAAAACGGACTTCCAGTCATGAATCACATCATTCCTCTTATTTTCATTCATTCTAGATTGGGTAACGTGAGTCCTTCGAGTCTCGACGTACCAACATTATTAAACAAAAAATATATTTATAGACTCTTACATAATTTCGTTAAACACAATATAAAACTTACAATATTTCTATAATTGAATAATATTACAATATTAAGAAAATTATTACTAACAGTCCATATTCTACATTTTGTATTAGCAGCTAATAAGTTACAAGTCTATTGCGTTAACTAAAATTATATTGCAACGTTCACTAATTCTATTGTCAATCAATTTTCACTTTTAAATTTTCTTTATTCATTATATCGCAACCAATCCTTTAATTTATTAATGTCTGCTTTCTTCCGTATATTGAGAGTTTTAAGATCACTTGGTAATTTATTAAAAATATTTATTGCTTTGATATAACTGTTTTTAGTATTAACAGTTTTACGATATTTTGGAGGAATTATTATTTTGTAATTAATAAATAAATTTAATACCGAACTCGCGTTTCGACGGGACATGCGTCTGTATTTTGCAGTAATGGCTTTAAAAACTCTGTTTCAACCGAGGCCCATTTAAATTTTGTCCCGCATTTGGGTACTACCTTATATACCTATTGTTGCCTTATATACATATTGTTACCTTATATATTCTACATTAAAAACGCACACTTTTTTTCTTTAGCATTTTTTTATAAATCAAAAATTGGCGGAGATATTTTCAATCGAAAAATGGTCAATTTTTTACGAAGTTGTTTATAACTTTAAATGAAATTGTAGATAGTTAAATCCTACTAAACTATTGAAAGTCTTAAACCCGATAGTTATTTCTTAGGATAAGTTGCAGGAAGAAAAAATATATATTAGAGTGAACTACTATATACCTTAACGGGATGTCGGACCCAAGTTACAGGGATCTACACCTTTCAATATAAGAATTATGTTGGAAATCTTGAATTAAAAATCTGAAAAAATTCATATCGATAGTTTAAAACAAAAACGAGGGATAACGTTTTTATTTTTTAAGATAAAATTATTTTTTAATAATAATTGAATAAACAATTTTGGGTTGTTAATTAATGATCGAAAAAGGCACGAATTTTCAACGCAAAAATCAAAAATAAATTACACATTTAAAAATCTGAAAAAATGTGAGTATAATGTTTAAAACATGCCTAAGGACATGGCGATCAGGAATTTAAATAAAATGTATTCTTTTGTTATAAAAAAATATTAAAAATGACCATTTTTTGAGTCCGACATCCGCTTAATAAAACTAAAAAGTAAATTGGAAATTATAAGTTCTTCGATGTCATTAAAATATTTGAAACTAGTTATCGATGAAATAATAAAAGCCCTAATTACTCAATTTTCTAAATTTTTTGATTTTTCTTTAAATTAATCTGAAACAACTATCATAGCAACATGTTCAAAACCTAAATATAAATTAAATTGGCTTACAGATTTCAATGAAAAAACATCTACTTACATTAAAACTATGTTCGTCGATGAAATGAAAATAAATTATAAAGACGAAAATGTCACAATTTGTTCTAACAACAAAAAAAGCGAAATTGGAATCCAACAGATTATAGAAATTGAAGCTAATTGTTTTGGGAACAATAAAAATGATTCAATGAATAAATTAACATTTTTCCCCACAATAAAAAAAACTATTCTTAAAGTTTAATAATAACTTATGTTCTCCAGCGATTATTTTCAATAGGAGGTTATATATTAACACCTCATAGATGTATTATGACTGATGAAACCTTTCAGATGATAATAGAGCTTTGTGGAAATAAATATTCCCGTAAGTGACTTAATTGTATACAATTATTATAAAAATATTGTATTATAATATTGTATATTATAATATTGTATATTGTAATATGTATTATAATATTGTAATATTGTATACAAATATTAAATTGTATTATATAAAGCATAGTTTATTTAACAACGCTTAAGTCAAAAAATTTTAATATCAGATTATGCATTACTTTTGGTGAGATCTAACCAGAGGTTGGCAAGTATTTGACCGCAACTTTTCGATTTTTCTACGAAAAGTTGCGGTCGAATACTTGCCCACCTCTGGTTTAGAAATTTTCTGTATCCGTTCATTAAACGAATCGAAATTTTTTTATTTTCATGGGTGCCTTAGGCTTTTATCCCATGGGTCATAAGGATAAAAATAATCGACATTTTTTAAAAATCTAGAGAAGAAATTTGCGCTAGTAAAAAAACTGCAGTTGTATTTAATCTACAACTATTATCCATAAACAAAATGAAAGCTGACATTAACAATTAGTATTAACGCTCACAAAAAGTAACTTTAAAATAAAAAATCTTTAATATATTTACTCCAATTAAAAGAAGAAAAAAATAAAACTACAGTTGAACTAAATATTTACGCAAAGATCAATTTAGTCATGTCTAACAGAAAAAAATATAAAAATGCAGAATAAATTGAATTTTAAAGAAAAATATATGTTTGTTCGGAAATTTATATAAGTTAACATATTGATTGACTATCTCATAAGACTAAGAATTGATTTAAAATTAGAGAAGCTTATTTAACTTTTTGTCAACTATGCGTCTAAAGAAAATCTTCAGTTTCTTACTGAGGAATTCAAACTGAAGATCGAAAACAAAAAGCCTATAAATTTAAAAGAAAGGCGATGTTCTGGGAAATTGCACCAACCGTAATTGACAAAGAATTGAATAAAATATGAAATTCTTTTTATTTATTTATGATATATTTTTATTTATCTTTTACTTATTAGAACATAATAAAATCTACTGATAAGAGTATACAGCAGTGCCCGGGTGAACAAAGCGCGCGGTCTTTAGTATTATGTTAATTGTATAAGTCTCCCATCCATGATTACTCCAGCTTGAAAATTTAGAATTTTGAAGTTTAAGAGTTGATTTTTCGAACAGTAGAATTTATTTATAAAAAAGAAAGGTTATTAAATATTTAGGTTAAGCAACTAGTGGTAATTATAGTAACGGAACAAGTACACAAAAAAATAAAGTTAGTTAGGCTAAGCAACTGGTTACTTAGAAAGGTTGAAAGTAAAACGAATAGTTAGATTTATCAACATATAATGGTTACGCCAAGGATTTCCAAATATTTAATATAGTTAATCTAATGTTACTGAATTTAACCAATAAAATGGTTAGAATAACTATTTTATTTGAAATTAACTTTTATTTGAAATAAACAATCGACCGTTACTTTAAATAATCAGTAATCATCTTTATGATAATTGTTTCAAATGACTAAACTTACTAACTTGTGTACAAATTCATTGAGTTCAACAAATCAATCGCTTAAAACTTGAGAAAATATAATACAAACATTATAATTAGTGATAACGAAAAAATTTATTTTGGTGCTCATCAGGTGCGGTCATTAATTTCGATGATTGGTTTCATTCATATAAAACTGAAATTGTTGACGATCATTGCATCATTAATTGACAATGAATTGTTTTCTCCGCGCGTTTATGACTATTACCCACATAATGTTTAATAAACTGTTATGGATAACTGATGTCATAATATAAATAAAGTGCATAGTGAAGTGGTTTCATAAATAAATATTTTCCTTAACATTCACTAAAAAAAATTATTTTCTTTTTTTACTACTGTAAGTAATACGATTAATAAGTTGTTGCTAATTAATTGGTTTTTGTAAGGAAAAAATCAATAATTTTTCCAACTAAGATAAGATAGTTGATATAATCATATAATCGCTTGATCGTAACTAGCTTTATAAAACTTGCGGTAACTATTTCTCTTTCATCGAACTAAGAAATAAATCGGTTATCCTAAGTATTACCTATCAGGTTAGTTAATCCGTCTATCCGCAATGACTTGTGTCTTTTTCAGAAATTTCAATACTTAAGGTAAAACAGCTCTTTTTTCTGTGCAGTTTTAATAATCTAAAGTATAGAACTATATTTCTATAGTTATGTGCGATCTTGTTAATATGAATAACAGTGTATTTTCAAAATGATGCTATTCAGATGTAAGAATATAAATCCGTTATAAAATTTTCCAGTGCATTCCGCGGCATAATAGATTTTGATGTTTTTAAAGCCACTGATTCACAATGGATTGAAAATATTTGAAAACCGATTATCGAATGCGCATGTGTACCCACGAAGAACCAATGAAACTTTGAAAGAAAAAGAATATTAAATTCTGCTGGCAATGCGACTTCCACGTGGCATCACGTATTCTTACAAAAGCGGCACGTGGATTCGCCATGACGGCCTTCTAGCCTTTTGAAATTCAAATCAATGTGCTCTCCAGGGTCTGCGTACTCTTGATTGACCTCCGAAAGGTTACGAGTGAATTTACATTTCACAAAATGAGAAGCTTCCTTTTTATATTAAACTTTATATCTTGTAAGTTTGCATATATGTAGCTATTTTATTACCGTTGTTCATTCGGTTAATTATATGTAAATGAATTATTTATAAATACATCGAACAAGTATAATATTTATAAGTATGCTTATATCGAGAAATCATTTTGTTTTAATACTCTGTGTATGTATTATAAATTCCATACCTATAATATACAAATGTAGCAAGCTCAAAAATATGAATGATTTCACTTTTTACATATAGAATTGTTAAAACAATTTAAGAACAATTATTATAAGTAATTCAGCTTAAGCACGGTTATATAAAAATTGTGTATAATATCTAATATGTTTGTTACCAATTATTGTTCATTAACATCTTACACGTATTAAACTATTCTTTTTGTATACTTTCAAACATATTTTTGAATTTTTATTTAATATTATTGTTTAAAAATCTTTATTAACTATATACTGAAATTATTGTTCATGTTTAAATAAGTCGATTAAGAGGATGTGATATTCAATATTTACCAATCATTCCTCCAACCATTCCTTTAACTATTGTCTATCACTGTGTGACAATTTCAAACAAAAATAATGTTGTGTTAAAAAATGGCATTGGAAGGAAATTTACGAGAATTGCAACATTGAAAGCCAACAAATAGTCAAATATCCTTTCAATGCCATTTAACAGCACAACATTATTTTTGTTTGAAATTTCACACTGCAGTGATAGACAATAATTAAAGAAAGGGCAATAATGTCTTTCTTTTGCACAATTTGCTTTATTTATTTAACCAGAATCATTTTTTCAACTCTATTTACTCAGGCGGTAAATATTGAGTATCACATCCCCTTAAGTTCTCGACTGTGAAATGTCAAATTTATAATAATATTTGTTACTAATCCAATAACCAACAAATTCGCTAATTATATTTTATAAAATAAAAAAAAAATTGTTAAAGCTACGTTACTTAGAAACAATGGCAATTTTACGATCACTTTCTTTCCATAAATCAATCTTGCAATTCCGATAGTCATATACATTATAATTTTCTATACGTTTACCAAGCATTTTTTCCTACCGTGAACGTATAAAAGAAGCAAGCAATATGCCAACCTTACTCTCATCACATATATAGTCAAGGATCGATTTCCCGAGGCAAAAGCTAAAAAAGCTCGGCTGTCGAGTGAGCTCAGCTCGTCAAATACAATCTGCGTTCCTTTTCTCTTTTTCTTTCTTTATTACAAAATGCTAGCAAAACGCATTTATTTGATTCAATCGCTCATTCGACCATTCATCTTGCTTTCGCTCATTACCGACTTTTAATCAATTCCCGTAGATTTCTTATCGTTTTTCACTTGAACATTCGCGTCTTTCAAATAGATACAAGTATATTGGGTGAATTTTCGTGGCAACAGGTCTCTGACATTCAAAAGAGACAAAGGTGTATATTTTCTCAAGGAATCCGTTAAAGATATATATACAAGGAGAAGCAAGCGCGAGAGCGTAAGAGAGATAGATAGATAGGGATAAAGAGAGGTCAGCTATGTATGAACCGATAAATATCGTTCCCCTATACTATTATTATCTTCTCCTGATGTGGCATCCCTGTATGTATTTCTCTAATATAATATAAACTTTGAAGCGCCACCACTGTCACTTCAGTTTCTGCAAACTCATCTTCTACAACGCCGGTGTGCGCATCGTCTCTTTAGTGCTTGACAATTTGTAACATTAAATTCATTTAAAATTGTAATCTATCACGATGATATGTTGTTTTATTAAAAATCATTATACCCGATTAGGAAGTACAAACAAATAAGATGACTTTTACAAAAAATTTTATCTCCGTGCTAGATAATAAAAATTGTTATAGTATACATAATGTATACTAGGTACATAAATATAACAGTATAATTAAAAATTCCTGTAGACCTTTATTTTTATCATACTTGGAATATTTATGAAAATAAACGCAATTTCATTATACGCATATCTTTAATATTTTTAATAGCATTTTCAGCTCAGAATGGAACTCGAACTAAAAAAACTAAAAAAGCTCTTCCAATTTATTCGCATGAAGTTTCCTCGCAATTAATATATCGCTCCTGAACAATACATTATTCTAAAATAAAAAAATTAATTATCATAACAAAATTATCCGTTTTTTTTTTAAATTTGTTTATGTTTCGCACTGATTTAATTACCAATAAAAATATGCTCTGAAAACACGATTGAGCGCGTATCAAAATTTGAATAACACGATTTTCAAAAATAAAGAAATATTAAATATTTGATTTCAACGCCCATCTATTTTCGGTTAGAATAATGCATTTTTTAAGTGTTCTGCACCAAAAAATACATTATTGACATATTGCAAGTACACATTAGCATTCGGTCACCCAATTTCAAAGATATAAAAAAATTAAAAACAATATCAGTTTCTTTTTAATAACTACAAAACTAATAGAAACAATTTAAACAACTCGAATAGTAAGAAAAGATTTTTTTCTCCGCAAAGTACATTTGTTCTAAATGATTTTCTAAAAACATCTTTTTTGGATTTTAGATATTTTAAAGAATACTTCTAAGATTTTTATAACAAATTAAAAAATTTAATTATTACAAAGCTTTCTCTATGACAGGCACGTTCCTGAGAAAGGGCCGCCGGGTCACCTCTTCGAAAAGACTAAGACTAAGACTAAGCTTCTAGTATACAAATACGCGAAATAGTTTTAAGGGGGTGGCATACCCGGTGGAATACCGACGGAGCAAAAAAAGATAATTATTTAAAATGTTACGATACGATGATATGATTTTCCGTGATTTTTCGGTGCAGAAATTTTTGAGGGTGTCCTTGTTGTATTAACTTGGAACTTTGATAGAATGACTTATTATTTAATTATCTAGTGCATTTCTGTATTGGAGTTTTGCACAAAATTGCATAATTTTTAAATAAATGTATAATAATTATCTTTTTTCGCTCGGTGAAAAATGTGAGACTTAAATACAATCGGTTTTCCGAGAAACTTTTTACCAAGAAGTGTTAATCATTAATTGTATATATAAGAAAAAGATAAATTACTACATGATAATTATAATTTCATCGCCCATTTTTTTGAGAATAAGTATAATTAAAATAAAGAGGAAATGCATATTGCATTTGAAGAAAAGTTATATAGACAGAAAGATAAGAAGATCTGCGGGCAGTAAAGCTCCTGTAAAAGCCCGTTCTATCTTTGCGTATAGCGCACACACATCTCTCCCTCGGTTCTATGATATTCCGGTCTCTTTCATTGTGCAGCTTAAAATCCAAAGTATGTATCTCATTCTCGGGATCTTCTCCCTTCCAACCGCGCTCTTTTAATCCTGATCTTCCACTCGTCTCGTCTTTCTCTCTCATTAGTCACGGTGCTCTCCGATTTCTTCATCTATCCCTCTCGTTTTCCCGGTTCGGCTTTTGCTATAAGCGCATACATATACCTAGTCACGAACGAAACCATGTATCTCACGGCTATAGATGTAAAGATATTTCGAGCATGTCAAACGCTGATATACGAAATTCTGTTTTCACTGAGTTTCTGTGCACGCTCGCGCGCTCGATGGATGATACACACACCTCTCGTATATAGGTGTGCGTTATCTTATCGGAAAAGAATTCTTTGATAATGCAAACGCATGAACTTCCGGTGTTAAGTGGCTAGTTTCAACATTTTTTACGTTAATAACGTTTACGGTGTTTCTGATAATCCTCATTTTCAACAATTCAAGTCAAATACCTTTCAAATGTTTATAATTAAAAATAGTACGGTGCAATGGGTTCAAATAGGTTAATATCTTCAATTTTTTTCATCTCGAGTGATTTAATGGCGAATGAGCAAAGAAATTAATACTGCAGCGCAAAACAAAATTTATGTAATTCTTTTGGCTATTAATGTAGGTTAATTTAATAATTATTATATCACTTTTAGTTGGTACTACGTTATTCTAAAAAATTCATAAATGAATACTACTTAAATAAACTTATAAACGTGTCTAATTGCTCCAGGACAAAATTGTTCAGCAAGATGCCAAGAAACTTTAAATTAGATCCTTACGCAAGTACGAAATTAAAAAATTAAGCGATTTACACAATCATTTTAATAACTGCAGTAATATCTAATGTTAATTCTTAATTTCAAAGTGCCATACCTTTTTAAATTTACTCTAGTATGTTAATGCTAGTTTATTGTTTCTATCTTATCTCTAAAAGATGATAACCGTTTGTTGTGAGAAGCGTTTGGGAATTGGATTGCCTATTCCTTTCATTAATTTGGATTCTATTATCCATTACTTCGATGTCATTACTCAAATAATAAATATTACTAAAATTACGATGACATTTTTAGACCCGTTTTCCAAGATGTAGTGTATATGTTTTCTATATGTTTTTTATATGTTTTGTTACATCGCAATACATATGTACTTTAAACTTAATCCATTACTGTATATTGTTGTCAAATTATTTTAATATACTAAAAAATTAGTTCTCACGTGAATTTTATTAAAACATAATCAACAATTAGATAATTATCGTAACATATTACTTTTTACGTGATAAAAAAGTAATTTTTAAAATGTCTCCCATAATGGGAAAAATTGTTACGAGTAGTTGAAAACACCATATACGTTCAAACCGCAGTTTTATCGCGAATTTTAAGTGGACAACGCGACAACTTGTGTACAGCTACCCTTTTACATCTTTGTCGTAGGTATATATATATATCCGTGGTAACTCAGATAATCCCACTCTTCTCCCTCTTTGTCTCATCCCGTCCCGCCCTCCAGTCTCTGGTCACCGAGTTCGATTCTTCTTCTCCCTCGGATCTCTCATTCTCTTTGTCGGCTTCGATTTCCCTCCTTGGCCCCTGAACGACTTTGTCCTTGTCCATCTAACGAGCTCGAGAGAAACAGAAATATTATATATCTGGCTTCGTCGACACACGTGTATATATATATGTGTATTTGTGTGTGTGCGTGTGTACACATTGATGTACCGTGTAAGCGCGCGTGCCTTCGCGTTGACTTACTTGAGCCTCGAGCACGTGATTCTTCTTATTCGCGTGCACAGGCAGTCGATCGCCAACGTTGCCGATGTATAATGCATGCGCAGATTCGCTTGCCTTAGGTGACTATATACACGTTCACAAACGCGAGTTCGAAACTCTCTTATCGAACTTTTTAAACTCGTCGTCTTTAATCCAATTGATACTCTCTCTCTCTATATATATATAGATACTCTTCCGTACAAATATTGCGATCGTCATCGGATTTGGTCTGTCTATTTGGATGTGATAAATATATATAGCCATCCGCTGACAAACAAATATTTCGTATGTACAATTAATAATAATAATTTAGGAAATTAGTTTGCACGCGCAGTGGTATTTGATTAACGAATCCACACAACAACGGTATCGAATAGCAAAGACAAAGTAATATTCGTTACAAAATATGAGGAAAATATCAATTTCGTTCGATTTTGCGTATACACGAGACGAACGGGAATCCAAATGAGAGAAAATACTCGTATGATATACGAATGATAGAATGTGCAATGAGTACCCGTGATAGGGTGTAAAAGTAACGTAATCCACGCACCCTCGCAAGTGTAATGATTACTATAGGAGCAGCTCCGATTTTTCATGAAACGAGCATGCGCGCACTCAACACTCGTATACAGATACGTATTACGGGTGTACATATATATTATATGTGTGCGAGGAGAAATCTACGTACAGCGTTGAATGTGTTCGTGCACACGCGCGCTGCTTTTGTCTCAGTGCGAACTATACCACTGGCGCGACAGCACATCGGCAAATACATATATATTTTAGCATATACTCTGCCTCGATTTCTCCTTCTGTTTTTCCACATGAATGCTTGCGCGTAAGCGCGTATGTATATATATATTTCTCTAAGTGTGACAGTCCGCATAATCATCGGTGGGCGAAATCTTGGTTGCTTTTATTCGCTCTCTGGCGCTCTTTCTCTCTCTCTCTCTTTAAATTAAATAATTTTGGAAACACTTCTTAATACTTTTTTCCGTGGAATTGATTGAGTTGTATTAATTGTGAAATTACATTAGTGTACATGGTTTATTTCAACAGTAACACCGAACGTAAAATTATATTTTTTTTTTTATTTTATTCGTTAAATTGATGTAATTGTTTTTTTTTTGTTCTTTTTTTTTATTAATCACCTGGATTATCGGTAGTTTGGAACAGTTGTTATAACTACACTTTAGTAATAAACAAGCCAGGCAATTATTCTCTCTAAGAAACAGATTTTCGTAAATGTAGGTATATTAATAGATATTGATAATATTAAGAAAGGTAACTTATCGACAATGAAATCAAGCGTCAGCAGGCGGAAAAGTGCAGACCTTGCGGAGCAAAAATGAAGGGCGCCAGCGCGAGTGCGGTGAGCACGACCGCTTTGTATTCAGCTTGGCTCCGAAAACAGCTGGGAAACGTGACGAGAGGACCGCCCCCCTTTACGCGGACGGTGAAGCGAGTCGCACGACGTGTTCCAGCCGAATTTACGATCGGGCGTTTGTCTTTCCGCGGCTGGCTGACGCTCGACGCGTCTCCCGACACCAACGTCGACACGAGGACAGAAACGTGACGAGGCGCGAGCGAAATGCCCCGTTACACAACCCTAATTTCCGAGTAAAATTACCTTTGCATTTATTCCACGACTTAACGATTGATCTGTATAAATTAGCACTTGTTTTCCGTTTCTTCTGCCCAATCAAAATTCAGGGAGATTATCTTTTATTCGAGTTTTCTCACTTCTAGGTGTTACTTCAACTTTCCTTATTCTTCGTGCGCTCTCCTTGTTACCTCGAAGAAGTTTGTAAAATTCGAGGCTGCAGAAGGACACATTATTCGAATAAGATGACAATATTGTTCTACCTTTTTGATACTTGTAAAATTTACATTTAATTAGAGTTAAATGTTTGAAACAGTTTAAAATATGAATCTAAAAAAAATAAATTTAATTAAATATTATCTGCCGCACAATATGTCAGTGTATTACGAATTAATATTAATATTTGATATAAAATATTTTATATTTTCATCGGTATTATCCACTAATAATCGACTATTAATCAACGACCGTTAAGAATCGGTGTTAGTGCTCGGCTTTTAAAATTTACATTTTGTTTGTAGTGATTCCATCTAAGTATAATGAGTAGGCGCTTTACAAATCGAAGAGCATAAGCATTTCAATTACAAATTCAACATCCTAAACGCAGTTTTTTTTTTCTCAGACTCTACGAACTCCGTTAAGACTGTACGGTCTCAAACCAAGCGAGAGCAAGCAATTTGTTAGGTCGTCGACATCGGAGGCATTACTCGGAAGGCACAAGAGGGAAAAAGGGAGAGGGGAAGAAAGGAAGCGCGTTGAATCCGACTGGACACATCGCACAGCAAAATCTCAAGCGGGCCTTTGTTGCCTCTTGCGTGACTCGCTCATGCGGATCGACCAGATAACTGATGTCTGCTCATGACCGAAACTATGACGAAAAGAACGCACATTACTACCTCATTGCGTATCCCTTGCGACTTCAACGTTTCGGCAATTTCGGGATCCGTCGAGGTATGCGTCCTTCGATAAATTCAAATTGCAATATCTCCTACTATTTATTGGAAAAGAGTCTGTTAAAATTTATTGTTTCGAGGTTTAATTAAACCGTATGATAGAACCGTTAATTGGTTATTATTGTCACTGGTTAGTATACGAAATTGACATTTATAAGCACAATATCATTCGCGATGTGACTTTATTTATATATAGTAGAAAATGTCATTTTGCTAAATCTATTCCAATAAAATTGAAAATGAAGATTAATCTCTTAACGTTTTTAGTACATGTTATATTTACTTATTTAAATAAAATTCAAATTCTATCGTGTTTAGATTATTTTACAGTATTTGAAGATAAATTTAGTTTGGATCTACTGTTTAATTACAAAAGTAGTATTTAAAATTGTTGAAATGAAAATATAAATAATAAATAACAAAAAAAAATTTTAATTTGCTACAATACACATTAAGAGAATACATCGATATTAAAAGATTAATTGTAATTCTTAATCATATAATCAGATTAACTCATTGTAATTAAGGGTTTGTTCCTTACCATTTAAAAAATTCAAAAGTTTCGAAATAGTTCAAGGAAAAATCCATCGGGTGAATGTAACCATCCAAGTGAAAACAATTCTACGGTGTATGGGAATTTCCTACAGCAAAAATCGTATCAATACCTTCACTGTATATTGCAAAACAATATTTTTTCAATCGAATCAACATCAAATCTTTAAAGTTTATTTTTACTACACGACATATTTATATTCAACAATTTTTTTTATAAAAGAAATCCCGCCACGAAAAATATTCTGCACCGCGTAAAAATCGATACAAATAAAAACCAGAAATTGTTACAAAATACTGTAAACACTTAAATATTCTTACAAAATATGATCATATTTTCTACAAATATGTATACCATACTCAAGTTAGATAATCTAGAAAAACACGAAAAAGATTGGAAACAATTTAAAATGCTAAAAACAAAAAATCGCTTTGAACTTCTTCTACTATTACAAAAACTTCCATTTTTATAAAATAAAAAAAGAAAGGAAGAACTCTTTATCAGTGTATGATCTCATCTTTTCATTTCATCCTTTTACCACTTGAAAAAAAAGCTCAACCCCGAGATGTCATATACGCAAAGTAACAACAATCCACACCATTTCGGTGTATCTCGATTTCGGTACGATATATACTTCCATAAGAATTGTGTCAGAAAATAGCGCAAACAAGAGCGAGATACAGCAAGTAGAGAATATCGGTTTGATCCTTTTTCGTGTAAGCGGACGAGGTTCTCCTATCGGCGACTAGTAGGCCGCCGGAGGCGAGGCAAAATCGTGATGATCGTGGGGTCTCGTATATACGCGCGCAACCAAGCCAGATCGCTTGCTCTGTATACTGTACTGTGACTAGGATGAACCGCATAGACAGAGAGTCTTTGGGCTCGATGGCACAGTGTACTGAGCACGTATCTCGAGTGTCTATACGAGCGTGTGTGTATACAAGCGCAAGCGATACTCCTAGGATATATTATAGCCTCGTTTCAACATTATGTTCACTCGTCCAAGTAAATCTCCTGTAAATTTCACATGGTTTATACGTTTCCTTTATTCCAGATGATTATATCTTCTATCGTTACGAATAACGTTTGATCTTACGAATATTGTACTTACCATTAACCTCATCCGTTGATCAACATTTATGCACTAAAGTTTCTTTTCGTAAGCGCGTGTATCAATGGTTTTAAAGTGAAATAAATTGAAGGATCGTATGTTGTAGATAAATGATAAATTAAAGAAAATTAAACTATAATATTAAAGTTGTTACATATACAGAGTATTTATACACTTTTTCTTCCAAAATCATTTCTTCTTTTCGCCATTCGTATTATTTTGTTTATCAAGTATCTTGCGTCTTAAGCTATATGTGTGAACATTTTACAATTTTTACAAGATTTTCGGAATATTAATCGATCAATGTAACTTTTATGGAATAATCTTTTCAAGAGAATATTTCAATTTCAAGTTTTAATACATATGTATAAATCGCCGATAATTAACAAACAAAACTAATAGTAGATTAATTGTTGCACAAATATCATTGGATTATTAATAACTTCAAATTTTCCTACTTCTCCGTTGTTAAATAAATATTGCTCTTTACTCAAATGTTTTTTAATTATATGTGAACACCGCATACATTAATAATCTAGGTATTAAGCTTAGGTTACATTAATTTAAATAAACGAGAAAAGACAAAATAATAAATTCTTATACAAAATAGTAGATACACAAGGTTATTTATTTCGCATATAAAAATTTTATTAAAAAAAAAAGTTACGAAAAAGATACAGCAAAATCTTTCAAGGCAAAAAATATTTTCCTTTTTTTTTCTTCAACGTGTCAAGTCACACTACAGTTTCCCTCGTTTCGAAGTCCTTTCTTTTTATGAAAACTTCTAAGAGTGGCGCATATGTATTACTCGGTAACAGAACAGAGGCGAAGTGCGCAAGCTGGATGGAAAAGTTAACGTGTCTGCATGTATGTGTGTGCGTGAGCGCGCGGAAACGTCGCGGTAGCTGGTAAATGGGGAAAGAGAGAGGGAACGAGGAAAGAAACGGAATGAGAAAATAAGGAAACGAGTAACGACTTAGACATGAGAGAATTGAAAGTCTCGTTGTATTTGCCTTACGGTGGCAACAATGCTCAAGGTATCGGAGGTAGAACATAAAGATAAATCGAGGGAAAGGAGTCTGCACTCGAAGGAAATAATTTCACTAAATAGAGATATTTCGTTAACCGGGATTTTCGAAAGGAAGATAATTTCTCTAGAGGTAGATATCGAAATTAGCTTTTCTCGTTATTAAAGAAATCTTACAATAAAATTGTACAAAAATATGTATCCACATTCTATATACTTGATAGGTTATTGATTGAAATTTAATTACATGAAAAATTGAATACAAGTTCGTCTTACCTAAAACCTAACTTATCGTCGATTTTAAAAAATAATTTATCCTTATAATTCAATTGTTAAACTGAAGATGAAATTGTAAACCTTATTCGTATACGCCTTATTAATGTTTACGTTAGAGGCTATTTTCATATATCTAACGATAGTGTAGTAGTTTCCACCTATGCCTCGTCAAAGGTTTTCTGGGTATCCCCTACACCATTATTACATTTCCTTTAAACCCTCTCTATCCTCAACCATCTCGCATTTACCCAGGGTTATCACCGTCGATGAGGGAAAATCTATGACCCTGTGGGATAAATGGCATTTATAGGAAAACCTTCTCTGAGATGACCCGGTATATTGAAATATTATTTTTCATGTGCCAAAGTCGTATTAATTGCATAGGCTAAACGTATCAGCCACTCACGTTGTGGAACGTAGAAAAACACCTAAACGCTTCGGAAAGCCGCATGAGGATGAGTCACCCATCCAATTAGTTGTCGCAGCTAATGCTGCTTAACTTTCGTCATTGTCCAAGATGCATTCTCGACATTCCGTCAGCGCGTCGGTAAATATCGTTCAATACGCACATAAACGTGTACTTTCCTATACGTACTCCCTAAGGGGGTTCCATACTCAATTTTTGATGATTAATAAAAAAGTATAACGGTATGTAAAAAAATAAGTGAAGAGGCGCCTTCGTTTATCGATAATCTAACTGTGTGCTGATTTTTAGATTAAAATATTATTGCGTTTTCGAGAAAAGTCTTATCAAAAATATCAAATCTTTTCACCTCGTTGAGGTTAGGTTTACATTTTTGGTAAGACTTTTCTCGAAAACACAATAATATTTCAGTTTCAAATTCAGCACATAATTAGATTATTGACAAACGAAGGCGTCTCTTCTTTTATTTTGTCATATACTCTTTCATTTACAAATTTATTACTGATAATCGCGATTGCCGATAAGGTAGGGAGGATAAATATTGACTATGACACCCCGCTAAATCTGAAGAGTCACTTTTAAAAAGTACTTCTAACTTTCAGAAAATTAGAAAGTACATATCCTGATAGAAATGTGTTCATCTTTGCTGTTTTTTTGTTAGGAATAGCTAATTTACAGGTGATAACTAGTATTTTCCTATACTATAGATTCCTTTGTCATTTTTAAACTGGTTGTAGAAAAAGGCTAGTTATACAATCTATAAAGTATATTTTACGAACTCTAATACATTAAACATGAAAAGGTATACAGATTGGGTACAAAAATTCAAATTTATAATGGAATTTACTTTTTTTTCTTTAGTTAATTTATTAATTAACATTGTCTTAATAGTTAGATGTCTGTGGTCAAAAGGCAAATTAGCATTAGTCGCAATTTTCTAATTTTGAGAAAATCGGGTTTTCAATGTTTTTTTTAAAAGGTATTTATTAAAAAAGTAACTCACAAAATATATTCTCGTTGTTATAATTTAAAATCATTTGGTGATGCAGTACGTCAAGAAATTATGTCAAAATATAGTAAAATGACGTATATTCTGTGGAAGTCCTGTGGACTTATCTCGTTTTGCTTAATTTTGACATAATTTCTTAACAACATACTGCATCACCAAATAATTTTAAATTAATAGTTATAATAGTTTATTAAAGTGAGTAACAACGAAAATATCTTTTTTTGTGAGATATATGAGAAGTTAAAAATATATAATATATATGCAGTATATATATACTACGGTACTACATATGCTCCTATATATATTACATGTACTATATTACATATACGTATACTATTATATATACTGTATATTACAATGTAGTATATACTTATGCCGTGTTTATGTGTTTATATTAGTAATCTTATTCAATACATTATACAACCTTCGTTTTTATAATAAAATATCAATAAAAACAAAATTTTAATTTGGTCATATTTTTATAATATTTATTAAGTTGACTTTTACTATTCTACACGTTTCGATTCTTTGCGTTTCTTTGACTATAAATAAATTGTATGGAGTCTAGGCAATGTAAACCAATATATTAATTATTTCTGTGCAAAAAAAATGAATTTTTTAAAAATTGTGACTTATGCTACTTTGCCTCTTGACCACAGATATATGTACATATATATTATTTATTATTTCTGTTACCTATAGTAACCGACAACCGAAAAAATTAATTTGAAATTTTTAATACTGTATAATCGTTATTTCAGAAACTAATAATAAGCTGCGATAATATATCGTCGTGCTTTACGAAGAGTAGGACATTTACATTTATAATAAAGCATTCAGATGTGCTAGTCTTCGTGGTCAAAGGACGACGCTATTATCAAATAGAAGAGAATTTTTAAATTAAAAGTAAAATATTATTGCCTATAAACGCAGGTATTAAGCGGAGAATAGTGATAAAACAATTATGAGAAAGAGTACCAAAAAAGTTAAATAGAACAATATAACTGTTACGAATCATATAACATCTTAGTAAATAAAAATGTACACAACCCGTAGGATATTTAATAACAAAATGTATAGTTAACTTTATCATTTTGATAGTCTGCCACGCGGTGACCAGGTTGTGCAATAAAGTATATCCTATAATGATATGCTTTACTCGAGATAACAAGTCATTTTTTTTTCAAATATTCTGTTGCTACAACCTCAAATTTTCTAAGTGTAATGAAAAAAGTAAAAAATGTATAAGATGTAAAAGTAATGATAGAAGCTGAGAATATCCATTAAGAAGAAGAATCTGGTCGGAAACAATGTATGGTACTGTGAGGTCGCGGGTACTCGAATGCTCATGTAGGCAGTTTGTCTTGTCGAAGGAAGTCGTCTCCCCCTCAATCAAAAGCACTTTCCTCTATTTTCAATTCCCGGTGAGGTTTTTCCCCGAGGTCGGTCGGAGCCACCCTCCCCTTTGTCGGTTATCGGCGGGCGCGCTAAAGTGACACGCGCATTAATAATCGAGCTCGACACGGTCAAAGTCGCGGTATATATATACATATAACGAAGAGGATATATAGGAGAGACCGAGAGAACGAAAGAGAATAACGTTACGTTGCATATAGCCTTCGGGGGGCCGCCGACGAGCCGGGGCATAAAGATGGCGTCGGCGCATAAATCTTCTGCCAAGGCGCAGCGTAGAAAGATGGTGCGAGAGTGCGAAAATAAGGCATAAGCGAGGAGCTCGCGCTACAGCTGTGAATCGCGTATACACCCCGAGAGAATAATCCACCGGAGCCGTTTCTCCGGCTGCCAAGCCACGCATTCGCGCACTCGCTCCGAGATAAAGAGCTGAGGCGCACCGATGCGACGCTTAATTGCCTCGGTATATGACGCGCGGTCTGCACGCGCTAGTTTTAAACCTGTTTTCATAGTCGACGGCCTTAATCTTTTGTCTTTTACGGTGGAAATGAAATTCAATTTCGTACCTCTCGCAACTTCTTATTTTGTTGGCTTTATCTCCCTATCCTCGTAGTAATCGAATTTTTACAAGCTACATTTTGTTTACTACAGTTTCTTATTTATTCTAATATATATATAGCTTCAAATATACTGTTTCTTTCTCGTCGGTATAGAATCAATGGAGAAAAAATTACTAATACTATATTGTATTAAAAGAGAGAAAGAAAAAAACTTGACGGGCGATAAAAATTACTCATAATACTTAGCAAAATTTAGAATCCTAAAATTAACTACTCTGGTGGGAATGGATTCCGTTTCTTAGCTGCAAAATAGGTATTTTTAATAAAAATAGGTCAAAAATGTCTCTCACCTTCTTCTTTACGATAAAACAGTTTTTTCACTATTATTGTCCATTTATTGGAATTAAATCAACTGCAATCAAAGCTTGTTTTAAAGACGATCACAGGAAGTAATTAAAATTAATCGAATGACTGGTGCGATGTGACGGAAAATTCAGATTTTAAAAATTTGTGAAAAAAGATCTGTGGAAAACGTTTTTTCTATTTGTTAAGAGACTAAAGTAAGAATTTGAACGTATTTATTCATATTACACATTCAATGCTTATTTCACACCTCTGTACTCCCTGTATCGATTGATACAATGCTCATGCTACATATACTACATAAATGTGACAATGATATTGTATATAATAGAATATGTTTAACTGCTCTCACATACTAAGTATAGTTGATTTTATTCCCTTGCGATCGAAATAAAGCAAGGCATTCCAATCGAAATAAGTTACAATAAAATCCGTCGTAATTATATATTTTATAAATACTCAAAAAATGCAAATTTATTAATAATTTTCAAATATATATATTATTCAATTTATATAGCTGCTTATTTGAGCTCATATTTTGTAGCGACCTTCGTCTAATTCTCTGCGGTTTCGTCGTCTGTCAATCTCATACTCGCGCTACCGGTAAGTTATGTGGAATTGAGAAAAATAGTATTCGATAAATATCTTGTACATATTTGAGACCAGGTCTGACAAGTTTTACTATTCTCGTGCATTGAAAAATAGAATAATATTATTCATCTTACAAAAATAACAAAATATGCTGTACAACTAACAAGGAAAGTGTCACATTTCCGGAAAACGGATCTTTAGCAAACTCTGTAGGATATGTTTACTACTGTAAAAATATGAGGAAAGACGAAGGTTTAGACTCTAATGCTCTTTTTTACGATAGATGCAAATAACGAAAAATTTCGCCAAAATAAAGCCGTTGACTTTGATCACTTATTACTCGGAAACAAATAAAGATAGATACTCAAATCCAAATTCGAAAGAAAGCTGATTTCGAGTTGACTGGACTGAAAGCAAAAGAAACTCAAATATCTTGACTTGTTCGAAAGTTATGAAAAAAAAATAAAAATCAAAAGACAATTTGGCCTAAAAAATTAGGAAATCTTTTAATTCAAAATAGTCATCAAAATATCGTTAAATTCGTTGTTCTTTCATAATTTATGACCAAATCAATATATTTGAGTTTCTTTTTGTTTAATCCACTCTACGCGATCTCAATTTTCTTTTGAACTTGGGTTTAAGTATTTATCTTTGTTTGTTTTTAAGTTATAAGCGATCAAAGTTATTATTTGTTTATATCTATCGTATAAAAACGAGCGTTAGCTTCTAAAACTCCCGCTCTCTCTCATATATTTATAGTAGTATTAAACGTACCCTAGAGTTTGGTAAAGAACCGTTTCCCGGAGATGTGACACTATCCTTGTAAGTAAAACATTAATTTATAATTGTAACACTTTAGATATACATGTAATTATATATCATAATAATTAATTATAAAAAATAATCAATTATATATCAAATTATATATCAATTTTTATTACACTACTTTTGCGAACACAACCCCCTTCTTCGAGTCTTGAAGGTTGTTAGCCTTTTTAATCTAAAATAAAAGTACGCATTCCTTTTACATATCGAGTATTTAAAATGTAAGTTGAACAGACGAAGTTTATATACATATATACGAAGAGGTAAGTGATTAACCAAAGTAAAATTGCATCCGAAGCCTCAAACCTAAGTTATCCAGTATCTAATTTTTGCAGCATTTAGGATTAATATTACCAAGGAAGGATGAAAAAGTGGCATGTTCAGTGTACACCCGATATCGCATCTAAAAAAGAAAGCATTCGAGGTTCGCAAAGAACTCGGCGCACGCCGCAAAAAGGAAAAAGGTGCACCGGAGGAGCAGAGGAGCGGAGCCCGAGCAGTGAGATAAAAAAAAAAATGTTTTGCGGGTACCGACGCGGTGTCCAAATAAGGATGCTAGCGAGCGTATATCAGCGTAACCGGGAAAGTACCACTTAGGTGGCTGCGCACGCGCGACGTTCCTCACTTGGCTACTGGTTTTCTTCACGACTGCCTCTCTATATACCTTGTGTGAGCGCGCATATATATATATGTATATATCCACCTGTGTACACGGGTGCGTGTGTGCGTGAGTGCGCGCGTGTATACCGGTGCAGCTTCTTGTCTTCGGCTCGTCCGTTTGGCATTCCACGGGGAGGTCATCTTTTACGAGGCTGCGCGACGCGGGAGTTTCCGCGGGATTTAAAGACGGCGGGACATGCGTCGACGCGGGCATGAAATATCGTGGCTCGAACGACCGTTCGCGTGGGGTCCGAGCGTTAAACCTAAATGTTAGTTCGAACGAGGAAGGAGATTAAAAGAAAACAAGTAGTCAAACGTTTCGACGTATTAAATATATGGAATGCTACTACGTAGACCGTGTCGCGGCAATCATGTATATAGGATTATACACAGATTTTCCTACCTTGGGGGAGGGGGCACGTAGCGAAATGATCGCAGGGGTTTTGGTCACAGAGGCGTTTGTTTTTTATTACCTTAGTTACTGTTATTTTCGTTTTATGTTGCATGGAAATTATTAGAGCTCCATCATTGGTCGAATTTCCCATATATTTCTTAACCTTAATATTACAATTAGGTACATTATATTTACAAATAATTAAAATTGTTAATTATACAAATAAATACATTTTCTTTATTTCCTCAATATTCTTTCTTCTTAAAATGATTAATTTGTTTTAGTTACACTAAAGTTTCATTTTCTAATTTTAATAATATATAATTTACGCTATACTTTTTTTGCCGTGATGCGTACTTATCAAATTTATTCCTACCTGCATCTTTATTCCGCACTTCTGCTTTACGTATTCAAACAAATACTTCAACGATTTCTTTTAAAAATAAAATACGCAGGTTATGTGGATAATTTGCAATTACCGTATGGCTCTATTTAATAATTATTTGCACATACATATAAAAAATTTGCAAATACATACGTTTATGAATATGTTAAGTCTTATAAATGCTGTTACTTCCATTGTTTTTCGCAACTATTATTCAAATTTTTAGTTGCTACGGTACTATAAAGTTCTTTTATAGAAAGTATGTAAATGATCTGGATAAAAACTGCAATAATACATGCTCGAGACGCCCTTGTCTGGAAAACATTATCCAGCAAAATAAAAATTTCAATAGGATTCGCCATATTTATTACAATTTTAGACAAAATTTGCATAAACAAACATCAACATTTTACCTTAAATCTTGGGATAAATGTGATTTTTTTCTCCATATATGTAAAATTTGATTTAAATATAGAACAATTATTCTAATCGAAAAGTTACATTACGTTGTTAAAGTTTTTTTACAAAAAAAAACATCAAATCAAATCGAATCACTAAAAAAAATGCTACATAACATAGTGAGGAATGTAAAATCGTATATCTTAGTTTATCGAACATAATAACAACAATTGGTGTACTATATAGTTGAAGAACGAATTAACGTAATGCTAAGATTTATATTAGTCCCCAAAAATTATCGATTTCGGTATAGCTGGATCTCCATAGAGACGAGATAAAGAAAGTGAAGGAAAAGCATGAGGAAGCCCAATGCCGGGCCAATGTATGCCACCCTTGTCGTCAGAATAATATCTTGGCTTTCGTCGCGAGTAGCTTTGCTCCCCATCAAAGGCAAAGCCGAAGAGAGAGCTATATAGAGTGAAAGAAAGAAAGAAAGAAAGAAAAAAAAAGTACCGGAGCAAACGGACTAACCGGGACAATGACGCGGCGGCGTCTTTCTCTAGGCGCCTCTCATTTCAGGCCATAACGACTCTCCCTCAGGTTCGACTGTTTGCGCCCGCTATGGTTCCTCCGTATATACCTCCCGTGTCTATATATATATATATTTGTCGGTAGAAAAGTCGAGGCTACTTGTGGTATATAGAGGCATGCGACCTCACACCAGGTGCCTTCACCCTGTGGCGAGGCGCATCACGACCTTGAATCATCGCGTGCCGAGGAAATCCGAGAAATTTCGTGGAAATATATACGCATTCCGCGCACGTCGAGTCCAGATGTCAAAAGAGGATCGAAACTACCCGGTCCAAATGACCGCATCCGCGAATACTCGGAATATATTATTATTCCTCCGACAGATAGGGTTCTTCCACGATCGTCTCTGCATATACCTCTATATGTATATTCGGGACGTGTTATTTCTTCTGCCCAATTGAACGAGTCAATCGAAAGAATTTAATTTATTACGACGATGTTAGCGAGACGATTCTCGAGCGTCTCCGTTGTTTTCGTTTTCTTGTATATATGTACATTCAGGGAAAACCCCGATGAATTTTTATGAAGCGCGATGTCAATCTCTTTTGATTGATCGTTCGATATATATACTTATTCGCTGTGTTTAACCTTCGATATATCATTATTACGATTTTCCGTTATTATTTTCTACTTGTTCTCGATGTTTCACTACGTGTTTTTTACGCTGCCACTGTATACGATTAGTCGTTTCGGTTTGTAAATTGATGAATTGTTGATTATCGATACATTTATATATTTATATCAACATTTCTATATCCGCATTGTCGTATTTATATATGGAAGATGTTGAAATAGTTGATAAACTGTGGATTAATAAATCGTGCAGTGCTGAATCTAGAAATAGCCTGGCCTCCGTGTAGAATAAGAAACAGATTCTTAAATAAAAACGGGTGAGCATTACAAATTAATAAAGAACTATTATACGAAGAATGATGTTTAAATAGTATTTTAATTTTGCTCGTACAATCGAGCCCATTGCATCAAGTAAAACTAAAAATTAATTAATTCTTCGATCGAGTTTGTTATACATCAAATTTAATACTTTAAAGTTTGCAACTAAAAAATATTGGAAAATTACGAATTATTGCGAAATAACGAAATGTGTATAGTAAAATTATTTTTAATACGTATAAATACATTTCTGAATTCGACTTTTACAACAAATGAGAGAACGAGCGATTTCAGAAAACTTTATAATATCCAAGTAATACACTCGTTTTATCGTTTATTCGGGCTAATCTCATAATTCCTTGATATTTACTTAATTCTCGAGCAGACTATTATTCGCATCCAACGTTCCGCAATAACACCCATCAAAGGCCTCGATTTATCCAATTGATCCATGACTATCATGGACTTTCACGAAACAACAATAGGCTCGACTCTCGTAAAAGTGCAACGGGCACCCAGATGTTCGATTGACCGTTCCGGGTGTAGCTCGAAAAGTGTGATCACGCCTGCCATTTTGCAAGCGTCTCTCGCACAGGCCCGAGATGCCGAGGCATTTCGGTCTGTTTACATTATGCTCCCGGAGTCCTTCACCCCCGTCACTCGATAAAAGGGATCACCCCCTCCCCCCTTCTTGCGTGTGCCCACACCTACCCCTCCCCCTCCCCCTCCTCGCTCTCTCTCTCTCTCTCACTCTCGCTCCTTCCACGGATTCTCGGTCTTTCCAAGCCCCCCGAAAGTTTAGGGTCTAAACCCACTTACCCACCTCTTCGTCCCTTTTTTCTCTGTTACGCGTTACCATCACCGACAGCTCATAGGAGAGTGGGTTGGTACTTACAAATACCCAAACGTTGACTCCTACTATTCTTCTTGTTTACGTATTTATGTTCTCTTCGTCGGTTCGGCGCTATTATTATGCCAATAATTTGGGGATAGAACCCCTTTGCTCTTGCCTTTGCTTTGCTCATTAGGGGAGATAGTCAATCGAGAGAGGAGACCGAGAAGGAGGAGGAGTAATGTATCGGGACGACTTGTGGGACGCTGCAATCAAATGAAATTACTATTATTCATTATTCTTTTTTCGACGATTGTTCAGTTACTATGAATAACTGAGTACTATAAATCCTTGCTTATTTTAAGTGTATTAAATTATTATCGTTCAAAAGTATTTTGAATGTTTAGTTTATAGCGTTAAATATTTCGCAAATCTTTGCAAACTTGGATGAAAGTACCGAAAGATTACGAAAACATTTTAAAGAAAGTGTCCCATTATATAAAAATAATTATACTACTTATACGAAGCGGCACACAAGAGACGAAAAGAAGAAAAGATTTGTTTTCTTCATTTAAAAAATGATTGCAACGTACACGATATAACGATTCATACGCGGAGAGCAAAGTTTCAGTAAATTTTACAAAAATTCTTGTAAATTTGACTAAACTTTCATTAACGCGGTAACAGACTACCGAAATACAAAAAATTACTCAACTTTTTATTAAATTTTACTGAACTTTTTATCAATTTTTAATGAAAGTCTACTAATTTTTAGTGAAAGTTCAGTAATTTTTTGCATTTTGGCAGTCTGTTACCGTGTTAATGAACGTTTATTAAAATTTACTAAAATTTTTCTCTCCGTATAGATTAAAAATGAAAATATTTATTTTCCATTTAATAAACAATAAATTGATTGTGTCAATACGATAGAATCCCCCGCCGATGGATAGCTTGTTGTCACATTTCCGAAATATTTTTCGAGTACAAAACAAATTTTGTCTTGTTTTTAATTATGATGAAAATATAATAAAATCGCAATATCTTTGTAATGCTTCGAAAATCGAATCAAATCTATAGAAAGTTTTAACTTAACTATTCTTGGGAAGTTGGAATATGAGAAATTAGAATATCAAAACATTCAAATAATATTTGCAACTCTCACCGAGCAGTGAATTTAAAAATTTCTTTCGATTTGGCAGGCTTTTTAAAGTCTTTTGTTCCATTAATCAACTGATTTGTATCACATTTCCAATATTTACGAAGATAAACGAGATTTTAATATATTTTCTACTTAACCATCTACAATAACACGTTTTAGGTCATAAATATAGCTCAGTACATAATATCATTTAGATTTTACTCCAAGAAAATACCTATAGAATGGGGGAGGAAGTATTTCGGAAGAAAGGCACATTTTTCGGTTATTCCATTAAAACAATTGATTTATATTATTTATTAAATACGATTTCTTCTGGAAATATTTAAAGTATTTTGTTACTGTTCTTATCCAGCAAGAGTGAATTGTTTGTAAAATAATTATAACAATTGTCAAATTACTGTAACTTTATTAGAAAATGTAATTTTACCACATATTATTCAATGATAAACATTGTACAATTAAATAATTATCATAAAATTAAATTAAAGTAATCTTCTTATAAACGATACATTGATAACTATAAGAAATAAACTGCAAAGAGTAAAACGGCATCAAAACGATTCTATTTCTGATCGAATTCTGGTTAAATTTGTTCGACGCTATAATACTTTTAAGTTAGTTACAAAGTTTTCAAAGAAATGGCTCAAGACTTCTATAACATCCGAAGCGCAGACTGCCTTGCTTGCGTCACGCTTCAGTACACCGCACCTTTGTATTCGTGTTTTTATACTCACTCTTCTGTATACCGCACGGATAGCAGACGAAAAACTTTTTTTTCCATTAGAGACTTAAAACAATCTCTTCGATCGCAATGTATTCCTTTTATCGAATTGTGTTGGGCACATTATGCCGAATACTATTTATAATTGTATCGATCAGTCGTGTTCGTATAACAACGACAAACTGTAAATGAAAATCATTTTACCTCGTTGGTACTTAAAGCAGCTGCAAATTAGAATAGCTATTTATTTAAATCCTAATTAATTACAAACGATGATGTCTATATACAGCGAATGTTTTATAAGCTACAACGTAAAATTGTAATTGTGAAAAAATCCGTTTTATAGTTGGTAATTAAATCAGTTACAACTGCGTAATTAAAGTAGGACCAATCGGAGAGGTTAAAAAGCAAGAATCTCGAATGGGTAAGCGAATTGCCAGTAACGAAGGAGTTGCCCGTAAGGACCAAACGTTCGAAGCCAAGAAATAAGTATTTCACGGGCAAGCAATAAAAATTCCAGGCATCGATTCATGTAGATTCGGAGTGTCCGTGCTTCTCGACAAATAAATAAAGAAGCGAGGAACGATCGAGAGAGAGAGAGAGAGAGACAAAAAGACGATCGCGCGTAGAAGGATGAAAGTATGACTATCCAAAGTCCTGCGAGGTTGCCGATAAATCAGCCGAAAAATCTCGGTCCGAATCTAGTTCACCCGTTTGCGGGCTAATTGTTCGGGGGGGATAGGGAGGGCAAGCGCGGGCAAGCGCGGGAGACACGGATGAGCGCACAGGGCCTCGGATAAACCATAAAGAATGCTATAGAAAAAGGGAGAAGAGGAGGCATACCATCACTCGGAGGCCCCGTGCTCGTGCGCGGTCCTCGAGCCATGACCTTCTCCGGATTCTTTATCTCGACAGGATCTCTCGAGGGCCGCGACACGCAATCGAACGCGAGGGGCCCGAACGAACGAAAGCCCAAAGAGAGAGACCGAGAAGAGGTAAGGATACTTGCCACCTGGCGGCGGCTTCTTCGGGTCCTTCCTTCCTTTACCAGCGTATCGCGACAAAAACTAGTCGCGTGCTTAGCTAAATGCTCTCCTCCTCCTCCTCTTTAAACCTCCTCCCTTTGGTGATTGTCCGGCGTGGCCTTGGCCTTCCACGACGGCGTTCCTCTTCCTTCACATTTGTACTTTCGACGTTCGGCTTACCGCCTGTTAATGTTCTATCGTTCTTGTGCAACCTTCGTGTATACGTCTATTGCTTTGTATCGTAGATTCTTCTTATGCATCTCTTATTACTCTTTTTATGTATGTGTGAAATTGTTGGAGACGGTACTAACTAGGAAAGTGTCAGACCTTTGGATGACGGACCTTAACCAAACTCTAGACTGTGTTTTATGATATAAAAATATGAAGAAATGGGAAAAAATAAATTACTTCCACTTTTATTGCATAAATTTAAAGCCACAAGGAATATAAGATACCAAGCGTACGTTAGATTAAAAGAAAATAAGTTAAAAATAGTTAAAATTGTTGATTTTGACTTATAAGAAGAATTTTGACATAAAAATAAATTTATAGTACTACATTTTCGTTAAAATTTCAACAACTGCTTGTTTTTTCTATAACTTTAGTATTAATCAATATTTTTGAGCGTATTTTTTTATAAGAAATTTAAGCACGAGTAACCATTTTTCAAAATTTGGTTTGGTGGACAATAATTTTGATGAACTTGAACCTTAGGGTCTAAAAACCTAGATTTCTTCATATGTTTATATTAAAAAATACAACCTATAGAGTTTGGTTAAGATTCGTAACCCAAAGGTTTACTAATCTTAGCACGTGTCATTTGTTTGCTTTAGATATAGGTATAAAATTATTAAGTAAAACAAATATATCTTTAAGAAGTACATGTCTTTAATGTTTCTACATGTATCACAGTTTAAGAATATTGACAATTCCCTCTCTCTAACAATTACGACTCTTTATCGTTACTGTATATTTACAGTAAAAAAATTTTCATAATATTAAATTTAAAAACTTAATCTTTTAAAAATGAATAGAGAATTAACCGAAATTTATAACCCAAGTACTCAACTTTTTTTTTCATTGAAAATACTACAATGTGAGTGGTAAAAAATTTGAGAATTTATTACTACCGGTGGTAAACAAATTCGTGGTTTATTAAATATACGTACTCATTTGTGGATAATTGATAATTTATACAAGATTTTTCGTTCATAAATATTTATGCAAATGTTATTCTCATTCTTCAGATCGCGATTGCTAAATCTACACTCGTGTTTGCTGTGAAATATAATGTATTGCGCGTAGAAAATAAAATAGTCAAGAACTACAGGTGCATTGTATGCAAATCGCAGGCTTATTTGGTAGTGATATGAAGTTAGAACAGGATGAAATTTGCGTTATTACTATTCGTATATATATATATATATACACACTTCACCCGATCATTTAACTTTAGCGTAAAAGATTACCTTTACCAAGAATTGTTGTAATATTTGAAGAAAAAAAAAGCATTTACATTCCGTGCATATATAATTATACACTGCACTATTACTACATATTTTATTAAAAATTTCGAAAGATAATATAAAATGTTTTTTTTCACATAAGTGGTAAACGCCAAATCTACCTGAAGTGTTTAAAATTAAATGTAATGTAACCGGACATGGAACTTAAATATCTATAGGGAACTAATACGTTAATTAGCAGGTTAATATGATTGCATATATCGTTAGTAATTAATGTCTCCATTTCGAAACTAACGATATACCTGTATACCTATTAATGTTGCAGAATATAAAGCGATAATTAATTATATTCACATATACATATAACGATCTAGAATTTTAGTAAATATAGGTGCATATAGTATAATGCGAGTGTTTTTGTATATTATAATATTCATCAAACTTTACAGGATTACATGAGATATAACTAACGCAGTCTTGTATAGTATATGTATGAAAGTCCGCGTAGGTATATAAGTTCAGATTTATTAATAACGCACTAATTATACCGATAGAAACAATAAATCTGTTGTGGACAAGACATTTGTCAGGAATTACAAGGGGCAATCTTTTTTTATAGATATAATTACTGTCAAAAGCTTTATCCAGTTACAGTGAACTTTAAATTATAATAACCCGATAGTAAATAAAATATGAAGGCAAGAAAGTCAACAATCTATAATCGAGTATATATAGTTTCGGTAACATCTCCTGGACAGTCAAAAATCCATTCTAAAGATCAACATGATCACTGGAAATAGTACATATAGATCACCGACGGTAAAAGAAAATGAAATACAATAAATATATCGAGGACGAAAATAAATCGTAATAATGAATGAACGCTTCCCTTTTTCCACAAATGTACACAAATTCACAGAGGAGAATCAAGAGATCGTTGCGGATACAATCTAGAGAACATATCAGACCGTTATATTCCATAGACATCGTGAATCGTCACGAATCCTAACGCTCAACGGATTCACGAGCAAGTGGTTTCTCTCTCGCTCTATCTCTTTCAGATGTCACGCGCCATCGAGCAACCACAGCACTGATTGCACTTCCTCCGTCTTTGTCGCTCGCACCCGAGACGATTACCCGCGCAATTGCGCGCCAAGTCGCCGTGGCGCGAGACGCGGATGTTTTGAGTTTATGATTCGCCGACATGCAAGTTGTAAACTCTTTGCTCAGCGGATTCTTACTCAACGTTTCCAATAACGCTAAGTTTGCTTGCACCGATCTTATAGCGCGAAAGATCACACTCCTATATATACATTCGTATATACGAACGTTTATTTTGATGTTTTCAGCAGTAAGTTGTGTAATAATAACAATTAATTTATGTACACGAACAAATAAATTGTTTCAAAATAAATATTTTCTTTTAGCGATACGTTCACTGCTATACAATTATAAAATTGTGCTGCAGTTCACCGTGTAATAAACGGAATCAAATTTTTTCGCTAAGAATATCAAATAGGTTGTTACGACTAAGTAGCAATCAACATTGCTGAATTTACTACATTATTTTTCTCCGTGCAAGGAATATAAGATACAAGCGTACGTTAGATTAAAAGAAAATAAGTTAAAAATAGTTAAAATTGTTGATTTTGACTTATAAGAAGAATTTTGACATAAAAATAAATTTATAGTACTACATTTTCGTTAAAATTTCAACAACTGCTTGTTTTTTCTATAACTTTAGTATTAATCAATATTTTTGAGCGTATTTTTTTATAAGAAATTTAAGCACGAGTAACCATTTTTCAAAATTTGGTTTGGTGGACAATAATTTTGATGAACTTGAACCTTAGGGTCTAAAACCTAGATTTCTTCATATGTTTATATTAAAAAATACAACCTATAGAGTTTGGTTAAGATTCGTAACCCAAAGGTTTACTAATCTTAGCACGTGTCATTTGTTTGCTTTAGATATAGGTATAAAATTATTAAGTAAAACAAATATATCTTTAAGAAGTACATGTCTTTAATGTTTCTACATGTATCACAGTTTAAGAATATTGACAATTCCCTCTCTCTAACAATTACGACTCTTTATCGTTACTGTATATTTACAGTAAAAAAATTTTCATAATATTAAATTTAAAAACTTAATCTTTTAAAAATGAATAGAGAATTAACCGAAATTTATAACCCAAGTACTCAACTTTTTTTTTCATTGAAAATACTACATTGTGAGCGGTAAAAAATTTGAGAATTTATTACTACCGGTGGTAAACAAATTCGTGGTTTATTAAATATACGTACTCATTTGTGGATAATTGATAATTTATACAAGATTTTTCGTTCATAAATATTTATGCAAATGTTATTCTCATTCTTCAGATCGCGATTGCTAAATCTACACTCGTGTTTGCTGTGAAATATAATGTATTGCGCGTAGAAAATAAAATAGTCAAGAACTACAGGTGCATTGTATGCAAATCGCAGGCTTATTTGGTAGTGATATGAAGTTAGAACAGGATGAAATTTGCGTTATTACTATTCGTATATATATATATATATACACACTTCACCCGATCATTTAACTTTAGCGTAAAAGATTACCTTTACCAAGAATTGTTGTAATATTTGAAGAAAAAAAAGCATTTACATTCCGTGCATATATAATTATACACTGCACTATTACTACATATTTTATTAAAAATTTCGAAAGATAATATAAAATGTTTTTTTTTCACATAAGTGGTAAACGCCAAATCTACCTGAAGTGTTTAAAATTAAATGTAATGTAACCGGACATGGAACTTAAATATCTATAGGGAACTAATACGTTAATTAGCAGGTTAATATGATTGCATATATCGTTAGTAATTAATGTCTCCATTTCGAAACTAACGATATACCTGTATACCTATTAATGTTGCAGAATATAAAGCGATAATTAATTATATTCACATATACATATAACGATCTAGAATTTTAGTAAATATAGGTGCATATAGTATAATGCGAGTGTTTTTGTATATTATAATATTCATCAAACTTTACAGGATTACATGAGATATAACTAACGCAGTCTTGTATAGTATATGTATGAAAGTCCGCGTAGGTATATAAGTTCAGATTTATTAATAACGCACTAATTATACCGATAGAAACAATAAATCTGTTGTGGACAAGACATTTGTCAGGAATTACAAGGGGCAATCTTTTTTTTATAGATATAATTACTGTCAAAAGCTTTATCCAGTTACAGTGAACTTTAAATTATAATAACCCGATAGTAAATAAAATATGAAGGCAAGAAAGTCAACAATCTATAATCGAGTATATATAGTTTCGGTAACATCTCCTGGACAGTCAAAAATCCATTCTAAAGATCAACATGATCACTGGAAATAGTACATATAGATCACCGACGGTAAAAGAAAATGAAATACAATAAATATATCGAGGACGAAAATAAATCGTAATAATGAATGAACGCTTCCCTTTTTCCACAAATGTACACAAATTCACAGAGGAGAATCAAGAGATCGTTGCGGATACAATCTAGAGAACATATCAGACCGTTATATTCCATAGACATCGTGAATCGTCACGAATCCTAACGCTCAACGGATTCACGAGCAAGTGGTTTCTCTCTCGCTCTATCTCTTTCAGATGTCACGCGCCATCGAGCAACCACAGCACTGATTGCACTTCCTCCGTCTTTGTCGCTCGCACCCGAGACGATTACCCGCGCAATTGCGCGCCAAGTCGCCGTGGCGCGAGACGCGGATGTTTTGAGTTTATGATTCGCCGACATGCAAGTTGTAAACTCTTTGCTCAGCGGATTCTTACTCAACGTTTCCAATAACGCTAAGTTTGCTTGCACCGATCTTATAGCGCGAAAGATCACACTCCTATATATACATTCGTATATACGAACGTTTATTTTGGTTATATCGATTATCATCGTTAGAAAACATTGTTATTGTTATGGAACTATCTTTATAGTTGATTTATTGATTGTAACTGGCGCAGTCTCGCGATCAATTGTCTTCTTTATTATTATTACCGTTTTCAAGAGTACGCGTACTCAAGAAGAACTAATCTCGAATAATTATTTTCCGCTAAACGTAATTGTCAACATTTTAAACGAATTAATATAAAATACAATATAATATGCCTGTAAACGTCCTTTTCCCATAATAGATATAAAAAATTAATTTTGTCACTGCATAATAATCGTTTGTATTATATATCATTATCTTCGCAAGGATCGATCGTGTACGTTATTATTAAAATATGATTACTCGAATTGCACCTGAACAGCTGGTATAATAATAGTGTGATTACGAAATGAAGAAGAAAAAAGGAGAAGAAGAAGAAGAAGAAGATGAAGAAGAAGTAAAGCAATTTCGAAAAAACCGAGCTAAACATGCTATGAAGATGAAGAGAGAGGGAAGAAGAAGCGCGAATTAGGCGAACACGTGGCTTCTTTCGCGGGCGCGCAGAAAACCGGTTATTCCACGACGCCTCGATCCGAGAGACCGAGTAAGTATGAGCCACAAGACAGCCACCCGGGCTAAAGAGAACTACGCAGTTTTGTAATAAGCGCGCGTCATAGCGAAATATCTTCTTGACACCAGCTGTAAGATATATTTACACCTTCTGTATACCAATTTATACCTTTTATCAGTTTTTTATTTTTCTCGGTTCTAAAACTCTATACTCGCAATGTAAAACCACCATTTACACGATGCACAATAACTCTTCATGGAAAATATTTTGTGATCAACTGTTGCTGTCAAACTTCTGTTATTACATTTTTTTATATTTATCCTGACTATTCTGTATTTAAGTATAATAACCTACAAGAACAATTATATGTTGCCTTTTTCGTTGCAATTTCGAAATGTTTTTCCGCTAGAACGTATTAGAATGTTTCGCGAAAAGGGATGTCGGATTGGTATACAAAAATTACTATATGCTTCGAAGATATCTACTAAAATTTTTATTTGAAAATAATAATATATATATGTAATAACTAATAAATATAATTATATAATAAAATAATATTCTATAAGATTACAATTAGTGTTATGCAATTACAACAGATGTTAGTTATCGTAATTAACGCCCACAGCTAGGATATTTGACCAAATTTATGACTAAAAACGTTTGGTATATTCAGTTATTTATTGAGAAACAGTGGGAATTTTCATCGTAATATGGCGGTAAATCATCAATGCAGTTTTCCACATATATTAATATATATTTTAATTCCAAATATTTTAATACAGCGAAGAAAAATTCCAAAATACTCAGGAAAACTGAAGTTAGTATAGCAGCTTACAAAAATAACTAAACATTATATTTCAATTTGATAAAAATGATTAAACATGTAATCTCGTCTATGATATTATTAAATCCTGGTAAAAATCTTATAATCTTTTATCCAAAAACTTTTATGCCTCTTTTGATTATAAATTTTGGGTATACATATTATGGTGAACTTTCCGATGACGCTGGTAGTACACTTTTATAAACACATACTTGTTAATAATATACTTGTTAATAAATCCTCGCGTATAAAAGATGACACTAAGATTTATAGCAAAATTTTATACTTTTGAAAAAAATTTAGTTGTTATAACTTTAAATTTAATTTTGTTAACCTCCAGACATTAAACGGTTATTTCGTGAAATATGTAAAAGCACTTGAGATATTTGTACTTCAGGTGAAATTCCACGTGATTTTTTCTAACTTTTGAAAAAATACTTTATTCCTTAGGATAGCTATTTTTAACTATACAGAGAAAAGTTAATGATAATTTCCATCACATTAAATTCTACGTGTAATTTCATGTTTAATTCTACATGGTAATTTTTATCAACATTTATATATACAGTCCAGAAATACTACATAATAAAATATACTTTTCCAAAAGTTTGAAAAAACCACATGTAGCTCCATCATATCTTTTTGACAGTGTAACGACGAACTCTCACGTTATGCCGCACTTTCTCAATGTGTAAAGTTGCCGAGCTACACTTCCCAGCGCCAATTTTTACATTTTCGGATTCAGTTGAGTGTACTTTACTAAATTTATAGCAATAAATATCACACTTTTTTATGTTATAGATATGTGCATGTATATTCTCTCATACATTGACGGAACATAGTTCGCATATATTTATTGGTAGAACGAATGATACACTGTATAGTTCACCTGTTTCCGTTAAAAACAATTAATTTCTTTTTAATTATTGAAGAATGTTGTAGTTGCCAAAACTTGATGTATAGTAGTAGCCGAGGCTGCATGGATGTATATACGTTTTTCCCCCTTGTACATGTACACTAACGATGTCAATTCAAGAAAAAACTACCACAGGGCAAGATTAAGTTTAGACAAGAAAAGAAAGAGTAAGAGAAGTGGACTAACCAAACAGGAGAAAGAGAATTGCGCGTGCGAAGACGAGGGAGAAGGGTGAGCGAAGCGGAAAAAAAAGGAGGGTCATAGATTGCGGTTGAAATCTAGGGTGTTCACCGCGTTCGTTAACGGATATACGCGAGGGTGAAAAAGGAGGCATACTATATATACACGTACATATCCTGGATGTATGCGCATACATGCGAACATTCACATGTATATATGTATATATAGGATATATACGCAGCCAGTCTTGCGGCCCTTATAAATATACGAGGAAATACACGAGGCGGGAGGTAGAAAAAAGGAAAGATACCGCAAGGAAGTTGCTCGAGTGGGCTCTTCTAACTCCAAGGGAAATCGAGTGATTATTGTGTTGCTCCTCGAATTTTGAAGGTTGAACAGGTACAACCTCTCATTTCCTTACAACATTGATTTCGCGCACGCCATCGCAGGTAAAACGGTAAACAAACTCTATAGTATATGTTTTGTTGAACTAGTTTTATATATATATTGATCCAGATTTGAGGTCTATTTCCTATCGTTTAATAATAACTTATATTTGCATTTACACTCTTCCGCGTAATATTATGAAATTCATCTCTTACAACGTACGTACAATATTAATTAAAGTTTGCAATTAGGAATTTAACAAACACCTAATTTTGCGCGTGTTTTTAACTGGAATGAGTTAAAAACTATTAACAAAAATAATAATAATAACATTAAATATGATATAGTGATCGTTTTAGATTATTAACAACAAATATGAAAAATGTTATTATTAAACAAGTATTCGAACAAGTTTCATAACTAATTGTTTAAATAAACTGCAGATGTGAACTTACAAGGAGAGTTTTTCAACTGCGGGAAATTAATCTTGCTGCAACTTTGAGAACTGTTTTCTTAGTATCCAAATATGAAAGAATTCATATGAAATTCAATCTAATAGGGTGTTTTACGAAAGTTATACGCAGTTAATGAAAAAATGTGAAAAAAGATGTTTATGTTTAATCGCTAATCTGTCAAACTTAAATCCATCAAAAAGCTGAGATCAAACAAATATGAAAAAAAAGAAGTTTAATTATCTCAATTGGGTCAAAAGTTATGCAAGAATTAAGAATTAAACCAAATTTTAACGAAAATTTAGTATTAAAGTTTTTCACACTTTTTAGGTAAAAAATTGGTTTAATTCTTAATTTTTGCATAACTTTCGACCCAATTGAGATAATTAAGTTTTTCAATTCAATTTTCAATTTTTTCAAATCACATCTGCTTGATCTCAGCGTTTCGATGGATTTAAGTTTGATTGCCTAACTGTTTCCGAGTTATTAGCGATTAAGCATAAGCATCTTCTTTTCACAATTTTGAATTAAATGCGTAAAGTGAACGTCAAACATCGTATGAGAATGAATTTCATATGCATTCTTTCATATTTGGATACTAGAAACACTCCCCTTATTAGTTTTATCAGACCGAGGACTGCTCAAGTTTAAGTTAGGTGATGTAACCACGTACGCTACTTTGTATCTCGATTATATGTCACATGGTCATACTCGGACCCAAAGGTATACGTCGCGAATATTCCCTAGTGCGTAAAGAAGATCCTGAAATAATCACTCACTCCATCGAAACCCCAACTTCCGGACCTATTTGCCTCTGTCGAGGTGAGAGCAATGGCTACCACGATGATCTACAATCGATTATGCTCAATATTACGCGAAAAAGATCTAATTTTCAACTGAAAATCATAACGCATTTTTAGTACATTTTAAGTTCAGATATTAACAGTTTAAAAATTTTATATAATTTGTTAAATAAAAACCAACAAAATTTGTTTAATTTGACTAGTAATTGTCTAAAAATCCGTCAACATTTGTAAGAATGTTGAATTTCTTGAAAATATATTTTTTAAAAGATAATGAAACAAAATTAATTTGTGTAGATTATTATTGACAACCAGTATAAGTTTTTAGGCATGATCGTTACACGGAAGTGTCTTATATTTTCATCGCCGCAAAATATGTGATACGTCAAAAAAGTATATATTTTGAGATAAAAATAGAGTTTATGTAACTTAGAACTCATCCAAACCTCTCCCTAAAATGTATGTATGGATGTGCGTATTTATGAAATTCTCTGACCAAAATAACTCTGCTAATTTTTAATGGATTGAAATGTACAGGGTATATCTGTTATGATTATAGAAATACGTGGTCCTATTTTCAGCTGTATATCACTCATAAATTGTTGAAGATATGGAACTTTTTACAATTACGTAAAATTGATTTATGCACACATTATCTCCAAAAACACTATTCTTACGTACATAATGAATTTAGATAAAATGTGGATAAAACATTTTCCTATGCAACACTTTCTGATTCGAGCAATATTTTTAAAGATACGTTCATGAAAACTATATGCATGTAAACAAGTTAATCGAAAAATTCAGTTAATTTCTATACTGATTTGACTAAAATGTATTTTTATAGTAAAACATCTAAATATTACTGTCGTTTATTTTTTGAAACATTTAACGATCGTGCCTGGAATGTAAAAGCGTATAGCTTTATACATATTTCGGCCCCTCTAGTTTAGTTTCAATGATAAACCTTTAAAGTGTATGTGTAATTGGTGAGAATATTTATTTTTAAATGAATTAATATCTTAATACCTTTGCTTATCACACTATTATTACATATGTATTTTAAGATGTAAACAGCTAGCATAAGGTAGCGGTATATAAATGTAAAACGTAATAGTACAGAGGCTTGTATATAGTACCAGAAAAATATACCAGACGCTTACGAAGTTAGGTAAGATGTAATAGCCTGTATATATATATATATATACGGTTCTGAAAAAAAGTCTACGTTATACTAATAGAGTGTGTCTTCATTTTTAAAATATATAGCCTGTATATATATATATACGGTTCTGAAAAAAAGTCTACGTTATACTAATAGAGTGTGTCTTCATTTTTAAAATATATAGCCTGTATATATATATATATATATACGGTTCTGAAAAAAAGTCTACGTTATACTAATAGAGTGTGTCTTCATTTTTAAAATATATAGCCTGTATATATATATATATACGGTTCTGAAAAAAAGTCTACGTTATACTAATAGAGTGTGTCTTCATTTTTAAAATATATAGCCTGTATATATATATATATATACGGTTCTGAAAAAAAGTCTACGTTATACTAATAGAGTGTGTCTTCATTTTTAAAATATATAGCCTGTATATATATATATATATATATATATATATACGGTTCTGAAAAAAAGTCTACGTTATACTAATAGAGTGTGTCTTCATTTTTAAAATATATAGCCTGTATATATATATATATATATATATATATACGGTTCTGAAAAAAAGTCTACGTTATACTAATAGAGTGTGTCTTCATTTTTAAAATATATAGCCTGTATATATATATATACGGTTCTGAAAAAAAGTCTACGTTATACTAATAGAGTGTGTCTTCATTTTTAAAATATATAGCCTGTATATATATATATACGGTTCTGAAAAAAAGTCTACGTTATACTAATAGAGTGTGTCTTCATTTTTAAAATATATAGCCTGTATATATATATATACGGTTCTGAAAAAAAGTCTACGTTATACTAATAGAGTGTGTCTTCATTTTTAAAATATATAGCCTGTATATATATATATATACGGTTCTGAAAAAAAGTCTACGTTATACTAATAGAGTGTGTCTTCATTTTTAAAATATATAGCCTGTATATATATATATATATATATATATATATATATACGGTTCTGAAAAAAAGTCTACGTTATACTAATAGAGTGTGTCTTCATTTTTAAAATATATAGCCTGTATATATATATATACGGTTCTGAAAAAAAGTCTACGTTATACTAATAGAGTGTGTCTTCATTTTTAAAATATATAGCCTGTATATATATATATATATATATATATATATATACGGTTCTGAAAAAAAGTCTACGTTATACTAATAGAGTGTGTCTTCATTTTTAAAATATATAGCCTGTATATATATATATATATATATATATATATACGGTTCTGAAAAAAAGTCTACGTTATACTAATAGAGTGTGTCTTCATTTTTAAAATATATAGCCTGTATATATATATATATATATATATATATATATACGGTTCTGAAAAAAAGTCTACGTTATACTAATAGAGTGTGTCTTCATTTTTAAAATATATAGCCTGTATATATATATATACGGTTCTGAAAAAAAGTCTACGTTATACTAATAGAGTGTGTCTTCATTTTTAAAATATATAGCCTGTATATATATATATACGGTTCTGAAAAAAAGTCTACGTTATACTAATAGAGTGTGTCTTCATTTTTAAAATATATAGCCTGTATATATATATATACGGTTCTGAAAAAAAGTCTACGTTATACTAATAGAGTGTGTCTTCATTTTTAAAATATATAGCCTGTATATATATATATATATATATATATATATATATATATATACGGTTCTGAAAAAAAGTCTACGTTATACTAATAGAGTGTGTCTTCATTTTTAAAATATATAGCCTGTATATATATATATATATATACGGTTCTGAAAAAAAGTCTACGTTATACTAATAGAGTGTGTCTTCATTTTTAAAATATATAGCCTGTATATATATATATATACGGTTCTGAAAAAAAGTCTACGTTATACTAATAGAGTGTGTCTTCATTTTTAAAATATATAGCCTGTATATATATATATATATATATATATACGGTTCTGAAAAAAAGTCTACGTTATACTAATAGAGTGTGTCTTCATTTTTAAAATATATAGCCTGTATATATATATATATACGGTTCTGAAAAAAAGTCTACGTTATACTAATAGAGTGTGTCTTCATTTTTAAAATATATAGCCTGTATATATATATATATACGGTTCTGAAAAAAAGTCTACGTTATACTAATAGAGTGTGTCTTCATTTTTAAAATATATAGCCTGTATATATATATATATATATATATACGGTTCTGAAAAAAAGTCTACGTTATACTAATAGAGTGTGTCTTCATTTTTAAAATATATAGCCTGTATATATATATATATATATATATATATATATACGGTTCTGAAAAAAAGTCTACGTTATACTAATAGAGTGTGTCTTCATTTTTAAAATATATAGCCTGTATATATATATATATATATATATATATATATATATATATATATATATATATATATATATATATATATATATATATATATATATATATATATATATATATATATATATATATATATATATATATATATATATATATATATATATATATATATATATACGGTTCTGAAAAAAAGTCTACGTTATACTAATAGAGTGTGTCTTCATTTTTAAAATATATAGCCTGTATATATATATATATATATATATATATATATATATATATATATATATATATATATATATATATATATATATATACGGTTCTGAAAAAAAGTCTACGTTATACTAATAGAGTGTGTCTTCATTTTTAAAATATATAGCCTGTATATATATATATACGGTTCTGAAAAAAAGTCTACGTTATACTAATAGAGTGTGTCTTCATTTTTAAAATATATAGCCTGTATATATATATATACGGTTCTGAAAAAAAGTCTACGTTATACTAATAGAGTGTGTCTTCATTTTTAAAATATATAGCCTGTATATATATATATATATATATACGGTTCTGAAAAAAAGTCTACGTTATACTAATAGAGTGTGTCTTCATTTTTAAAATATATAGCCTGTATATATATATATACGGTTCTGAAAAAAAGTCTACGTTATACTAATAGAGTGTGTCTTCATTTTTAAAATATATAGCCTGTATATATATATATACGGTTCTGAAAAAAAGTCTACGTTATACTAATAGAGTGTGTCTTCATTTTTAAAATATATAGCCTGTATATATATATATATATATATATATATATATATACGGTTCTGAAAAAAAGTCTACGTTATACTAATAGAGTGTGTCTTCATTTTTAAAATATATAGCCTGTATATATATATATATACGGTTCTGAAAAAAAGTCTACGTTATACTAATAGAGTGTGTCTTCATTTTTAAAATATATAGCCTGTATATATATATATACGGTTCTGAAAAAAAGTCTACGTTATACTAATAGAGTGTGTCTTCATTTTTAAAATATATAGCCTGTATATATATATATATATATATATGTCTCCCCTAGTACACACTCGCGAAGGTACCGTTTTACCTTTTTTCACGAGAACACAATGACTGCGGGTCGCGGCAGCTGCCCCCGTGACACGCGCCACCGCCGGTCGCGTTTTGTACCTATACGTATACCTCTCTCTCTCTATCTCTCCATATATACAGGCACATAGACGCCGTTTCCCTTCCTCCCTTTGCGTGCGCGTGTGCGTGTGTGGCTCACGCTGATGCTGCTGTACGCCATCATTCATCGGCCGGTATATACATTCATAAGTGCGTAAAGCGTATTTACGTTCATCCGCGCGGCTGCTTCCCTCTGTAGATTGGGTTTCATTTTCTCTACATATGTGTGTGCACACCTAAGCGTGTGTGCGTATATGAGTTCTTCTCCCTGCATTTTCGGTGAAATTGATTTTTCGTATTAGTGGTTGTCTGGCCTCTGCGGCAATTTTCAGCTGTATATCACTCATAAATGTTGAAGATATGGAACTTTTTACAACTTACGTAAAATTGATTATGCACACATATCTCCAAAAACACTATTCTTACGTACATAATGAATTTAGATAAAATGTGGATAAAAATTTTCCTATGCAACACTTCTGATCGAGCAATATTTTTAAAGATACGTTCATGAAAACTATATGCATGTAACAAGTTAATCGAAAAAATTCAGTTAATTTCTATACTGATTTGACTAAAATGTATTTTTATAGTAAAACATCTAAATATTACTGTCGTTTATTTTTTGAAACATTTAACGATCGTGCCTGGAATGTAAAAGCGTATAGCTTTATACATATTTCGGCCCCTCTAGTTTAGTTTCAATGATAAACCTTTAAAGTGTATGTGTAATTGGTGAGAATATTTATTTTTAAATGAATTAATATCTTAATACCTTTGCTTATCACACTATTATTACATATGTATTTTAAGATGTAAACAGCTAGCATAAGGTAGCGTATATAAATGTAAAACGTAATAGTACAAGGCTTGTATATAGTACCAGAAAAATATACCAAGACGCTTACGAAAGTTAGTGTAAGATGTAATAACAATGTACCAATTATAGTAATTAAATTCATCTATAATTGTATTTTTATCATCGACGCAATTAAAAGTTAATAAGAAGTAACCATTACATTCGTTATTATATGCAAGACTAAACGAAATTACCCGTAAAATCTGATTTTTTTCGCTGTTAGATGGTAAGCAATAAAAATCTACGAATTGGTCATAAAAAAGGAAACGAAACTGAAAAAAAAGGGAAAACTTTCCTTCCGAGCTTCGTGAGTTTAACTTGTTTATAAATTCCCTGTGTACCCGAATAAAAATTATCGTTCCGAAAGTTGGGCAGGGTGATAGGTATAGCCAAGGGGTGAAATACCGAGGTGATGCCAACTAAATCAAGGAAGGAAGAAATTGCTTTATTTCATTCGGAAAGTAAGAGAGGAAAATTCGTCCCGCAAGAAAAGAAAAAGTGAAAGACAAAAATATATTTGTGATCCCAGCGATTAGGCTACATCTTGATAGTTGTACGTGGCACACTCAAATATCTCTCAATAATTTGGACATTTCGAGCCATTACCAAGGTTCGTTCCCCTTTTTTTCATCCCTCTATCCCCCCTCGACACCTATCGCCGTCTCTTTTCTTCGTTTCCTTGTGCGTATATATACATATATATGTATCCATGTCTCCCCTAGTACACACTCGCGAAGGTACCGTTTTACCTTTTTTCACGAGAACACAATGACTGCGGGTCGCGGCAGCTGCCCCCGTGACACGCGCCACCGCCGGTCGCGTTTTGTACCTATACGTATACCTCTCTCTCTCTATCTCTCCATATATACAGGCACATAGACGCCGTTTCCCTTCCTCCCTTTGCGTGCGCGTGTGCGTGTGTGGCTCACGCTGATGCTGCTGTACGCCATCATTCATCGGCCGGTATATACATTCATAAGTGCGTAAAGCGTATTTACGTTCATCCGCGCGGCTGCTTCCCTCTGTAGATTGGGTTTCATTTTCTCTACATATGTGTGTGCACACCTAAGCGTGTGTGCGTATATGAGTTCTTCTCCCTGCATTTTCGGTGAAATTGATTTTTCGTATTAGTGGTTGTCTGGCCTCTGCGGCAATTTTTAATGACGCGAGAAAATTTCAAACAAAATATTTACACATTATTTATCTCTATCAATTTAACGAATTTTGTTTATCTTTCAGATACTGGGAGTCTATATATATATACGGTTCTGAAAAAAAGTCTACGTTATACTAATAGAGTGTGTCTTCATTTTTAAAATATATAGCCTGTATATATATATATATATATATATATATATATACGAGAATAGTTTTCTATAAAATTCTTAGCGGTTTACAAAAAATTTATAGTTTATTCCATTATTCTATAAAAATATATCCCGTATAGAAAAATAACATTACAAAATCATTTATTAGTAATATACGAAGAAAATATAAATTAATAAATATAACGAACTGCACATAAGTGACAACGAAACTCGACGATCTTTTTTTATCGTATACTTCAACAACTTTTCGCCAATAAGTTTTCTTATTACTATTTTAAAATATTCAAGGTATTATATCATAAAGTGTATACATCGTTTCTACACTATTCGGTATATATTTCTCTTTCGACGGTTCAATTGGCCATACATAAAATATGTGTATCGAATGTCATAAAACAGACCTTTATATGTATATATATGTGTATATATATATATATATATATTCGATAAATTAATCTGTCAAAAAGTCCAAATATTGAGTCGTTGGTTGTATATTCCGTATTGAAGAATAAACTGGAGAATCCTCGAAGTAAAAATAAGGTGGACCATATATATACGCGGGCAAGAACCGAGACGCGGAGAAGGGCTCGCTTGGGGTCCAAGAAATGGATTACTGGGATGAGGTCGGTAACGCGAGGGTTCGCCCTTGGTATGTTAAAATCCTAGTGGGGCGGACGAATACACAAGTGGCGTAGGATATATATATATATACACGTATAGGTATATATACATACATATACCGAGAGAGACTCGCCTGCATGTAAGCATTCGATCTGCAAACTGTACCCACACACACACACACACACGTATATAGGAGGCATACGTATGTATACACTCATTTATACGGAGGCACGCACACGTGTGTAACAGGGGGAAATCGAGCGCGGGACGGATCATTTCGTATTCGAGAGCGCGAGCGGCAAATTAACGTGCTCTCGATGCCGCCTGAAGTAATAAAGGACGGGACCAACATGATGGAATGACCGATAATAGGCGGGAAGCATTGCAGATCTTCTGATCTTGCAGAACCGCATTTTGTCAGCCGGTCTGTGTTACCAAATCCAAATGATGATGTATTTAGGAGATACCATCCTCGAATTATTTCGTAGTGTTTAACTAACTCCCTCAGATACGTAAGAGATGCATATACGAGATATTATTTACGTTCGTCATTTCACCGAGATATTTCTATTTACAAATACAAACAACATCCTACCATTCTTCACGTGTAACGAGATGTAAACGTCAAAAAAGAGAAAAATGATTTATTTTTTTAATGAACGAGGAATTCAACTTATCGAAAGAAAACGTTGTGTTTACTTTGAAGATAATCTGCCAATTTTTTCTATTGACAAATCAGCAAGATTTTTATGCAGCCGTGAATCATTATTTACCAAAAATGGTTATTTACCTATATAATTAATTGATAATGAATTATTTCGTAAAAATCTCTCTGCCACGCTATTCCATTTGTTTTCAAGAGTACCTGCGATTTTTTTCAGTTTTTTCGTACAGTTTAGTTTTAAATTTTTGGGATTTTCTAGGTAGGTTTTGAATTTGGATGTCACAAACCACACGCATTGCAGTTATTCTAGTCACTATTTCGAAAACTGTTTTGTGCGAATATTTTCGTATTCTATAGTGAACTTTTGAAATCGAATTATATAGCTGCACCTTTCGTCGAGAGACGCGCAGTGGACGATCTGGGCGTATATCTGTTATTTATTTATCAATGTTGTAATGTACACTAGAGAAACGATTGCTATTCAATCGAAGTAAAAAGGAAAAAAAAACCTGTATATAAAGTATTATTATTAATATAATTATGCTTAAATTATCATACAAGTATTTCGTACCACAATTTATTATAGCAATGACGAAGCTACCGCTAAAACCAGTCCCGAATTTAGGAAATTACAGTCCCTTGGGGTTAGGAGTGCAATTATTCAACAATACCCATTTTTTTTCCCCGGTTGTAGATGGATAATTTTACTATTCAAAAACTGAGAGAGTAATATCCCACCGCTGGTCTATTCGGACGAAGATCGTAGGAAAGGAATCCCAATAAACCCTCGTATAATAATCACCTGCGCGATCCGTGCAATTATAAGTCGACGGACCCTCGGCATGAACGGTATACCGGCCTCCTTTTATTCTATCTCTTTGGCGTACGCGCAACGTCAAAGTCCCACATAACAGCGACGCAGAAAGAAAGTTTTCCAGCCACTTCTTTTTTTTTCCTCGGTCTAAGATAAACAATATTTTTCTCGACTCGGTTGCAATTTTGCGTTTTTACGAGGAACCGGGGGCACGCCGGAATATACATCCAACAGCGAATGAGAGATAGCGATAGAGAAAAAAAGGAATGTTAACAGACAAATAACAGGATAGTCGAGCGGCGAATCTCTAAGCGTCCGTCCTTCTCTCTCTCTCTTTCTCTTCCTTCCTTCCATCTTTTTCTCGGCATAATTTACGACCACAGTATCTCTCTCACTCTTTCTTTCTCTTTCCGCGCGGGCTCATTCTGAGAGGGGCTCAGGTATATTGCGTAAGGTCCCCTTTTCTCTCTTTATTTTCTTCCTTATTTTCTTACCGCTAAAATGAGTATAAAACGTACATATATATATATAGACTGAAAATTTCGAGATAAAGAATATTTTAAAGGGAATATAGGAAACGCATACGACTCGACGGTGCAACTGGTAAAAGAATAAAACGTCAAAAAAGAGAAAAATGATTTATTTTTTTAATAACGAGGAATTCAACTTATCGAAAGAAAACGTTGTGTTTACTTTGAAGATAATCTGTCAATTTTTTCTTTTTTTATTGACAAATCAGCAAGATTTTATGCAGCCGTGAATCATTATTTACCAAAAATGGTTATTTCCTATATAATTAATTGATAATGAATTATTTCGTAAAAATCTCTCTGCCACGCTATTCCATTTGTTTTCAAGAGTACCTGCGATTTTTTTCAGTTTTTTCGTACAGTTTAGTTTTAAATTTTTGGGATTTTCTAGGTAGGTTTTGAATTTGGATGTCACAAACCACACGCATTGCAGTTATTCTAGTCACTATTTCGAAAACTGTTTTGTGCGAATATTTTCGTATTCTATAGTGAACTTTTGAAATCGAATTATATAGCTGCACCTTTCGTCGAGAGACGCGCAGTGGACGATCTGGGCGTATATCTGTTATTTATTTATCAATGTTGTAATGTACACTAGAGAAACGATTTGCTATTCAATCGAAGTAAAAAGGAAAAAAAAACCTGTATATAAAGTATTATTATTAATATAATTATGCTTAAATTATCCATACAAAGTATTTCGTACCACAATTTATTATAGCAATGACGAAGCTACCGCTAAAACCAGTCCCGAATTTAGGAAATTACAGTCCCTTGGGGTTAGGAGTGCAATTATTCAACAATACCCATTTTTTTCCCCGGTTGTAGATGGATAATTTTACTATTCAAAAACTGAGAGAGTAATATCCCACCGCTGGTCTATTCGGACGAAGATCGTAGGAAAGGAATCCCAATAAACCCTCGTATAATAATCACCTGCGCGATCCGTGCAATTATAAGTCGACGGACCTCGGCATGAACGGTATACCGGCCTCCTTTTATTCTATCTCTTTGGCGTACGCGCAACGTCAAAGTCCCACATAACAGCGACGCAGAAAGAAAGTTTCCAGCCACTTCTTTTTTTTTCCTCGGTCTAAGATAAACAATATTTTTCTCGACTCGGTGCAATTTTGCGTTTTACGAGGAACCGGGGGCACGCCGGAATATACATCCAACAGCGAATGAGAGATAGCGATAGAGAAAAAAAAGGAATGTTAACAGACAAATAACAGGATAGTCGAGCGGCGAATCTCTAAGCGTCCGTCCTTCTCTCTCTCTCTCTTTCTCTTCCTTCCTTCCATCTTTTTCTCGGCATAATTTACGACCACAGTATCTCTCTCACTCTTTCTTTCTCTTTCCGCGCGGGCTCATTCTGAGAGGGGCTCAGGTATATTGCGTAAGGTCCCCTTTTCTCTCTTTATTTTCTTCCTTATTTTCTTACCGCTAAAATGAGTATAAAACGTACATATATATATATAGACTGAAAATTTCGAGATAAAGAATATTTTAAAGGGAATATAGGAAACGCATACGACTCGACGGTGCAACTGGTAAAAGAATAAAACGTCTTAATAAAAAGGCGTTGGTGACGCTCAGAGAGCTCCGAGTCGATCATTCTGTTCTACCTCTAATATAGCGAGTCCGCAGTTCCGTTAATCAGCGGCTGCGCCAGCTGAAATTGTAAATTACGCAGTCACGCGTCGTAGAAGACGGTAATGGCCCGAAATACGCCGACTCTTTTTTTAAGATGCTTACGCGGCAATGGGTTTCTTTTGTACTAAACCACATTGATTTGTTTGAACAATGCGTATATAATATAATACCTCCCTATCCTCCAGTATAATGACGATGGAATTTTACTTTTAAAAAAATACAATAAATGTGATGGATTATTTATGAGATCACTACCATATATATATATATAGACTGAAAATTTCGAGATAAAGAATATTTTAAAGGGAATATAGGAAACGCATACGACTCGACGGTGCAACTGGTAAAAGAATAAAACGTCTTAATAAAAAGGCGTTGGTGACGCTCAGAGAGCTCCGAGTCGATCATTCTGTTCTACCTCTAATATAGCGAGTCCGCAGTTCCGTTAATCAGCGGCTGCGCCAGCTGAAATTGTAAATTACGCAGTCACGCGTCGTAGAAGACGGTAATGGCCCGAAATACGCCGACTCTTTTTTTAAGATGCTTACGCGGCAATGGGTTTCTTTTGTACTAAACCACATTGATTTGTTTGAACAATGCGTATATAATATAATACCTCCCTATCCTCCAGTATAATGACGATGGAATTTTACTTTTAAAAAAATACAATAAATGTGATGGATTATTTATGAGATCACTACCATATATATACATGCACTAGAACATTTTCATTAATTTATCTCCTCATTCATTACTTTAATTTTTGCCTTCAGTTCTGCCGTAAGGTTTATTTATATTTTCTAAGATACGGTTTATGTTACTAAGAATGATAAGAAATCTTTTTTCTCAAATACGTACAGTGTATAATGCGCTTGTTCGTGTAGCAGAAGTGTGAGAAAAATAGAAGAAATTAGGTAAATATTTTCTACATTTTTCTTTAATTACGTTCATTGTAAGCAACATAATTGTATAGTCGGTAAGTATTTCGTGGATATTTTCTATTTTCTTCGACTGATTTGAAATTATTGGTTTAAAACATAATTTACCATCAATGCAAATAACAAATTAAAATTACTTTTTACTAAGACGCATTTATAAAAATTCCAGTAAAATAAATAAATGAAGTAGATACTCGCGAATATACACAGTGATATAGTTTGAAGACGTAAAAAATGAATATGTGATGGGAGTCGTGAGCATATAACTTACTTTATTGGTCAGCTGCGACGCTATATTTGCGCGTCTACCTATATACACACACATACACGCGCGCGCGCGCGCACATGTATACACATCACATCAACGAGATGAGCCCGTTACTCTAGGATACGATTTCTCTCCGTCATCGGACACTCGTGAAAACTAAGCTCGAGCTATTAAAGTTCGTCACACGAAAAGTTTTTGCGCCTTCTGCAAATTGCCGAGGAAACGCGCCACGTAAAATACGTTGTGCTTCGTTCACTGGCAATGGGCACGCTAACGTGTGAGAGGCTAGTTAACAAGCTAAAATTTATCGCATTTGGTAGCTGTTTTGCTCGATTTCTTATTCAATAATTATGGTGGGTCGAGAGATAATTCGGACGCGTAAAAGGAAACCTATATGATCTAATGTTTGATTGATTATTTGACGTTGTTAACAATTGAGAAGAATTATCTGTGAATAACTTTGTATGCGTACATGCATTTATTTATTATGTATTTTATAATAAACATTAGTTAGTCCATTATTTAAATATTCAAATGGTTGGAAAATATTAAATAAGAATTAAGAGTGAGGCTCAAATCAAAATTTTACCCAACGTATAAATCAACAGGTATTTTTCTATTAAAATCATATATTTGGTTGGATGCACGTGCATGCGAACTTTATAAAAAAGTAGAAACGATGAATTTAGAACGAGGTTAAATTACAAATTTTACAATACCTAAGTTAATGTTAATTATGACAGAAGAACCGTAAGAATTGTCATGCTTTCCTTACAATTATTGTAATTTAGCTAGATTTAATGTCTTATAACAGCTGATAGGCTACAAATTTACCGTACTTCCATACAGGTGCATCATTTATAATACTACTTTTAATATTAATTTTTTAGTCGTGTGAAGTTTTAGTTAAAAAATTTAAAGGAAAATAAACAATTCCAATACAGTCACCATCTTTACTGATCAACAATTAACAGTAGCTACTCAAAGTGTTAAATAAGTAAGGGAGAGCTATATTTAATTGGTGTAGACGCTATGTAAACTTAGCACGACTACGAATAGAAACTGTATAGATGACTTGCTTCTACTTATTAGCATCCGCGCATGTCGTGCTAAGTGCGAGGCACCTATACCAATTAAGCATGTATGTAGCTCCTTTGCCAATCTGGTATATGGAATAGGTATGTAAATTTGGCACGTTTGCTTAAGCTTCAGTCCACGGCACATTTTTTATTTGCTTTTTACCGCGCACAACTTTTCTACGTCATACTAAACTATACAACTACTAAGCAATCTTAGTCTCGAACGCATATTGTTTTCTTACGCAATTGTGCTAAAATAGTCATTTTATAAAACGGAATTTTCCGATTTAACTATAAATTAAAATTGAGTAGATATGTGCTACATACATATGTGTTTATATTAATGTAATATGTACTATGTATATATATATATATGTAGTTTACAAAATGATACTGAAGTGGAAAAAAGCAATATATTATGATACGCATAGATGATAACAAGAAACAACTTCTAGTGTACTATTCAATTATACTCTAATCGAAATATAAATATTTTTAAACTGGGACTTTTAGGATTTTGTGAAGTTTTGTAATCGCTTTAACGCTTCTTCTAACAAAAAATATTTAAAACTCATACAAAATTTGATTTTACACGCGTGTGATTAGCAATCATTGTTCCATACGGGTGGCAATCTTTATGACAACTATATTTTGATAAAAATAATTAATATTTAATAAACGACAGGAACAGGTACGTAATAGTTTATAAACATTAAAATAAGAATACAAATACATTTAATTTGAATAGTATAAATACTGTACCGTTTATAAGTTAGTATCATTTGGAAATTTTCCATTTAAATCTGTATATTTAATCTGATATTTAACAATCCATTACATTCGAAGTAAATATCCTAGAATAATTAAAAAAAAAGTAAAATATAAATAAGCTGATACAACTCGGAAGTATCCGAATTAATTTTCGAAAAAAGTGAACCTGATTAACAATACTTTCCTATTGTAGAAAAAATTTACATTTTTTTAAATGGGAGGATTTTTTAATTTTGTTCAAAACTCGTCCCATCAGCTACATTTTTTTTAATAATTATTGCTAGTATATTTGAGTAATAACAGGTGAAAGATAAATAAATATCCTATATTATGCTTTTTTTTAAATTTTCTTCGAAAGTTGTGGATATTTATTTATTTATTAGATAAATTATACCATTTAAATAGGCTATTTACAGGTGATCCTAAACTTATGGACGGTACTGTACTATCATGTATTGTAGGGAACTTGCTGATAATTTTACATTCGAAAAAAAGAGACTAAAATTAGCGATCGGTTGCATGTATACACGAAACTATCCGATCGATCACAGCAGCGAAAGTCTCGGATCTTTGCTGGACTGGCTCGACTCCAACGTACCGACTCGCCGAAAAGAACAAGGCAATCTCAGCCGCCCCTTGTAATGGATGAAGGAGATTCGACTCTGACAAACGAGACGATATTTCTGACCGTCTACACAGGCATTCTCTTAAATCACTGACAAGTACTGCTTGAACAAAAAAATTGTAATATTACACAGTTGCATAGCAATTTGATTCTTCCGATGTTTATAATTAATTCATAACATTATTGTAAATTATTAAGATAATTACAAAAACCGTATACTCTAAGTGTACAGGTACTGCATAAGTTGTTAAACAGTCATAAACAATCGCAGTAGCAAGTCAGTCGTTTGCGAAGAAAAATGGAGTCAAGGAACGAATTTCAATCTAAGCGTCAATCTAAGTGTTTCTCTCTCGTCCAATCTCCCACGACTGTGAATCCTTTATTTATTTTACCGTTTGCGATTGTCAATCAGAGGCTCCTAGCGCGACGCGTTTCTCTACTCAAACGAACGCGTTTGCATTCCTTGAACGCCTCGAGCCAGGGAAGTCTATTTAGCAACCCGTAAATCAGCGCCAGTGGCCTCTTTGACTAACGATCGGCATGACTTTGACTTTCTGCCTCTGTCTCATTGTAGTCTTCATTTTTTTTTTCATCGTGATTTAAAATAGTCAAACGTTTTCTTCAACATATTTTTCAAACTGGCATGTGTTTAACATCTCCATTATATCTTAAACACAAAAATCCGCACTTGTGTTTTTACGAAACTTTTTACTGCAACGTATGATTTATACCGAGTACTCGCAGTATTATGATATTTGTTTAAAGTTAGTAACAGTAAATATTGTTAAAAGTGTAAGGACATTAATTTATTATTTTATTTTGGAAAGATCTTTTAAGAGTATTTTGACAAACGATAAAATTTGAATTAGTAACGGTATCTTTCAAATGTAATTGCAAAAAATGTACACTGTTACAAGCTACAAACCCTATTCTTTCTCTTTTTTTATACTTTCTTATTTATTATTACATACTATAATTACTGGAAAGTCGTATAAAATCAATAATAAAGATGTTTAAAACATAATAATTAATTTTTTAGGGCTCGAACAAACAAAAAGATCCAAACATATATTTTGTCAATATAATAGTATAGTTAAGCAACATTAATTACTTATAGTCTATTCAAACCTTTAACAATGAAATAAACGATGCATGACAATATATAATAAACTTACTGTATTTTTTAGCATCGGAAAAACAAATTTATAGTATCGTGATTTTCGTTGTAGTAAATATTAAAATGTGTACAGTATTTTTAAACATATAATTATAACAAAAATTGTAATAATCTAAGTACATACATTTTGCTCAGTATAGTTACTTAGGGGAAATTAGTGTTAATGTCACTAATTTAAATACTGAACTCGTTTTTCACTATTAAAATAGTGATTATTCCCTTTTTGAATTAGTTAAACATTTCATAAATAAGAATAGTGAATATTCAATAATGAAATAATTTATTCATTAATTGATTTAGTGAATTTACAGACTTCATATTTTTAAATTTTATTGTCACTAAATTAGTTAAACACTTCTTAATTTAAAATAATGAATATTCACTAATGAAATATCTATTTTTTTTTTTTGAAGTAGTGAACGTGGACACTTATAATTTTAAAATTTTATAACCACTATTTAAATTACTGAAATATTCTCACGCATCGTATATATCGCATTATCGGCCTGGTCAATCCTCGAATATACTCGAATCGTCAAGCATTTTATAATTGGTTTTATTAATTTAATGTTAAATTGAAAAAAATTATTTTAAGGATTATCAAAACATTTTATACCTGTACACGACCTGACCAAGCGTCCTAGTTAGTTTGTAGATTGACATGAGAACGCTACTCAGTAAATGGCTACAAAATTTTGTTGATTCCACCAGGGATACAAAAAAAAAATTTTTGGGTACTGGAATCTATTTGCTCAAAAGTTATTCTAATCTCAAAAAGTGAATTTTTTCTAGTTTTTTTCAACACCAGCTGGGTTTACCGCTATTTAACTCAAAATCTATCAACTTTACTATAAAACATTATATATAACATTCGTTGCTAACTATGTCTAGATTTATCCTTCTGGGTTAGAATTTCTAATCTCAAGGTTAATGTTACATAAACTACATGTCAATATTCAACTTAAAATAGTGTAAGTGCGCCCACAATTGATTTTTTTATTCAAAAGTCCTAAAAAAAAGCTTGAAGCAATACCTTTCAAATGGTCTGTAGCATTTTTGGGGCCTTCAATTCTGTAAAAAGTTATGATAATTTAAAGAAAGACATAAAATTCACAAAAATTAACATGGTAATTCCCATTTAAATTTTAAAAAAAATTTCGAGTGTCATTAAATTATCATACAGACCATTTGAAAGGTATTGCTTCAAGCTTTTTTTTAGACTTTTGGATAAAAAAATCAATTGTGGCGCACTTACACTATTTTTAAGTTGAATATTGACATGTAGTTTATGTAACATTAACCTTGAGATTAGAAATTCTAACCAGAAGAATAATTCTAGACATAGTTAGCAACGAATGTTATATATAATAAACTAGAAAAAATTCACTTTTTGAGATTAGAATAACTTTGAGCAAATAGATTCCAGTACCTGAAAATTTTTTTCTGTATTTGAAAAACATTTTCAATGTGTACCCAAAATTTGGTGCATTTTAAAATTTTGATAGGACCACTTCACGTGGAATACCCCATATATATATATATGTATTTTACAAAATGATACTGAAGTGGAAAAAAGCAATTATATTATGATACGAATAGATGATAACAAGAAACAACTTCTAGTGTTATCGCTGTACTATTCAATTAATACTCTAATCGAAATATAAATATATTTTTTACTCGCTTTTACGCTTCTTCTATCAAAAAATATTTAAAACTCATAGAAAATTTGATTTTACACGCGTGTGATTGGCAATCATTGTTCCATACGGGTGACAATCTTTATGACAACTACTATTTTGATAAAAATAATTAATATTTAATAAACGACAGGAACAGGTACGTAATAGTTTATAAAACATTAAAAATAACAATACAAATACATTTAATTTGAATAGTATAAATACTGTACCGTTTATAAGTTTAGTATCATTTGGAAATTTTCCATTTAAATCTGTATATTTAATCTGATATTTAACAATCCATTACATTCGAAGTAAATATCCTAGAATAATTAAAAAAAAAGTAAAATATAAATAAGCTGATACAAATCGGAAGTATCCGAATTAATTTTCGAAAAAAGTGAACCTGATTTAACAATACTTTCCTATTGTAGAAAAAATTTACATTTTTTTAAATGGGAGGATTTTTTAATTTTGTTCAAAACTCGTCCCATCAGGTACATTTTTTTTAATAATTATTGCTAGTATATTTGAGTAATAACAGGTGAAAGATAAATAAATATCCTATATTATGCTTTATTTTTAATTTTCTTCAAAAATTGTGGATATTCTTTCTAAATGTGAATTAGTGAATAATCACTAAAAATATAGTGATAAGTCAGTCACTATCACAAAGTAGTGAATTGTTACTAATTCAATTAGTCAAAATTTACTATTTTAATAGTGAATATTCACTAATTTCGTGACAGTGACCGACGTATCACTATTTCATTTTTAGAGAGTTTATTTATTTATTAGATAAACTATACACATTTAAATAGGCTATTTACAGGTGATCCTAAACTTATGGACGGTACTGTACTATCATGTATTGTAGGGAACTTGCTGATAATTTTACATTCGAAAAAAAGAGACTAAAATTAGCGATCGGTTGCATGTATACACGAAACTATCCGATCGATCACAGCAGCGAAAGTCTCGGATCTTTGCTGGACTGGCTCGACTCCAACGTACCGACTCGCCGAAAAGAACAAGGCAATCTCAGCCGCCCCTTGTAATGGATGAAGGAGATTCGACTCTGACAAACGAGACGATATTTCTGACCGTCTACACAGGCATTCTCTTAAATCACTGACAAGTACTGCTTGAACAAAAAAATTGTAATATTACACAGTTGCATAGCAATTTGATTCTTCCGATGTTTATAATTAATTCATAACATTATTGTAAATTATTAAGATAATTACAAAAACCGTATACTCTAAGTGTACAGGTACTGCATAAGTTGTTAAACAGTCATAAACAATCGCAGTAGCAAGTCAGTCGTTTGCGAAGAAAAATGGAGTCAAGGAACGAATTTCAATCTAAGCGTCAATCTAAGTGTTTCTCTCTCGTCCAATCTCCCACGACTGTGAATCCTTTATTTATTTTACCGTTTGCGATTGTCAATCAGAGGCTCCTAGCGCGACGCGTTTCTCTACTCAAACGAACGCGTTTGCATTCCTTGAACGCCTCGAGCCAGGGAAGTCTATTTAGCAACCCGTAAATCAGCGCCAGTGGCCTCTTTGACTAACGATCGGCATGACTTTGACTTTCTGCCTCTGTCTCATTGTAGTCTTCATTTTTTTTTCATCGTGATTTAAAATAGTCAAACGTTTTCTTCAACATATTTTTCAAACTGGCATGTGTTTAACATCTCCATTATATCTTAAACACAAAAATCCGCACTTGTGTTTTTACGAAACTTTTTACTGCAACGTATGATTTATACCGAGTACTCGCAGTATTATGATATTTGTTTAAAGTTAGTAACAGTAAATATTGTTAAAAGTGTAAGGACATTAATTTATTATTTTATTTTGGAAAGATCTTTTAAGAGTATATTTTGACAAACGATAAAATTTGAATTAGTAACGGTATCTTTCAAATGTAATTGCAAAAAATGTACACTGTTACAAGCTACAAACCCTATTCTTTCTCTTTTTTTATACTTTCTTATTTATTATTACATACTATAATTACTGGAAAGTCGTATAAAATCAATAATAAAGATGTTTAAAACATAATAATTAATTTTTTAGGGCTCGAACAAACAAAAAAGATCCAAACATATATTTTGTCAATATAATAGTATAGTTAAGCAACATTAATTACTTATAGTCTATTCAAACCTTTAACAATGAAATAAACGATGCATGACAATATATAATAAACTTACTGTATTTTTTAGCATCGGAAAAACAAATTTATAGTATCGTGATTTTCGTTGTAGTAAATATTAAAATGTGTACAGTATTTTTAAACATATAATTATAACAAAAATTGTAATAATCTAAGTACATACATTTTGCTCAGTATAGTTACTTAGGGGAAATTAGTGTTAATGTCACTAATTTAAATACTGAACTCGTTTTTCACTATTAAAATAGTGATTATTCCCTTTTTGAATTAGTTAAACATTTCATAAATAAGAATAGTGAATATTCAATAATGAAATAATTAATATTCATTAATTGATTTAGTGAATTTACAGACTTCATATTTTTAAATTTTATTGTCACTAAATTAGTTAAACACTTCTTAATTTAAAATAATGAATATTCACTAATGAAATATCTATTTTTTTTTTTTGAAGTAGTGAACGTGGACACTTATAATTTTAAAATTTTATAACCACTATTTAAATTACTGAAATATTCTCACGCATCGTATATATCGCATTATCGGCCTGGTCAATCCTCGAATAATACTCGAATCGTCAAGCATTTTATAATTGGTTTTATTAATTTAATGTTAAATTGAAAAAAATTATTTTAAGGATTATCAAAACATTATTTTATACCTATATTATACTGCACATAGATCAAACATCATTAGATATTTATAAGTACGGATTCATATTGCATTAAGGCCCAAGTGAACTGTTTTTTGAGAACATTTTCAAGTACATAATTCTATTGCTAAAACAAAGTTATTTTTGTCCGAAATCTTGTACAAAGGGTTTTTGAGGGTGCTCTTTTAGAATCTGTAATTTATTTTGTAAAAAAAATTCAATAACTGTATTAACTTAAACATTATTTTATAAAAAGTCGAAATTTAAAAACTTTTTTTTTTATTTTAATCAATTTTTGTTGCTGCACCTACATTTATATAATCAAAATATCGATAGAAAAGGTGATCCGACTGTTTGACGTTTCCAAAACCCTGGTTTTAAACTTTTTTAGCCCTTTTGGTTTTATCAAAATGGCGACATTTATGGAAAATCGTTATATTAAACTTCATGATTTTATTTATCGGAAAGTATGAAGTTTACGAAAAAAATGTTCAAGAATAAAAAATACATGGAATTGCTTAAAGAATACGTATGAATTTTTTCGGAACATTTTGAGCAAAATTCTGAATTTTTTAATTTTACCATTTTTGAAAAATCAAAAAATGTATCAAAATTGTTTGAAAAAAATTATAAGTATTTCTTGAATGATTCTAAGCACTTTTTATTCTTGAAAATTTTTTTATGAAGTCTATACTTTTCGAGAAAAAAATCATGAAATTTCCGAGAAGAAAAACTAATGATTTTTTTTCTCGAAAAGTATGAACTATATGAAAAAATTATCGAAAATAAAAAGTGCTTAGAATTATTCAAGAAATACTTATAATTTTTTTCAAACAATTTTGATACATTTTTTGTTTTTCAAAAATGGTAAAATTAAAAAATTTAGAATTTTGCTCATAATGTTCCGAAAAAATTCATACGTATTCTTTAAGCAATTCTATATGTATTTTGTATAACATTTTTTCGTAAACTTCATAGTTTCCGATACAAAAAATCATGAAGTTTAATATAACGATTTTCCATAAATGTCGCCATTTTGATAAAACCAAAAAAAAGTTTAAAACCGGGTTTTTGGAAATATGTTGTATACGATAATTTGATTATTTAAATGTAGGAACAGTAACAAAAATTGATTTAACAAAATAAAATCTTTTAAATCCCTAGTAGAAATCTGATCATAAATGTAACGTTTTTTAAGCCAAAAAATGGCCAAGTGTCATGAAATACCCAATAAATGCCCAATTAATGGCAAAATTAGAGTTTTATTTAACCTTGAAATGTTGAATTTTTACTATAATTTCGACTTTTTTTAGAGTGTTAAAGTTAATAGAGTTCTTGAATTTTTTTTACAAAATAAGTTACAGATTCTGAAAGAGCACCTTCGAAAACCCCCTACACAGGTTTTCGGACAAAAATAACATTGTTTTACCAATACAATTATGTACTTGAAAGTGTTCGGAAAAAACAGTTCACCTGGGTCTTAATGGGTTAAGTATAAAGTACTTGGCATATAAGGACATGTACATTTAATTAGTTATAACATATAGCAATATCAAGATATTTCAGAATCTTTTATACAAACGATAAATAATTACGTGTACCTCATCTATTCATAAAAACTTGTGTGTGTGTGTGTGTGTGTGCGTGCGTGCTTGCGTGCGTGAGTGTGCTACTAAGTACAGGTATATAGTTATAATATTTAAATCATTTATGTTTATTTTTCACACTTTTATCAAATAATATAATGTAAGATGTCAGAAGGTCAAGTACAAAAAGTAATAAGTAATTACTTATTACAGAAGCCACAATAGTGCCACAATAGTGTACTATTTTATAGTCATAAAATTTAAAATTCCTATATTATCAAAAATTTTATATAAATATTAATATGTTGACTTGACATTATAATAAGTTGTTTTCTATACAGATTAACTAAAATCGTTTAATATAAACACGTAATACATATGGGCTATTCACGTCAAGTGGTACGATGAAAATTTAAATCGCTCCAAAATTTGAAAACAGCTGGAAATATCTTTCAGAAGATAGAAAAAAATTTTAGGTGTTAAAATAATTGCCTAAGAGTTATTCCACCATGAAAAATGGAAATTTTTCAATTTTTTAGAAAAATTTATATTTTTAAAGCCATTTATCTCAAATCTATTGATTTTTTTGAAAAAACATTAAAAACAATTTGTTCAAATAATCTTTAGAACTTATCTACCTGGGTTACAATTCTTAATTTAACATCTCGAAGAGATAGGGCACTTGGAAATATTGAATATCAAAAAAAGGCGACCAGCCACAATCGATTTTGATCTAACACGCTCAAAAAGATCACATTTTTGAAAGCTTTCGAATGGCGGTGGTTAGATTATTGGCCAAGACCGTTGGTGTAAGTTATACCCCATAAACCTCATAAAATCACTAATTTCATGTATTTTAGGGCATAACTTACACCAGCAGTCTTGGCCAATATCTAACCACCGCCATTCGAAAGCTTTCAAAAAATGTGATCTTTTGAGCGGTGTTAGATCAAAATCGATTGTGGCGTGGTCGCCTTTTTTGATATTCAATATTTCCAAGTGCCCTATCTCTTCGAGATTTTAAAATTAAGAATTGTAACCCAGGTAGTTAAATTCTAAGGATTTTGAACAAAAGTTGTTTTTAATGTTTTTTCAAAAAAATTAATAGATTTTGAGATAAATGCCTAAAATACATGAAAATGAGTGATTTATGAGGTTTATGGGGTATAACTTACACCAACGGTGGCCAATAATCTAAACCGCCATTCGAAAGCTCGCGAAAAAGTGATCTTTTGAGCGGTGTTAGATCAAAATCGATTGTGGCGTGGTCGCCTTTTTTGATATACAATATTTCCGGGCGTTCTATCTCTTCGAGATTTTAAAATTAAACGAACTGGCTTGTTAATACAAGAATCATCTAACATAAGTATATAAGAGCACGAAACTAGCAACTAAAAACTAATATCGAAGGATCCAACACTCAAAGTGTATTATCGTATCATGCTCGATTCTCCTCATTGTTTCGTATCCCGTCTCGTATTCCTCCACCTTCACCGCGGTTAATCTGGCATTCGATCTCCTATCCCTATCGCTAATTTTTTTTCCCGATAATTCCTTCCCGCTGTCGGATCGAGTTCGGAAAAAGACGTGTTTGCCTCTCTCTCTCTCTCTCTCTCTCTCTCTCTTTCACTCGGTCTGCGAGCTATCTCTCACTTGCGCGCGCCGCCTTCTTATCGCGCGATCTTTCCTCTTCGGCTCGCAATTGGCCTCTGATTCCCAGCTTACTGCGTCGCGGCGACCGCTTTATGTATATTTATATATACACGTTTATCTTCGTCTCTGTTGCACCCGCGGCACAAAGACGCGATATATGTGTATATGTATATATGTACATATATATATATGTGTGATACATGCAAGGCCACTGCGTCATGCGTAGGTGCTACGACTTTCCCATATAGCGAATTACTCGAATATGCGGATCGTCAAACGAATATATTTTTCTTCGAAGGCGGACAATATTCACTTACGATTCGTTTATTGTATACTTACCTCTTTTCCATTTTGATGTTGATTAAAAATAATATTTCACTTGCGGTACTATATAAATTGAAACACTAAATGACATTCGTGTGTTAACCGAGTTGCTGTCAAGAGGTAAAGAAATAAAGACTTAACTAAATGTCTATAACAGGGGATGCGAGTAAAAATAATAAACAAAAAATATACCTAAGTAAACAAAAAAAGACTAAAAAACTAATAATATAACAAAAATTATTATATAATTAGAATAATATTATTATTCCTAGCTAAAATCCTCACTCGCTCACGCTCGCTCGCTGAAAAATCATTATATAATAGATAATATTAAATTAAACTAAAAAATATTTTATTATTTAACTACATTTTATTATTATTTATTAAATTGTATCCATATAGATTTATTATCATATGTACAATAATTAATGAATTTATTATTATTATACGATGAATTAAAATGATAATATTAAAAAAATCGAAATTATCTATAAAAATAATTATTTTTGTATGAAATAGAGTTTAATTATTATTGCAATAGCACTTTTCATAAAGGAATTATTATTGATTTTTTATTGTCATGTGATATGTATACATCCTTTGCAAATAATTGTTTTATTTATTTAGCAGTACTTATTAATTTGTGTGTTATTGGTAATTTGGTAATAGCACTTTTTATACACTGAGAAATATAATATAATAAATATTAAAATAATCTATATTAAAAATTACTATATTGTACAGGAAAAGTGTAACATCTCAGCAATATAATAATTTTTGCTATATTATATAGTAAAATTTAGATATAATATCTTTTAATATCCAATATCGTAATTTTTGATATTCAATATAGTAATTTTTATTATATAAGTCAGCAAATTTTATTATTCAATCTGGTATTTTTTAAATGCGAATTTAAGGAAGTAAAAATGAATTATATTTTGTTTTTAATTAATTCGAAATAGAATGTATATATTGGGGGAATTCTTTTTGTCAATTAAGTACTACAGAAACATTTAATATTTGGAGATTTAATTATATACTATTCTTACGCAGTTGATCGCAATTTTTATTCACTCGCATATATTTATTCATGACACTTATTAGTCACGAACTTAAATATTATTTCAATCGCTATCATTGCAATACGCTGACCGGAAGATATATTTTCGCATAATAATTAAATATCTTGTTGTTTCTTATATAATAGTTGACACATTTTTGAGCATTTGCGAGAAGAACTGGAAAAATAGAAAATTTTATGCACGCCACCTATTGGACGAATGGAGTAATTAGAATAGCCTTAAATTAAAAAGTCGTCTCAAAACAATCAAATACTGAAAAAGAAATGAACATATACGCGTATATGTATTATTATATAAAATTGAATAAATATAGACAATACTAGCATTGGGAGGAGTACTATATATCAAATTATATATATATTAATATATCTATTAACTTTACTATATTATATTTACTTTATTATTAAATAATAAAATTAAATTAAGTTTTATATTTACTTTTAATTTTAATTTTTTTTATATTTAATTTTAATTAATTTATTATTATAATAAGTTATATATAAATTTTATACTGTCAAAATGACGATTTAAGTATAAATTATGTTATATTTTTTAAATAGTTTGTAAAATTAATTTTTTTTTATTCAATATGATCGCGGCACCCAAAGGAATAATTAGACATAGTGTTTGACTTTTTATAGGTATTTAATTAATTTTTTAATGGTTTAAAGTTTAAGTCTGAGCGTACGTCCGTACATCCGTACGTCCGTACGTCCGTACAGGCAGACTTTTTATTTTTTAACACTTCTTATATCTCTCTTGGATTTTCGAAAAAATGAATTTTATTTAATGAAAGTGATCGCGGAACCAAACGGATTAATTAGTAATAGTGTTTAAACTTTTTTATAGGTGTTTAATTACTTATTTAAATGGTTTAACCTCGATTATTTAAAACGATTATTTATTTGTTTATCTCGATCAGTTATAACTGAAGATAACATTAAGGACTGGACATCATCAACAGGACGGGAATATTTTTTTTTAATTTCGTAATATGGGTTCCAGTAGATGATGCCCCGTCGACCTGGAGGTAACAGTAGGGACCTGGACATCTTCTGCAGGTAGAACAATTTTTTTTTTGATTTCGTAATATGCCGTCCAGTAGATGTTGCCCCGATGACCTAGAGGTAAAATTAGTGACCTGCACATCATCTACAGCAAGAAAATTTTTTTTTTTGTTCGTAATAGGCCTTCCAGTAGATGATGCCCGTTGACCTGGAGGTAACATTACCGAGCTGGACATCTTCTACAGGTAGAAAAATTTTTTTTCTTATTTCGTAATATGCCGTTCAGTAGATGTTGCCCCGATGACCTGGAGGTAAAATTAGTGACCTGCACATCATCTACAGGAAGAAAATTTTTTTTTTTATTTCTTAATAGTCTTTAGTAGATATTGCTCCGATGACCTGGAGGTAACATTAGTGACCTGCACATCATCTACAGAAAGAAAATTTTTTTCTTTGGTTTCGTAATTGGCCTTCCAGTAGATAATGCCCCGTCGCCCTGGAGGTTACAGTAGGGACCTGGACAGCTTCTACAGGAAGAAAATTTTTTTTTTGGTTTCGTAATAGGACTTCCAGTAGATGATGCCCCGATGACCTGGAGGTAACATTAGGGACCTGGACATCTACTACACGAAGAAAATATTTTTTTTTTATTTTCGTAATAGGCCTTTCAGTAATTGTTGCCCCCGTTAACCTGAATTGTAACATTAGGGACCTGGAAATCATCTCCAGAAAGAAATGATTTTTTTTAATTTCGTAATGGACGTTCCAAGATATATAGTAATTATAATAAATTTATGATAATAAACTAAGTGTTTTGTTATTAAACTAAGAGATATTAAAAACATTACTAGAATGTAGGATGTAAGTAGTAGATCAATTCTCAGAAATTCAGGAAAATTCAGTTCATTAAGTAGATATTAAATGATATTATCCACATCCACATCCATCCACATCCATCCACATTATATTAAAATTTATACTGTCTAAATGACGATTTAAGTATAAATTATGTTATATTTTTTTAAATAGTTTATAAAAATTAATTTTTTTTAATTCAATATGATTGCGGCACCCAAAGGAATAATTAGACATAGTGTTTGAATTTTTTATAGGTATTTAATTAATTTTTTAATTGTTTAAATGTTTAAGTCTGAGCGTACGTTCGTACATCCGTACAGGCAGACTTTTTATTTTTAACTCTTCCTATCTCTCTTTGAATTTTCGAAAAAAATGAATTTTTTTTAATGAAAGTGATCGCGGAACCACACGGATTAATTAGAATAATGCTTAACTTTTTATAAAAAAAAACCTCGATTATTTAACTCGATTATTTATTTGTTTATCTCGATCAGTTATAAGTGAAGATAATATGAAGGACTGGACATCATCAACAGGAAGGGAATATTTTTTTTTTAATTTCGTAATGTTTGTTCCAGGTGATGATGCCGCGATGATCTGGAGGTAACATAAGGGACCTGGACATCATCTACAGGAAGAAATTAATTTTGTTTTAATTTCGTAATGTGCGTTCCAGTAGATAATAATAAAAATAATAATAATAGTAATAAAATATATAATAACATAATACCATAAATACCATAATACATAATAATATAAACTACCTAATATATAAATAAAATATAATTATATATGTATGATCAATATTAATTATTTGGTTGAGTTTTTATATAAATTAGTTATATATATAGACAAAAATTATTAAAATATTTATACTATATTATTTATTTTATAAAATTTATAAAATAAAGTTTTACAATATTTAATATGTAATGTTATAATTAATCTTACGTAAATAGCAAATTTTAATATCAAAATAACAAAAGTTCTTACATCATATATAGTGAAATGTATATACTACATATATTAAAATTTGTATAATAAGTATTGTAGAAATATTTTATATACGCGTATACGTTCATTTCTTTTTCAGTATTCAATTATTTTGAGACGACTTTTTAATTTAAGGCTATTCTAATTACTCCATTCGTCCAATAGGTGGCGTGCATAAAATGTTCTATTTTCCAGTTCTTCTCGCAAATGCTCAAAAATGTGTCAACTATTATATAAGAAACAACAAGATATTTAATTATTATGCGAAAATATATCTTCCGGTCAGCGTATTGCAATGATAGCGATTGAAATAATATTTAAGTTCGTGACTAATAAGTGTCATGAATAAATATATGCGAGTGAATAAAAATTGCGATCAACTGCGTAAGAATAGTATATAATTAAATCTCCAAATATTAAATGTTTCTGTAGTACTTAATTGACAAAAAGAATTCCCCCAATATATACATTCTATTTCGAATAATTAAAAACAAAATATAATTCATTTTTACTTCCTTAAATTCGCATTTAAAAACATACCAGATTGAATAATAAAATTTGCTGACTAATATAATAAAAATTACTATATTGAATATCAAAAATTACGATATTGGTAGTATAAAAGACATTATATCTAAATTTTACTATATAATATAACAAAATTATTATATTGCTGAGATGTCACACTTTTCCTATACAATATAGTAATTTTTAATATAGATTATTTTAATATTTATTATAATATATTTCTCAGTGTATAAAAAGTGCTATTACCAAATTACCAATAACACACCAATTAATAAATACTGCTAAATAATAAAACAATTATTTGCAAAGGATGTATACAATCACATGACAATAAAAAATCAATAATAATTCCTTTATGAAAAGTGCTATTGCAATAATAATTAAACTCTATTTCATACAAAAATAATTATTTTTATAGATAATTTCTATTTTTTTAATATTATCATTTTAATTCATCGTATAATAATATAAATTCATTAATTATTATACCTATGATAATAATATATATGGATATAATTTAATAAATAATAATAAAATGTAGTTAAATAATAAAATATTTTTTAGTTTAATTTAATATTATGTATTATATAATGATTTTTCAGCGAGCGAGCGTGAGCGAGTGAGGATTTTAGCTAGTCTAAAAAACAGACTCTTTACAATCAGATTTGTGCTCTATCCAACCTGCAAAATGAGTTTATTGATAACAGGAATAAGAGCAACATCAGCATACTATCAATGTTGCGAAGAAATACTAGGAAGAGTGAAAGATGTATCAGAAGATGCGAGCAACACACGAATGAAAATAGTTAATCTCATGTCAATAATACAGGTCCACACAACAAAGGAGACTGTGACCGCCAAAGAAATAGGGACTGCTATGGTTAAAGTATTGTTAGGAATTGCCAATCTCTTTACAGATTTTTGTTTGGCAACTGAGTGCATAACCGTTGATGAATTCAAAGTTTTGGGCAGAAATATAAATGCGACTATGAGGTTAATACAAACGGTTATGGGCTGTGAAGGGCAAGCATTTAAGAGGACCATAACACCTTCGGACGATTGCCCTGCACCAGTAGAAGATGATCCTTTCTTCAATTCACTGAGGGATGGTATGTTCTGGTGTTTTCTTTATTTTTCTAGCCATCTTCATGAGAATAGAGGGACTCCTTTGTCACATGTCGCAAAACAAATGTCCTTACCTATGATTCACTTCCTCAAAACGTCTTTCCTTTTCACAACCCTGGTTGGTGATGATTCATGGCTTGAAGAGTTAGAAGAATTCGACTTATAGGGCTGTATCGACATTAGTTCGCTGTTTTCCAAAGATACAAGTGGGTTTCCAAATCCTAATCCTATTAATCTTTCCATCTTCACAATGCTAATGTTTTCTTTAAATGTTTGTTCTATGTTTAGCATTAACTTATTTAAATATTTGCAGCTCCTAAGAAGCAGGTGAATAAAGGAATTGTTTTAAGTAGTAGTTCGTCCGACGAGGAGAAGGGTCCTTTGTAGTGTTATAATGTTTGTCTGTGAAAGTGGGTATTCTGTTGTGTTGGTAACTGTTTTAAGAAAAAAAAAAAAAAAAAAGGAGTCTCGTTTGAATAAATATAGACAATACTAGCATTGGGAGGAGTACTATATATCAAATTATATATATATTAATATATCTATTAACTTTACTATATTATATTTACTTTATTATTAAATAATAAAATTAAATTAAGTTTTATATTTACTTTTAATTTTAATTTTTTTTTATATTTAATTTTAATTAATTTATTATTATAATAAGTTATATATAAATTTTATACTGTCAAAATGACGATTTAAGTATAAATTATGTTATATTTTTTTAAATAGTTTGTAAAAATTAATTTTTTTTTATTCAATATGATCGCGGCACCCAAAGGAATAATTAGACATAGTGTTTGACTTTTTTATAGGTATTTAATTAATTTTTTAATGGTTTTAAAGTTTAAGTCTGAGCGTACGTCCGTACATCCGTACGTCCGTACGTCCGTACAGGCAGACTTTTTATTTTTTAACACTTCTTATATCTCTCTTGGATTTTCGAAAAAATGAATTTTATTTAATGAAAGTGATCGCGGAACCAAACGGATTAATTAGTAATAGTGTTTAACTTTTTTATAGGTGTTTAATTACTTATTTAAATGGTTTAACCTCGATTATTTAAAACGATTATTTATTTGTTTATCTCGATCAGTTATAACTGAAGATAACATTAAGGACTGGACATCATCAACAGGACGGGAATATTTTTTTTTTAATTTCGTAATATGGGTTCCAGTAGATGATGCCCCGTCGACCTGGAGGTAACAGTAGGGACCTGGACATCTTCTGCAGGTAGAACAATTTTTTTTTTGATTTCGTAATATGCCGTCCAGTAGATGTTGCCCCGATGACCTAGAGGTAAAATTAGTGACCTGCACATCATCTACAGCAAGAAAATTTTTTTTTTTGTTTCGTAATAGGCCTTCCAGTAGATGATGCCCTGTTGACCTGGAGGTAACATTACCGAGCTGGACATCTTCTACAGGTAGAAAAATTTTTTTTTCTTATTTCGTAATATGCCGTTCAGTAGATGTTGCCCCGATGACCTGGAGGTAAAATTAGTGACCTGCACATCATCTACAGGAAGAAAATTTTTTTTTTTTATTTCTTAATAGGTCTTTTAGTAGATATTGCTCCGATGACCTGGAGGTAACATTAGTGACCTGCACATCATCTACAGAAAGAAAATTTTTTTCTTTGGTTTCGTAATTGGCCTTCCAGTAGATAATGCCCCGTCGCCCTGGAGGTTACAGTAGGGACCTGGACAGCTTCTACAGGAAGAAAATTTTTTTTTTGGTTTCGTAATAGGACTTCCAGTAGATGATGCCCCGATGACCTGGAGGTAACATTAGGGACCTGGACATCTACTACACGAAGAAAATATTTTTTTTTTATTTCGTAATAGGCCTTTCAGTAATTGTTGCCCCGTTAACCTGAATTGTAACATTAGGGACCTGGAAATCATCTCCAGAAAGAAATGATTTTTTTTAATTTCGTAATGGACGTTCCAAGATATATAGTAATTATAATAAATTTATGATAATAAACTAAGTTTTGTTATTAAACTAAGAGATATTAAAAACATTACTAGAATGTAGGATGTAAGTAGTAGATCAATTCTCAGAAATTCAGGAAAATTCAGTTCATTAAGTAGATATTAAATGATATTATCCACATCCACATCCATCCACATCCATCCACATTATATTAAAATTTTATACTGTCTAAATGACGATTTAAGTATAAATTATGTTATATTTTTTTAAATAGTTTATAAAAATTAATTTTTTTTAATTCAATATGATTGCGGCACCCAAAGGAATAATTAGACATAGTGTTTGAATTTTTTATAGGTATTTAATTAATTTTTTAATTGTTTAAATGTTTAAGTCTGAGCGTACGTTCGTACATCCGTACAGGCAGACTTTTTATTTTTTAACTCTTCCTATCTCTCTTGAATTTTCGAAAAAATGAATTTTTTTTAATGAAAGTGATCGCGGAACCACACGGATTAATTAGAATAATGCTTAACTTTTTTATAAAAAAAACCTCGATTATTTAACTCGATTATTTATTTGTTTATCTCGATCAGTTATAAGTGAAGATAATATGAAGGACTGGACATCATCAACAGGAAGGGAATATTTTTTTTTTAATTTCGTAATGTTTGTTCCAGGTGATGATGCCGCGATGATCTGGAGGTAACATAAGGGACCTGGACATCATCTACAGGAAGAAATTAATTTTTTTTTTAATTTCGTAATGTGCGTTCCAGTAGATAATAATAAAAATAATAATAAATAGTAATAAAATAATATAAATAACATAAATACCATAAATACTATAAATACCATAATACATAATAATATAAACTACCTAATATATAAATAAAATATAATTATATATGTATGATCAATATTTAATTATTTGGTTGAGTTTTTATATAAATTAGTTATATATATAGACAAAAATTATTAAAATATTTATACTATATTTATTTATTTTATAAAATTTATAAAATAAAGTTTTACAATATTTAATATGTAATGTTATAATTAATCTTACGTAAATAGCAAATTTTAATATCAAAATAACAAAAGTTCTTACATCATATATAGTGAAATGTATATACTACATATATTAAAATTTGTATAATAAGTATTGTAGAAATATTTTATATACGCGTATACGTTCATTTCTTTTTCAGTATTCAATTATTTTGAGACGACTTTTTAATTTAAGGCTATTCTAATTACTCCATTCGTCCAATAGGTGGCGTGCATAAAATGTTCTATTTTTCCAGTTCTTCTCGCAAATGCTCAAAAATGTGTCAACTATTATATAAGAAACAACAAGATATTTAATTATTATGCGAAAATATATCTTCCGGTCAGCGTATTGCAATGATAGCGATTGAAATAATATTTAAGTTCGTGACTAATAAGTGTCATGAATAAATATATGCGAGTGAATAAAAATTGCGATCAACTGCGTAAGAATAGTATATAATTAAATCTCCAAATATTAAATGTTTCTGTAGTACTTAATTGACAAAAAGAATTCCCCCAATATATACATTCTATTTCGAATTAATTAAAAACAAAATATAATTCATTTTTACTTCCTTAAATTCGCATTTAAAACATACCAGATTGAATAATAAAATTTGCTGACTAATATAATAAAAATTACTATATTGAATATCAAAAATTACGATATTGGGTAGTATTAAAAGACATTATATCTAAATTTTACTATATAATATAACAAAAATTATTATATTGCTGAGATGTCACACTTTTCCTATACAATATAGTAATTTTTAATATAGATTATTTTAATATTTATTATAATATATTTCTCAGTGTATAAAAAGTGCTATTACCAAATTACCAATAACACACCAATTAATAAATACTGCTAAATAAATAAAACAATTATTTGCAAAGGATGTATACATATCACATGACAATAAAAAATCAATAATAATTCCTTTATGAAAAGTGCTATTGCAATAATAATTAAACTCTATTTCATACAAAAATAATTATTTTTATAGATAATTTCTATTTTTTTAATATTATCATTTTAATTCATCGTATAATAATAATAAATTCATTAATTATTATACATATGATAATAAATATATATGGATATAATTTAATAAATAATAATAAAATGTAGTTAAATAATAAAATATTTTTTAGTTTAATTTAATATTATGTATTATATAATGATTTTTCAGCGAGCGAGCGTGAGCGAGTGAGGATTTTAGCTAGTCTAAAAAACAGACTCTTTACAATCAGATTTGTGCTCTATCCAACCTGCAAAATGAGTTTATTGATAACAGGAATAAGAGCAACATCAGCATACTATCAATGTTGCGAAGAAATACTAGGAAGAGTGAAAGATGTATCAGAAGATGCGAGCAACACACGAATGAAAATAGTTAATCTCATGTCAATAATACAGGTCCACACAACAAAGGAGACTGTGACCGCCAAAGAAATAGGGACTGCTATGGTTAAAGTATTGTTAGGAATTGCCAATCTCTTTACAGATTTTTGTTTGGCAACTGAGTGCATAACCGTTGATGAATTCAAAGTTTTGGGCAGAAATATAAATGCGACTATGAGGTTAATACAAACGGTTATGGGCTGTGAAGGGCAAGCATTTAAGAGGACCATAACACCTTCGGACGATTGCCCTGCACCAGTAGAAGATGATCCTTTCTTCAATTCACTGAGGGATGGTATGTTCTGGTGTTTTCTTTATTTTTCTAGCCATCTTCATGAGAATAGAGGGACTCCTTTGTCACATGTCGCAAAACAAATGTCCTTACCTATGATTCACTTCCTCAAAACGTCTTTCCTTTTCACAACCCTGGTTGGTGATGATTCATGGCTTGAAGAGTTAGAAGAATTCGACTTATAGGGCTGTATCGACATTAGTTCGCTGTTTTCCAAAGATACAAGTGGGTTTCCAAATCCTAATCCTATTAATCTTTCCATCTTCACAATGCTAATGTTTTCTTTAAATGTTTGTTCTATGTTTAGCATTAACTTATTTAAATATTTGCAGCTCCTAAGAAGCAGGTGAATAAAGGAATTGTTTTAAGTAGTAGTTCGTCCGACGAGGAGAAGGGTCCTTTGTAGTGTTATAATGTTTGTCTGTGAAAGTGGGTATTCTGTTGTGTTGGTAACTGTTTTAAGAAAAAAAAAAAAAAAAAAGGAGTCTCGTTTGAACCTTCGTGGTGATAAGACGTGTTTGTCAACACGGTCCCTCGAGTGAGACCTAAACTATTTCACCTCTTTTAGTGCGTAATATTAACCCTAGTGTATGGTGAACTAAGTGTCAAGTGTAGTGTTATATTTAAATTTTTTTTTTTTTTAGCTCTGTCCCTTATATCAGGGGCAGATGCTGGCAAACCAATTTGCAATGGAGTCTAACTCCTCTCTTGTCAATCACAGCAATAAAAAATCGTACGCAAGCATAGTTCAACACAACCATTTTCCAGGAAAAGACCAAGCTATAGTTTTAGATACTATTGAAGGCTATCCAGTGCATGAATATGCTTTTGCTCTAGCAAAAGTTACAGAGCCAACAAACATTATCTCGATCTCACGCATCTCTCATGGAAGAATATGTGTTTATTTGAACTCTAAAGACTTAGTAAATCAACTAACAGACAAACCAACTGCAATTACTATCGGTACTACACCAATCACCATTCGACCACTTATTTCGAAATCTCAGCGAGTTATTATTTCAAACGTTCAGACATGCATACCCAACGATATCATCGAAGATGAAATAAAAAAATTAAACATTCAACCTACCTCTCAGTTAACAATAATTAGAGCAGGCATAAATCTCCAAATATTAAATGTTTCTGTAGTACTTAATTGACAAAAAGAATTCCCCCAATATATACATTCTATTTCGAATTAATTAAAAACAAAATATCAATAACACACCAATTAATAAATACTGCTAAATAAATAAAACAACTATTTGCAAAGGATGTATACATATCACATGACAATAAAAAATCAATAATAATTCCTTTATGAAAAGTGCTATTGCAATAATAATTAAACTCTATTTCATACAAAAATAATTATTTTTATAGATAATTTCTATTTTTTTAATATTATCATTTTAATTCATCGTATAATAATAATAAATTCATTAATTATTATGCATATGATAATAAATCTATATGGATACAATTTAATAAATAATAATAAAATGTAGTTAAATAATAAAATATTTTTTAGTTTAATTTAATATTATCTATTATATAATGATTTTTCAGCGAGCGAGCGTGAGCGAGTGAGGATTTTAGCTAGTCTAAAAAACAGACTCTTTACAATCAGATTTGTGCTCTATCCAACCTGCAAAATGAGTTTATTGATAACTGGAATAAGAGCAACATCAGCATACTATCAATGTTGCGAAGAAATACTAGGAAGAGTGAAAGATGTATCAGAAGATGCGAGCAACACACGAATGAAAATAGTTAATCTCATGTCAATAATACAGGTCCACACAACAAAGGAGACTGTGACCGCCAAAGAAATAGGGACTACTATGGTTAAAGTATTGTTAGGAATTGCCAATCTCTTTACAGATTATTGTTTGGCAACTGAGTGCATAACCGTTGATGAATTCAAAGTTTTGGGCAGAAATATAAATGCGACTATGAGGTTAATACAAACGGTTATGGGCTGTGAAGGGCAAGCATTTAAGAGGACCATAACACCTTCGGAAGATTGCCCTGCACCAGTAGAAGATGATCCTTTCTTCAATTCACTGAGGGATGGTATGTTCTGGTGTTTTCTTTATTTTTCTAGCCATCTTCATGAGAATAGAGGGACTCCTTTGTCACATGTCGCAAAACAAATGTCCTTACCTATGATTCACTTCCTCAAAACGTCTTTCCTTTTCACAACCCTGGTTGGTGATGATTCATGGCTTGAAGAGTTAGAAGAATTCGACTTATAGGGCTGTATCGCCATTAGTTCGCTGTTTTCCAAGGATACAAGTGGGTTTCCGAATCCTAATCCTATTAATCTTTCCATCTTCACAATGCTAATGTTTTCTTTAAATGTTTGTTCTATGTTTAGCATTAACTTATTTAAATATTTGCAGCTCCTAAGAAGCAGGTGAATAAAGGAATTGTTTTAAGTAGTAGTTCGTCCGACGAGGAGAAGGGTCCTTTGTAGTGTTATAATGTTTGTCTGTGAAAGTGGGTATTCTGTTGTGTTGGTAACTGTTTTAAGAAAAAAAAAAAAAAAAAAGGAGTCTCGTTTGAACCTTCGTGGTGATAAGACGTGTTTGTCAACACGGTCCCTCGAGTGAGACCTAAACTATTTCACCTCTTTTAGTGCGTAATATTAACCCTAGTGTATGGTGAACTAAGTGTCAAGTGTAGTGTTATATTTAAATTTTTTTTTTTTTTAGCTCTGTCCCTTATATCAGGGGCAGATGCTGGCAAACCAATTTGCAATGGAGTCTAACTCCTCTCTTGTCAATCACAGCAATAAAAAATCGTACGCAAGCATAGTTCAACACAACCATTTTCCAGGAAAAGACCAAGCTATAGTTTTAGATACTATTGAAGGCTATCCAGTGCATGAATATGCTTTTGCTCTAGCAAAAGTTACAGAGCCAACAAACATTATCTCGATCTCACGCATCTCTCATGGAAGAATATGTGTTTATTTGAACTCTAAAGACTTAGTAAATCAACTAACAGACAAACCAACTGCAATTACTATCGGTACTACACCAATCACCATTCGACCACTTATTTCGAAATCTCAGCGAGTTATTATTTCAAACGTTCAGACATGCATACCCAACGATATCATCGAAGATGAAATAAAAAAATTAAACATTCAACCTACCTCTCAGTTAACAATAATTAGAGCAGGCATAAATCTCCAAATATTAAATGTTTCTGTAGTACTTAATTGACAAAAAGAATTCCCCCAATATATACATTCTATTTCGAATTAATTAAAAACAAAATATAATTCATTTTTACTTCCTTAAATTCGCATTTAAAACATACCAGATTGAATAATAAAATTTGCTGACTAATATAATAAAAATTACTATATTGAATATCAAAAATTACGATATTGGGTAGTATTAAAAGACATTATATCTAAATTTTACTATATAATATAACAAAAATTATTATATTGCTGAGATGTCACACTTTTCCTATACAATATAGTAATTTTTAATATAGATTATTTTAATATTTATTATAATATATTTCTCAGTGTATAAAAAGTGCTATTACCAAATTACCAATAACACACCAATTAATAAATACTGCTAAATAAATAAAACAATTATTTGCAAAGGATGTATACATATCACATGACAATAAAAATCAATAATAATTCCTTTATGAAAAGTGCTATTGCAATAATAATTAAACTCTATTTCATACAAAAATAATTATTTTTATAGATAATTTCTATTTTTTTAATATTATCATTTTAATTCATCGTATAATAATAATAAATTCATTAATTATTATACATATGATAATAAATCTATATGGATACAATTTAATAAATAATAATAAAATGTAGTTAAATAATAAAATATTTTTTAGTTTAATTTAATATTATGTATTATATAATGATTTTTCAGCGAGCGAGCGTGAGCGAGTGAGGATTTTAGCTAGTCTAAAAAACAGACTCTTTACAATCAGATTTGTGCTCTATCCAACCTGCAAAATGAGTTTATTGATAACTGGAATAAGAGCAACATCAGCATACTATCAATGTTGCGAAGAAATACTAGGAAGAGTGAAAGATGTATCAGAAGATGCGAGCAACACACGAATGAAAATAGTTAATCTCATGTCAATAATACAGGTCCACACAACAAAGGAGACTGTGACCGCCAAAGAAATAGGGACTACTATGGTTAAAGTATTGTTAGGAATTGCCAATCTCTTTACAGATTATTGTTTGGCAACTGAGTGCATAACCGTTGATGAATTCAAAGTTTTGGGCAGAAATATAAATGCGACTATGAGGTTAATACAAACGGTTATGGGCTGTGAAGGGTAAGCATTTAAGAGGACCATAACACCTTCGGAAGATTGCCCTGCACCAGTAGAAGTTGATCCTTTCTTCAATTCACTGAGGGATGGTATGTTCTGGTGTTTTCTTTATTTTTCTAGCCATCTTCATGAGAATAGAGGGACTCCTTTGTCACATGTCGCAAAACAAATGTCCTTACCTATGATTCACTTCCTCAAAACGTCTTTCCTTTTCACAACCCTGGTTGGTGATGATTCATGGCTTGAAGAGTTAGAAGAATTCGACTTATAGGGCTGTATCGACATTAGTTCGCTGTTTTCCAAAGATACAAGTGGGTTTCCAAATCCTAATCCTATTAATCTTTCCATCTTCACAATGCTAATGTTTTCTTTAAATGTTTGTTCTATGTTTAGCATTAACTTATTTAAATATTTGCAGCTCCTAAGAAGCAGGTGAATAAAGGAATTGTTTTAAGTAGTAGTTCGTCCGACGAGGAGAAGGGTCCTTTGTAGTGTTATAATGTTTGTCTGTGAAAGTGGGTATTCTGTTGTGTTGGTAACTGTTTTAAGAAAAAAAAAAAAAAAAAAAGGAGTCTCGTTTGAACCTTCGTGGTGATAAGACGTGTTTGTCAACACGGTCCCTCGAGTGAGACCTAAACTATTTCACCTCTTTTAGTGCGTAATATTAACCCTAGTGTATGGTGAACTAAGTGTCAAGTGTAGTGTTATATTTAAATTTTTTTTTTTAGCTCTGTCCCTTATATCAGGGGCAGATGCTGGCAAACCAATTTGCAATGGAGTCTAACTCCTCTCTTGTCAATCACAGCAATAAAAAATCGTACGCAAGCATAGTTCAACACAACCATTTTCCAGGAAAAGACCAAGCTATAGTTTTAGATACTATTGAAGGCTATCCAGTGCATGAATATGCTTTTGCTCTAGCAAAAGTTACAGAGCCAACAAACATTATCTCGATCTCACGCATCTCTCATGGAAGAATATGTGTTTATTTGAACTCTAAAGACTTAGTAAATCAACTAACAGACAAACCAACTACAATTACTATCGGTACTACACCAATCACCATTCGACCACTTATTTCGAAATCTCAGCGAGTTATTATTTCAAACGTTCAGACATGCATACCCAACGATATCATCGAAGATGAAATAAAAAAATTAAACATTCAACCTACCTCTCAGTTAACAATAATTAGAGCAGGCATAAATCATCCAGGTTTTTCTCACATTGTCAGTCACAGGAGACAAATTTATGTCAAACCAGAAGACCTACCCAAAATCCCTCAAAGAATAGAAATAAACTTTGACAATACCAAATATTGGATCTATTTATCAGGAGACAAACTAACGTGTTTTCTGTGCAAACAGGAAGGTCATCTAGCCAAGTATTGCAAGGAGAGCGAACTCGCTTCTCAAAATTCTCCTGCAACACAAGAACTCGATTGCACCGAAGTAGCAAATGAGGATAACCCCAGTATCGAACATACTCAACACGAAAATCTTGAAAATAATCAGCTGCCAAATTTGTGTCAACCTAACTGCAGTCAAGAGCAAAACTTAAACCTATCGATACAAAAGACGCCTTCAACATTCAAAAGGCCACTTTCCACTACCTCAACTGCATCAACATCCGTGCAATCAAGTAAAGACTTAGTTACCAATGAGAAACAAGTAGAAGAGAGTAAAGTTAAAAATTCAAGAAAAAAAGCAAAAAAAGATTCCAAGTCAATATCGAAGGAAGATTTTGAACGTCAATTAGAACCAGCCAAAGAATTTCTTAACGATAATGTAAGCAAGCACGATAATATTACTTTCGACAACATTGTAGATCTTCTTGTAACCTCACAATATCAATCACATGTATCAAACATAACAGAAATTACGGAAAGTTATACAAACAACATTCCAATTCTAATCGAAGTCTTGACCGGTATTTATAAATATATTACTGATAGAGGTTTAAAATCAAGAATTACGAGGCTAAAGAAACGCATGTTATTACCTATGGATGCCGCGATCGGAAGTGACACCAGTGACCATTCAAGTCTCCGGGACGAAGAATTATAATCCTGTACTACAAAAAATTAAAAAAATGGCCTCTATAAATTCAAACACTTGTGATTCCTTAAAAATTCTATTTTGGAACGCACGCAGCATCAACAAAAGAAAAAACGAACTCCCTTGTCTACTACAAAACATCGACATTTTTATATGCGTTGAATCTTGGCTCCAGGATAACGACCGAAATAAGGACTACATCTTCGCAGCAGGCTTCGTTCAAGTAAAACAAAATCGTAAATACGCACTCGGCGGCGTAATATTAGTTCTAATCCGAAAAAACATCGCTTTCTTAGTCTTGAATAATATAAACTCTCCCGATAATAGTGTAGAACTTAACGCGATTAGAATTACAAATACTAAGCCTGTCCTTGATATACTCGTGTGTTACAGAGCGCCTGGCAACGTCTTAACGCAAAAACAATGGGATAGTATATTCGAAAATGTAAACACGAGTCGCGCTAGTATAGTTGTGGGAGACTTTAACTCCCACAATGTTATTTGGAATTGTAAAAATACAGATAGTAACGGAGAAAAATTACAAAAAAGCGCGGACATTTACAATTTGTTTCTGCATAACCATAATACCATTACTAGATCAGACTTTAGGCAAAATATACATTCTAACATTGACTTACTATTCTCGTCCGTAAACATAGCTCATATGATTAATGTAAACATTCTCGATGAAACTTTTGGTTCTGACCACTTCCCGATTAAGTGTAGTGTTGCGATAGGAAGATCTAACTATTCAAAAAAAACCTTTAACTTGCAAAGTAAAAAAACTAATTGGAATATATTTAGAAATCTATTAGAAAACGAATATGAGTACTTTCTCACAAAAGAATATGAGGACATGCATCCAATCGAAAAATATAACATATTTGTACAAAAAATTGTCACAGCCTTAAAATCAAGCGCTCCTAAAATAAAAAACAAATCTAACAATAATTATTTGCATAATAATCCTACTCGATGGTGGGACTCAGAGTGCGATAGAGTAAAACGTCTCAGAAAAGCCGCGTTTAATAAATATAAACACACACTTGAATATACAGATCTCATTGCTTACGAAGATGCCGTTAGACAAGCAACCAAAACTTTCGCGCTCAAAAAAACAGAAAGCTTCCGAAACTTTGCAAGCTCCATTAATTTTTTGACAGACTCTACGTACGTCTGGAACACTTGTAAAACGCTAAAAAACAAGTGGATTAAAATCAACCCCAGTAACGTTTCTGAAAATTTGCAATCCAAGGAAAATATAAATAAAGCAATGGAAAAAATCAGTCCCCCATGGGTAAATACTGATCCTCACTGGATCCCATTATACGAGAAAAATGAATTTTTCAATGTAGGCTTTAATTTCGAAGAGTTTAATACTAGTTTACATTCAACTAAAGACAGATCCGCCCCCGGCATGGACGGTATTAATTACAAAACCATAAAAGAAATTCCAATAAAGTTTAAACTCTTACTTTTAGATATTTTTAACAACCTTTATTCCACTGGTGAATTCCCTCACTCGTGGAAGAAATCTTATGTCCACTTTATAAATAAACCTAATAACGCAGGGGTCAGACCAATCGCATTAACGTCCTGTTTTTGTAAACTATTCGAGTCTTTAATAAAAAATAGACTTCTATGGTGGTGTGAATACACTAATGTTTTACCCAGGAACCAGTCAGGCTTCAGAAAGGGTAGGTCATGTTCGGACAACCTCCTAAATTTAAACTTATGTATTGATCAAGCATTAAACTCGCGTAAAGAAGTTCTCGCCGCCTTTTTAGACGTGCGAGGCGCCTTTGACAATGTGATACCGGACATTTTATTATCTAAACTTGCATCGATAGGTTGTTCAGAAAATATAGTCAAATTTGTAAAATCTTTAACTTACGAGAGAGAACTTTTTACTGATCAACTAAGTAACGACTATAGATTAATCTGTAAAGGCGTTCCACAGGGCGGAGTTTTGAGTCCTCTATTATATCTAATTTATGTAAAGGATGTTCTGCATAACCTCCCCAAAAGAGTTACCATATCGCAATTTGCAGACGACATTGCAATATACACGAATTTCTCTTCAATTACTAAAAAGAAAAATATCGTGACTAATACAATTAACAAAATAAAAGAAAATTTATTTTATATCGGCTTAGAACTAGCACCAGAAAAAACAATTTTGATCCATTTTAATAACAAAAATATCAAACCAGGTGAAATAGAAATAAAAATCGATAATTATACTATAAAAACTAAAGAGTCCGCTAAGTTCCTGGGTATAACATTTGACTATAAATTGTCATTTACGCAGCATATCGAAAATATTAAAAAAAAATGTACGCGCTCATCGAATATTATTAAGTTTTTAAGTGGTACAACTTGGGGAGGACATCCAAGTACGCTACTAACATTCTATAAGAGTTATGTCCGTTCCTTAATTGACTATGGAAGCTATGTATATTTTCCAAAACAGAAAAAAAATATAGAAATACTAGAAAAACTTCAAATTTCAGCAATCAGATCAGCAATGGGTTATCGAATTACCACCCCTAAAAACATTATACTTGCGGAATCTAAAATTCAATTAATCGAAGAACGGACAAAATTCTTATGTAAATGTTACTTAACTAAAGTATTATCGAATAAAAATCTAGAGGTTTTTGATACCATTTACAAATATCATAAAAATACTAAAAAAATAACTAAACATAAAAAAATCAGACTCGTTAAACTGTGTATTGACGAAGTTCTGGAAAATCATCAAGAACCCCTAGATCATTATTCAATATATAATTATGATTACAAAATTGTTACCACATCAATTCCATACGACACTAGCTTAGCACAAAAATTACAAGCGTCTATCAAATCTGACCCCATTATAGAAAACTTATTAAAAGAGAGCGGTGCGCTTGCGGTGTATACTGACGGTAGTAAATTTTCAAATAACCACGTAGGATCAGCATGTTTCTGCCCATCACTAAACTTTCAAATTCAAAGACAAATTAACACTAATGCGTCTGTATACACTGCAGAATGTATTGCCCTTAAAGATGCCACAGATATTGTAATTAAACATCCTGACAAAGAATTTATTATTTTTACCGACTCGTTAAGTTGCTTACAAAGTCTATCATCTGCGAAAATAACTATTAAAACTAATAACTATATACTAGATATTAAAAAAAATTATTATAATTTAATAAATATGTGTCGTTCAAACTCCGCTGTTAAATTTGTATGGATTCCATCTCATACAGGTATTGCGGGTAACGAAACTGCTGATTTTTTAGCTAAAAGTGCAACCACTAATGAAGAGACCTTTCATATACCTTTTACCGATTTTTTCCCCCAATATAAAACAGCTTCTATCAACAACACTTTGGAAACTATTAAAAAACAAGGTGAAGTAAAAGGTGTAAAATACTTTAATAACTTCTATAAAGATAATTTCAAACCATGGTTTCATACACAAAATTTAACAAGAGATATCATAGTTGCAGTCAATCGCATTCGATCAGATCATTATAATTTAGCAGCTTCGTTGTCACGCGTGGGTATTTTGAACGACACAAAGTGTAAATATTGCAATGGCGAGTTACAAGACATAGAACATATTGTTTGGCAATGTTCCGCATTCAACGCAGAAAGATGTAATTTAATAAGAAATTTAAAATCTTGTAAACTTTTCTTACCATTAAGTGTATCGTCTCTACTTGCTAAAGCTAATGTAACAGCATACAAGCATATAAATACTTTTTTAAAAAAGTGTAAGATACAGTTATAGACCACTATAATACAACATGTAAATGTGTAGCTGTATAACTCTCTAGAAGAGTTGAGTAAGCTTAATAAAAAAAAAAAAAAAAAAAAATACCTAAGTTGCATTAGTTTGATTGTCTTTAGTAACACGGGCAGGAAATTTAAACAAACCTTCGTATGTTCCCTCAACGGAGTGAATACGTAAATACAGTAGTTTTTTTTGTGAATGTAATATACGGGGAAAAATCATTTTTTGCTCAATCATTGACTTTAGAGATAGTCTTAATATTTTGTCATAAAGATGTATATCTACGATTGTATCGAAATATACCTACGTGCCGCAGAAACATATTATTTTTTATTTAAAAAATTATTAGTATTTTATAGGAAAGTCACTATTTAGAGCAAAAATGTATATATGTATAATTGTTATGTATTTTCTAAGTTTACAATCAATTTATTATTATTATCCAACAAAATTCAATATCAAATAGATACAAGTATAGTCAATAAAGCTTCAGTATTATATTACAGAATTTATTTATGTTCGATAAATCGTCCTCAAGCTATATAAAAGAAAAACATGACTATTATTACTACCTCGAGAGATTTCAAGATAATACGTAAAGCAAAAGGTTTGGACTACTCGAGAACGCTTTGGAGAAGTAGAAAAAATCTATGAAAAGCAGGAAGCTCGTGCATTAAAGGTGGCGAGTCTCGAAATAACTCATACCAAAAAAGCGAAGTAAGCAACATAGAACTCGTGTCGAAGGTCGCGCGCGTATACACGCCTCGTCGCCACCTGTTGCAAGTTTCTCGGTCGGCTTCCGCAGTCAACGACACTGCCGAGGAAACTCCTATGTGAAAGCAGATTATGGTCCGCGGCTTTCTTCCCTCTGAGCCAGCCACACGAGACCTTGCGGAAAATGTCCTTTACAGTGGAAAGTACACCTAGACCGTATTTTCCCCGAAATGCGGAAAGACGAAAGTCTAAGACTCAATTTAACCCTGACCATGGTTCTTTTAGAAAGTTATAACGGTATTGCAGTTTTTTTTTTCTTTTCGTTACGTATACGTAGGTTAAACTTTTCAGAGATAGGCTGGAATAGATATAAATATAAATGCACAATAGATATATTTTGGTATCTATTTTTAATGAAATACATATAGTTTTTAGATGGTAGCAATAATATTTGATGATTACATCGTTTATCGGATCGTCAGAGAAACAAGCCACTGGATTCATCCGTCGATTTTTCGCATAAAGTGTAGACTTTACACATCCTTATGACTAATTTTTCCTCATCTTTCTGCAGATCATTATTGTTATTCCCAAGCGTTTATTTAAGGCTAGAAAATCAAAACTTTTGTTTTTAATAAATTTTACTTTTCGAAGGAGCAAACTCTTAAATTTCAAGACTCAGAATTTTCAAGTTAGAGAAATAAGCTGAGGTTATATATTAACGAAATAGAGAAGACCATGCAGAGGTGATCATTGCGCGCGGTGCATATTGCTCATTTTGCTCGGGAGCCAACACACCCTATCAGTAGATTTTAATATTTTCTAATAGCTATATACATGCTACGTAAACATAAGAAACCAATAATATTTATAATTTATAATTATAACTAATAAAATAAATTCGTTCAACTATTTAAATTGTTACCTAGTAGAATTTTAACTAAAATCGACTAACTAGTTCGAAGTTACTGGCTAAATACTGCTTGAAACTCGTTACTAATATATAATTTGTAAACATAGCCTAAAAAAATGCTTACTAAATCATTTTTCCACTCTGGAAACTTAGATTAATGTATCCATATTTGCATGTAATTATGCCTGCAAATTTTTTTATCGGTTTTACATGGTATAAACCTTAAATTATATTATTTTTACATTTTGCCAACGGCTAGTGAATGCTGAAAAATGATACTTCGATTGGTTAGTCACTACTCAACCTACTGATCAATTGATTTTTTTCACTCGGCATGGACTAGCTAAAAGCCGCTCAAACTTTCTACCAGGTTTCTTTTACAACGGAATGATTAAATTAACGTTATTCTTAACTATATTATTGTTGATTCTTTTTTTATTAAATATATCTAAAGTTTTCGAGTTTGAAAATACTTGACAATTGTATGTTGTTAATAATGAGCCCCTCACTTCTCCAACTTGAAAATGTAGAATTCGGAGTTTAAGGTTTGCTCTTTTGAACGGTATAATATTTACTTTGAGAAAGACGTGTTACGCATTAATTAAATCGATTTAATATTTTAACTCCATTTTAGAACCTTCACTAGACGTTTGAGAACAAAAATAAGTACAACATCAGAAAGCCCATGAGAAAATCTCTGTTGAGCAATATCTTCAAATTCCATTATTGATTCTGATAGTATTCTGCATTAAATAATTCTAAAGTTTTTTTTTAATTAATTACTATAAAAGAACTAAAATTTTTAAATTTAACCTTATCACTGATTGTACAGCAGTAACCGATCATTTTGCTCATACGCATTGTGTGTGTCTCAATTCTAGTCAAGGGTATCAAAAATTGGTTTGTAGGCTTCTTTAACATAAAATTAATAAATAGATGTAAATGGAAATACAATCAAGAAATAGTAAACCATATTATATAATGTTTGTTTTGAGTGTAATTTATAATTACTTCGAAATACTGTGAATGATGAATGGAATTATATCTACATCTTCTCAATAAAGGGTATTGTTTATTTCAATATTAATCTTTTGTTGGATCATTTGATAGCATATATATGTATAAAAAATTTCAGTATTTTTGAGCCATTTAAAACTATACTTGATATTACCGTAAGTTGTACAGTCAGACTCTTAGGAAGACATTTAATACCTATTTGAGTTTAGTGACCCGAGATTATACCTCGGACTATTGGATATTTATTAAAGCAGCTTATAAAATCCGTCAAGTATCCCTGAGAAAACCTAATTAGCCGCAATAATGAAGAGCTTTTGTCAACTAAATACCACAAATAATTTAAATCGCGTTAAGTTAATAATTACTATAAACAAGCTGCTTCCGAGTCATAAATCGCATAATTGCACGGAATCTTGCACAGTTTTAAAATGACACACGAACGAGAAGCAATTAACTTGGTCTTTAATAATCCTCAATCTATGCAGACTCGCTTAATAAGGGTCTGCCGTGATAAATGTATTCAATCTTTCTCTCAACGTTTTACCACCCACTTAGCTTTGTAAATCAGTACGTGTTGAAATCGATATTATTCTGTTAATTCTGTTTACTAAAATCGTTCTCATTATCAGCAAATTTTTACTTCGAAGCTGATTCCTGTACAAGTTTCTTTCTTAAAAAGTATAAAATATATAATAAGTGTAAATATAAACTATAGTGAGAAATATACTTGAATGTTATAATTCAAAATTTATTAGTATAAACATTTTAAAAAACGATGTATAAACTTGTTAAAGTGACCATGCTAAATCCACCGTATAGTAATGGCTTATTACCGATTCTTAAATGATTTATGGCGGGTTTCTATATTGCTACATTTTCCCTCGCTATTTTATTATTATTACAGGGATCTATAAATCAACATAAATAAAACTATGAAGTACAAAATGTAATTTTTGAAAAAATTAATTTATTATTTAATAATTGGATAACGTAATATTAACTCAGAATAAATGGACGCTGTTTAAGTGTGTATCGTGTATTTGAATAAACTTTAATAACTTAATATCGCGTAGATCAGAATTTATACTCTTATTACGGTATCCAATAATTACAAAACTGTTTTCAAATAAATATTAACAATATTTGTGAAGAACTTGATCACCGGTGGTTATTTAAATACAAATTCCGAGTAGGTATTTTAGCTACACTGAAAAAAAATGGATTCTTGGTCTGAGAAGAATTCTTGTCGAATATGACTTAAACGGAAACTTTGCTTGATTTAAAATAATTCTTCTATAATAAAAAGGAATATGATGCTTGATCTTAGGATATTCGTAGGTTTTAAGTTAAATTTGATATATTAAATTTCCAATATTTTTCAAAAGTAAATTCCACTTAACTCTAGAAAAATCCGCTTGATTATAAAAGAGTTATTTTAAAAACGGCTATTTTACTATCACACAATATGCATTGGAATTTAAACTGATTGTGGAGCGAAAGAGACGCGCAACGACAAATTTTACCGAAAGGTAAATAAAATCGAGGGCGAAAAAAGAAAATGTAATTATAATATAAAGTATAGTGTAAAGCATAATACAAAAACGTATTGGCATTGGGAGTAGTCTGTCGACATATATATATCGACTCGACGGTGTGGTGGTAGAGTAATCACATCCGCACGTAAGTCGATGCCAGGAGACAAACCGTAGCTGGTTCATTCGGAATTCAGGCGACGAGCCGCGTGTGCCGTCGCGTCGCTCTCTGTGCGGCCTTGATCGAAGATAAGCTTCTTTACGAGTTTCTAACGAGTTCTCGTTAAAAGATATAGAGCTGCCTGCCGTGCAGCCCGAGTCGAACTGCACGATCGACCCGCTGAAAATGAACAGGAAATGCAAATGTGGTGCGCACAAGCTTGACAAATGCGCCCCCAAAGACGCGAAAAACTTTACACGCTTAACCTTTTTTTTTCTTAATTATGCGAGTCAATGACACATGGTCTTTGTGTACATTAGATAGTTTTAATATCCTCCTTCTCATTGATGATTCGTTCAAAACACATCCGCGCGCTACTTTTCTCGAATGATAGATAGATCTATATATTGTATTCGAAAAGAAATAGTGCCCGAGTTTACGTTACAATGCTCTTATAGAAACATACTTTATCGTATAGGCACAGTTTATAGATAAATTTTAGTTCTTATTAACTTTACACGTTGTAAAAATTTTCTTCCATACGAAAATTGGGTTAATCGCCTTAGGTGTATATAATAAATGTAAAACATATACTTGTCGCAATCAAAATAACGTATCAAATGTCCAGTTAAATACGTCTGTAACTGTCGCTGTAATTACTAAAGCCGCATTTTCTTTAAGGAAAGTTGGAAAAACGTATAATATTAAATTTTTTTTTAAACTTCATTGTGCAATCGTGAATTTACATGTGATTATATCAACGATATTATATTTCTATCAAACGATACGAGGGCTAGTACGTAAATTTATGTATGTAATTTTGTTGGATTATTAATCTCGATAAAGCAACTATATAAAATCAATTAATTATGAATTTAGCGCCAACAATATTTAATACACATACCATTCTAATTTTACTACATATTTATGGATTATGCTATTTCGAAATATTACTCGGTTTTTTTTTTTCGTGTAGCGATCCATTAAATATTAATAATTTACTTAAATATGGAAATATGCTGTATATAAATATACTTGTTACGTACATATAGTTGAAGATTTCTTTAATTATTACTGATATTTTTGCTCATCTTTTAAAAACTAGTTAAAACACTGTTATTTCCGATAAACATATCTGCTGATTTGCATTCATTACAGTTTTATCCTTGCCATATTCGTGTTTTAAAACACATTCAAGCAGCGCGTGTAATTATAATTAAAATGCATTAGGAATAAATTTACATACGCGACGTTTATTTACGGTATGAATTCTTTAACACAGTTCGTAAATACCTTTCAATATATATAGATATATCAATCGATTTACGAAACCACATACTTAATAGGGTGGAGTAACTTATTCACCCGTTGCTTTATTTATATAATACATATTTTTTTCGATTAAACGACAATTATGTTTAATTGAAAAATAGTTATAAATTTACGTTAATTTTTGTAGAGACAATTACATTGATTTTTTTTTATTTTATGTACGTTTCTGACAATTCTTTGATCAAACGTGACTTTTGAACAGTTTGAGCTATTCAAACAAACCAAAGTTCAAATAGTAGCTCTTGATGTCAGTTTTCTTTTCGCTTCTGGGTATAATAGCTGTAGTTTAAATAGAACTCGAGTTATTATAATTGGCGTAGTCTATTTTTCCTCAGAGTTTTTTAAAAAGTCGAATCTCTTTATATTCTTGGGATCCACGGGACAAAACAAAACCTTGTTTAGGCCAAAGATCATACTCTACAGTTTCAAACGAATTCCTTCCCAAAGGCCATGTCTTCCTTCTTGTTATTAAACATTGTGTCATTAGATTTTATAAAATAATTATATTATCATTGTATTGCGCGATATAAATTCATACTTAGACAATGCTTAAATCCACATTGTTGCTGTCTATTTCATTTTCTTTCGTATTCTTTGATATAATAAAGCACAAATTATCTTCCGTATAACGTATTACACGATGAAAAAAAAAGTAATCGTATTCTCAAATAATAGAATCGTAGAGCATAGAAAATCCCTCTACGGATTTAATGAAAATTTCTTATTCGTATATATATATATACACACACATTCGATAAATAACGTATATGTAGCAGTTGGGGAACGTTTTCGAATGTAGTAAAATGACGTGCGAGTCAGCAGCGCGAGTAATCCGACAGCGACTTTGTCAGGGCATAGCCAAGCCGTCGCCCCGTAAAATTCGCCCCGCACAAAACGAAATCGAAGTAAAAATGCGCGCCTATTTCGGGGGGTCATCCTCGCGTCAAGAAAAAAAAAAAGGAAGAAGAAGAAGAAACGTTATTCTCCCCCTTTTTCGTAACGCATCGTCGTTATACCCCGGCTCCTTATTATTATTTCTTTCTCCCGAAAAGGCGTCAGGATCATCGCCTTCAGGGCAGCTGCTGCACCGTCTCTATACTAAACACGATCGCGCGAGCGAGCGACCGAGCGAGCGAGGAAGGAAGGAAGGACGAAGAAAAAGGGAAACCAGATGGTTCGCCTCGGAACTCGAGGCAACTTATACGACACACGGTATATTCTCCTTCTCTCCTTCTCTACGTCTCTCTCCCCCCTCTCACTAGCTGTCACTCTCTCTCTCTCTCCCTTTAGCCAGCTCTTCCTTCGATGCAAAGTCAGGCCGTCTCTCTTTCTCTCTCTCTCTCTCTCTCTCGCGTCATCCGCGCATAGCTGCGCCGTATACACTTTTTGCGCCTTCTTCGCGGATATCTCTCAGCCTCGTCCGCACTTGGCGCGATGTTGCCAAGTTTATGACGTCACGCGAAGCTGCATGCAGGAAGATGCACAAGAAAGAGAGACAGAGACTTTCGGAGGGCACGAAGTGGGCCGTTCTCCAAATAGCTCCACCTGCCCCTTTTCAAGAGCGCACAATTGCGAGAATTTTAGTGCTCTCTTCCAAGTCCTCTACTGCAATTGTCTTTTTCTCAAGGACCTCGCGCTCCAGCGTCCCTCTAACCCAGGAACCTCTTTTTCTTATTTACTCTCTTTTCTCTAATTAAGCGTTACGATTATTTTTCGTAGGCGAGCGTTAACGTTATTCTTACCGAGACATACGGTATTGCAACGGAATATTTTATTTAAATTATACGTTAAATATGTCGACAAGGTACACCAATTCTATCACCTTTGTTTACGTGTCGATTTTGCGTGGAAAAAATAGAAAAGTATTCAATATAAAAAAGATAATGATATAAAATATATATGTATTTTATCGTTGCAATCCGATATATAGATGTATTATTTCAATCCGTGTATTCACCTGGCGTTTGTATTTTAAAAATACTGCGCTTATATTACAATTAAACAATCAATTTAACGCTGTTTTTAAATTATTAAAATATCCTGTGTATAATCATTTCTGTAACCAAAATTCAAATTATTCTAACTATATATGAATTTCCCTATAACTCTTCAGGTATTTAGCAAATTTTTTAATTTTAGGAAGGAAACTGCGCGTGCTATGAATATATAGATCTATATTACTTATATTATATACATAAACCGTAGAGGGAAAATAAATATAAAAAAAGAACGAAGGTCATACGCAAAATGTACACGTCAAGTATTAAGTTGAAAATGCTCGTATAGAAGGGAAAAGTGTAAAGCGTATAAACTAAACTGCGAAAAGCTCTTGACGGGAAGTTTTCATTTGGCTTCCTCTGGCCACGGCGCAGAGAAGCTCGTGAGAGACTGTGCGGCACTTAACGTTCTCCCTTTTGCTCTTTCTCTCGCTTCCTCTTGCACAGTATGACTTTATTCCAGCTTGGCTCGAAAGATTGCACCGACACCGACGCAGCCAAAGAACGAGGGTCTCTCCTGAGATTACTCGATTGTGGCGACGGCGCAACGGAATTTTCAGCCCTTTTTTTTTTGTTCGTTCCCTATAACAGATTCAAGCAATAAGTCATGAGAGTGCTTTTACTATCTCTTAGTTACCGATGATTGCTATTAGTTTGTTGAACCTCGCTGGATTGATACTGGCCGACGTTCTTCTTTGCTATAGCTTATGACACTTCGATTATCGGAAAATTATAAAAGTATTTATTAACGTGGACATGTAGAAGTCTATTATATTGAAGTATTCGCCATTCTTTTAAACTACAAAACTATTCACATGAAAAATATAAGCGTTACCAGACCTATTGTATAGTATATATATATATATATATTGTCACGCATACATATAATTGTACTCAACGTAATAAGATGATTCGCAGCTGTTTTAGATGACGTCTAGTTTGGACGGATCAGCAAGTATGTAAGCTCCCATCATTGTAAGGGGAAAGGTCCTATAAAATCCAAAAATTCATTACCTTTTCAGTAGAGTGTATTGTATAACGTAATAAACAGTTTATATTTTATTTCAACTCTTATTATACTTAGTCTCTCACCTTTCCTCGTTCAGGATTAGGGAATTATTCAACCCACGTAACAATACACATACCTATAAACATTTATTATAATAGATACATATATGTATATATGTATTATAATAAATGTATTTCATTAATGTAACTGATTCGATGAGTACTAAAAAATAAAAATGTTAACCCAATAAAATGTATAATACTTTATTAATCGATACATCAATCTCTTCGTCAATTATCATTAGAGAGAATTATAATTTAATGATACGGTTTCAAATATATATGTAATTAGTTAATTCATAATAATACTCTATTAATTACTAATTAATAAGAAAATTACACGTGATTTATAAATTAGCGGATGTAGAATAATTAGTAATTAATAACATTGGATGTTAATGCGCTATACGCTGCAGATATACACGGAAAATCGTGTATCTTAATGTAAAAACAAATTTTCACATCGTATCTCGCAATACCCATTAATATTATTAATGAAAAACACCTAAAAACCTACCGGTGGATTATTTTTTATTAAGAATCGACGTATGAACGTCCAGTCGCATAATTACTGCACCCGTAACAGGATCAATTAAAGTGTAACATCGTCGGACGTATAAGCTTTCATTTAAATTACAATAACAACCTACGCGAACGGTTGAAGAAATTAATGTAATAAGCTCCCTCAAATCCCCCGAACCAAGAATGAAAAAAAAAAAAAAGAAAAGAGAGAAAATAAAAAGAGTTAACTGCTCAGTCAATTTGCGCTTGGTACTTGACATCCCCTGACCACCGGCGCGAACCAATTGTTCACCGTACCCAATTCACCTTTTGTCCGATTAATTGCCTTTGTTGCGCTATTAAAAAGTCGATCGGGTATAGACTCGACCCCCCCCCCTCTTGCCATCCCCCGAATCCACCCGTCACCTCTTCCCGGCGTTACTCCCCTCGGACCGTAAAAAGTCGCCCGACCAACGCCTCCCACTGGCACTTCCTTTCGCACCCTCGTGTTTCCCTCCCCTTGGTTTTCGCAGATACGCGTCGACGCGACTTTCCTCTCACTATGTGTGTGCGTGGGTACGTGTGAGCGGTGCGTGCATATGCGTGCGTGCGTGCGTGCGTGCGTGCGTGCGTGTGTCTTTACGCGCACTTGCTCGTGTATTGGCATTTTGAAACAGAACGTATATATTCAGCGCCAGCGGAGCGCCGCTCGACGGGGTATTGATTTACAATGCTTCGCTCGATTCTATAGGCGCTCCCATAACCACCAATCCCTTCTCCCCGTTCTTCCAACTTCCTCTCTCCCGTTTCTTTTCCTTTGTCTCCATCATACTTCTATACTCGGTACGCGTCTTTCTCCTTTTCGTTCCCCTTGAACCGCGTCTATGTCTCTATGTCGATGTATGTATCCGTGTACCCGCGTGAGTGTGACTGTGAATCCCAAGTGTGTGCGTGTGTGTGTGTGTGTGCGCCCGAGCACCCATGTGCGCACTTGTGTTTGTCAAACCGTGTGCGTGGGTGTGTGTACGTACGTACGCGCACGACATGCGGGTTTTCGTGTCTATCGTACCCTCTCGTTTCTTCGAACGTGAAAGACCGAGAAGACCCAAGTATAGCCGCGTGAGCAGGGGTTGACTCGGTGCGTCTGTCTTCGTTACTCGCTCTGCCACCCCACCCCCACCCAACCACCCCCCTCTCTCTCTCTCTCTCTCTCTCTCTCTCTGTCTTCTTCGCCTGAATTTGCGACGGTCGATCGATAAAGGGGTGAAGCGAGTGTCCTACCTACGGGATCGTCCCCCTTTTTGCGCGCCAACCCTTTCATTTCGGCATTTTTCACGAAATTAGAATTTATTTCACTATGGATACTCGGATAGGGACGAGGACTCGATGGAGCTGCCAAGTATGTTTTAACACTTAGGAGAATGGAATTTTTCGATCGATCATGAAATTGCGTCTAGATACCGTATTGAAATAAACACTTTTTTTCCCTTGCCTACATAGGTTTCTATTGAAATAAAATCGTGCTTAGAAAGTATAAGTATTTTTAATCCTTATTTCACTAATAAATACGATGAATCTTCGCAGTTAATATATATTAATTAAATATTCTATTCATTTAATTGTCACACTAATTATATAATTCATTTAAATACAATTTTATGCGAGCTTTTTATTTTACAGGTATCTTATCAAATTTAATTTAAAAAAATCCCTTTTCATTTTATGTATTCAAGATGTCGTATAATCAATTCTGATTAGTTATCACTTAGACTTACATTATTCGTAACACGAATACGCCTAATTAAAAGCAATTTTTATTTTTATGCTCTGAATAAGCACACGAAAATTCTGAACAATATTTATAATTCTTCGATTCAGTGTATTTTAATTACAACATAAAGAATGAGTATTAATTGCATTTAGTTATTTCTTATTTATTAACATCACAATTAACCTTGCCTTTAAGTGTAACAGTCAAGTTAGATCAAATATCATTTACTTATACCCCTCGTTACTAGTATGCGATGACAATGAGACGGATAACAATTGATCTTATTAAACGTGTTTGGTTAGCACAAAGTTAATAGTATTAGAATATATTGACATTGCTATTTACGTAATGAGCGAAACTAAACTAAACCTATCACTCAAAATAAAGGAGTTTCGAACGTCACTATATTGACCTAGTAATGCAGACACAAATATTGTAGATTCTAAGTTGTCTGATAATTAACAGGAAAAAGTGATAGAATTGCAGTGAGACACATTTAACACTCACGATTATACGGACTCGTTATGGTAATTTTTACTACAGATTCCTTTGTATTATATAATCAATGCTGGAATTTACGTAAATACTGGTATATAATTCGTCGGTGAACGTCTACTCATTGCAACGCCGGCCACTTATTAGAAACATGATGTACATTATCGATTATTCTGACACTGTCATTATTAAGATGACCTCTTCAGTCTCGCGCAAACAATCAGCACTATATCGTCCCCTTATAAATAAAACGAAATGATTTCATGCCTCGTTTTAAACTGCATTATTACTCATGCCTTTAACATTTATTATAATAGATATATATATGTATATATGTATTATAATAAATGTATTTCATTAATGTAACTGATTCGATGAGTACTAAAAAATAAAAATGTTAACCAATAAAATGTATAATACTTATTAATCGATACATCAATCTCTTCGTCAATTATCATTAGAGAGAATTATAATTTAATGATACGGTTTCAAATATATATGTAATTAGTTAATTCATAATAATACTCTATTAATTACTAATTAATAAGAAAATTACACGTGATTTATAAATTAGCGGATGTAGAATAATTAGTAATTAATAACATTGGATGTTAATGCGCTATACGCTGCAGATATACACGGAAAATCGTGTATCTTAATGTAAAAACAAATTTTCACATCGTATCTCGCAATACCCATTAATATTATTAATGAAAAACACCTAAAAACCTACCGGTGGATTATTTTTTATTAAGAATCGACGTATGAACGTCCAGTCGCATAATTACTGCACCCGTAACAGGATCAATTAAAGTGTAACATCGTCGGACGTATAAGCTTTCATTTAAATTACAATAACAACCTACGCGAACGGTTGAAGAAATTAATGTAATAAGCTCCCTCAAATCCCCCGAACCAAGAATGAAAAAAAAAAAAAGAAAAGAGAGAAAATAAAAAGAGTTAACTGCTCAGTCAATTTGCGCTTGGTACTTGACATCCCCTGACCACCGGCGCGAACCAATTGTTCACCGTACCCAATTCACCTTTTGTCCGATTAATTGCCTTTGTTGCGCTATTAAAAAGTCGATCGGGTATAGACTCGACCCCCCCCCCCTCTTGCCATCCCCCGAATCCACCCGTCACCTCTTCCCGGCGTTACTCCCCTCGGACCGTAAAAAGTCGCCCGACCAACGCCTCCCACTGGCACTTCCTTTCGCACCCTCGTGTTTCCCTCCCCTTGGTTTTCGCAGATACGCGTCGACGCGACTTTCCTCTCACTATGTGTGTGCGTGGGTACGTGTGAGCGGTGCGTGCATATGCGTGCGTGCGTGCGTGCGTGCGTGCGTGCGTGTGTCTTTACGCGCACTTGCTCGTGTATTGGCATTTTGAAACAGAACGTATATATTCAGCGCCAGCGGAGCGCCGCTCGACGGGGTATTGATTTACAATGCTTCGCTCGATTCTATAGGCGCTCCCATAACCACCAATCCCTTCTCCCCGTTCTTCCAACTTCCTCTCTCCCGTTTCTTTTCCTTTGTCTCCATCATACTTCTATACTCGGTACGCGTCTTTCTCCTTTTCGTTCCCCTTGAACCGCGTCTATGTCTCTATGTCGATGTATGTATCCGTGTACCCGCGTGAGTGTGACTGTGAATCCCAAGTGTGTGCGTGTGTGTGTGTGTGTGCGCCCGAGCACCCATGTGCGCACTTGTGTTTGTCAAACCGTGTGCGTGGGTGTGTGTACGTACGTACGCGCACGACATGCGGGTTTTCGTGTCTATCGTACCCTCTCGTTTCTTCGAACGTGAAAGACCGAGAAGACCCAAGTATAGCCGCGTGAGCAGGGGTTGACTCGGTGCGTCTGTCTTCGTTACTCGCTCTGCCACCCCACCCCCACCCAACCACCCCCCTCTCTCTCTCTCTCTCTCTCTCTCTCTCTGTCTTCTTCGCCTGAATTTGCGACGGTCGATCGATAAAGGGGTGAAGCGAGTGTCCTACCTACGGGATCGTCCCCCTTTTTGCGCGCCAACCCTTTCATTTCGGCATTTTTCACGAAATTAGAATTTATTTCACTATGGATACTCGGATAGGGACGAGGACTCGATGGAGCTGCCAAGTATGTTTTAACACTTAGGAGAATGGAATTTTTCGATCGATCATGAAATTGCGTCTAGATACCGTATTGAAATAAACACTTTTTTTCCCTTGCCTACATAGGTTTCTATTGAAATAAAATCGTGCTTAGAAAGTATAAGTATTTTTAATCCTTATTTCACTAATAAATACGATGAATCTTCGCAGTTAATATATATTAATTAAATATTCTATTCATTTTAATTGTCACACTAATTATATAATTCATTTAAATACAATTTTATGCGAGCTTTTTATTTTACAGGTATCTTATCAAATTTAATTTAAAAAATCCCTTTTCATTTTATGTATTCAAGATGTCGTATAATCAATTCTGATTAGTTATCACTTAGACTTACATTATTCGTAACACGAATACGCCTAATTAAAAGCAATTTTTATTTTTATGCTCTGAATAAGCACACGAAAATTCTGAACAATATTTATAATTCTTCGATTCAGTGTATTTTAATTACAACATAAAGAATGAGTATTAATTGCATTTAGTTATTTCTTATTTATTAACATCACAATTAACCTTGCCTTTAAGTGTAACAGTCAAGTTAGATCAAATATCATTTACTTATACCCCTCGTTACTAGTATGCGATGACAATGAGACGGATAACAATTGATCTTATTAAACGTGTTTGGTTAGCACAAAGTTAATAGTATTAGAATATATTGACATTGCTATTTACGTAATGAGCGAAACTAAACTAAACCTATCACTCAAAATAAAGGAGTTTCGAACGTCACTATATTGACCTAGTAATGCAGACACAAATATTGTAGATTCTAAGTTGTCTGATAATTAACAGGAAAAAGTGATAGAATTGCAGTGAGACACATTTAACACTCACGATTATACGGACTCGTTATGGTAATTTTTACTACAGATTCCTTTGTATTATATAATCAATGCTGGAATTTACGTAAATACTGGTATATAATTCGTCGGTGAACGTCTACTCATTGCAACGCCGGCCACTTATTAGAAACATGATGTACATTATCGATTATTCTGACACTGTCATTATTAAGATGACCTCTTCAGTCTCGCGCAAACAATCAGCACTATATCGTCCCCTTATAAATAAAACGAAATGATTTCATGCCTCGTTTTAAACTGCATTATTACTCATGCCTTTATTTATTTACGACTTTTGAGATCTGAAATAGCGACAAGAATTATTGGCGCGACGAAATTACTCAGTTTTAACTCTTGCGAAGTAACTTTTCGATCGTACGAATTAAAGATAATCTACGAAAAAAAAAAATAGAGTGAGTTCTTAAAAAATGAATAATCATCCAATCGGTCCGTTGAGATGACTTAACTTCAGAGGAATTTCTGGAAACTCACCGTCGCAACTTATGATACATCTAACACCTTCCGCACCGTAAAACTAACAATTCAATAAAAAATGAAACCTATTCACTACTTCACGAAATTTAAAAAGAAAAACGAGAAGGCAATAACATTTTTACGAGTGGTCCTGGTGAATGATTCTTTCACAGACGCATTACCATTCCTAAGTTTCGTATATATATATACACGAGGAATAGGACAACTCATAAAATTTGAGTGGTAGTGTCGAAACCCGATTATACCTACCGCGTGTTCGCCATAAAAAGAAAACCAAGAGCCTGGTTACGATCGAGCAGGTATAGAAATATCGTGGACATAATCGTATAGAAACGACGTAGGATTTGCAAGCAGTTGGGCCTAAATATACGCGAATAGACGCGCGGGTGCGTAAATAATGTTTGAATTTAAGAGGGGCCGATCCCTCCTCCTATATAGTATAAGAGACTCACCGCAACCGAAGGATCGTCCGCCTGGGGGTCTGCCCGATAGTTTATTGCCCGATTAGTCGCCACCGGTAAGTCAACTTTACTGCGCCGCGCGTCGTTTAAGCGCGGGGCTTTCGAAACTTTGAATCACGATGGCCGCGAGAAGCCTCCGGATTAGCCCGCCCTTTTAGGATGGAGAAAATAAACTGGCAACCGTTTGCGAAATTCTCGGCTGCGGATTAGCGATCCAAGAATATACTGACAATCCGATGCACAAAAATCTCGATTTCACCGACATATTTCGACGATTGCAGTACATATTAACCGTGAACCAAATTTTTCCGCTTCTTTTATAGCATCATTTTTTTATGCGATTATGGCAAATTCCAATTTTTTAGGTACGATCGTTGCACGTAATAAACGTTACTACGCAGTAAACGTTCCCATTTTGGACCAAATTGGTCGAATATAGGTCTTGAGTGGTAGCACTTTTTAAAATGGCGCGCTAAAACGTTTTTCTACACATTATATAAAAGAAATTAAATAATCTAAAATATAAATATAGGAAATGTTTCAATATAAAATGTGTGATAATTTTTGTATTGTAACTTTTTATGTACAACTAAATACTGGCAAGTTAAACGCATAAAACTGTCAAAATAGTACAAAAGAACGTTTTTTCTACTTTATAAAGACAAATATAAATTGTACTGTAAAAGTTTAAATGTAAAAAATCTTTATCTTAATAAGATAAAACCTTTTTTTATACAACATTTTTTGCTTAGATGAATATATTTAAAGTTAAGTACAAAAAAATAGTTGAAAAAGCCTAAAATGTACAAAAAAAGAAGCTTTTTAGACATTAACTAAATAAATATTGATTTTACGTAGAAATTTTAAATGTAAGTAATGTTTATCACAATAAAAGAAAACTTTTTCTATGAAACATTTTTTACTCGCACTGATATTTTTCCTGATAAATTAAAAAAACGGTTAAAAAAGCTAAAAATGTACAAAATAGGCGGTTTTAGGCCTTATCTAAATAAATATGGATTATACGTACAAATTTTAAAGGTAAGAAATGTTTATCATATAAGAAAACTTTTGTTTACCTTTTAATTATTTTTGAATATGTATGTATGCTTGTATGTATGTATTATATGTATATGTAAACAAGTCAATTGAAAAATTCAGTTAATGTTTTACCCGTTTGGTTAAAATTAATTTTTATAGTAACTTCTATATATTATAGTTTACACTAGTTCCAGTTGTTTATTAAACTATCAAGGAGAATGTCTCAGATGCGTGAAACAGATCTTATCCAAATAGGAATTGTTTTATACTATAAAAATATGAAGAAACCCGGAATTATTTTTGTCCCATGCTTTGTTTTACGCAAGTTATGGACGAATAAAGCAAATTTTGTAAAAGAAAAGTTTTCACTGTAATTGCTTATAATTAAAAAACAGATGAAGATAGATATTTAAACGATAAATCACAAAAAGATCAAAGCGGTCAATTTGCCTCAAAGTTATGAAAAAATAAGAAATTGAAGCAATTTTAACCAAAACTTTGTAGTAAAAATTGATTGATCTTTTATCCAAAATTTCTTTTTTATTTTATTTTTCTCACAACTTTGAGTCAAATTGACCGATTTGAGTTTCTTTTTTTTATCTCCTTAATCTCAGCTTTCTTGCGGTTTTTTGGTTTAACTAGCTATCTCCATCCGTTTCCAAGATACTTTCCTTGAAAGTTTAATGAATCACCACACTAGGAACATTATCGATACTGCATTATTGCTGTGACTAACATTATAATAAAATCATAATAACAAAGGATTTTCTCATTTAGGGAGACATCATGTATGCAGAAAAAGATTATGTAGGTTGTGTATTGGTAACCATTTACATTGCTTCAATAAAAATGCCAAATCATTATTTAATTATTTTAGTACCACAACTGTGACCGCGAAGCATCATTCATAGGATAAATGTATCAATATATCCGAGTGTACGTATTTCGACGAATTTTTTTATATAATGTATGTAACGTTACTAACAAATGAATTTCCATTATAAAGAATTGATTGTACATCAACAATGTGAATACAAATTTTATCTTATTTATTTTGCATGTATAAGTATACATCTTAAACAATAATTTAATTAGAACTAGGACGATGTACAATAAAAAATTTAAAAAATATGTAAAAGCTTTTAAGAGGATGTCGGAGCTATAGCCTCCATCAAAAGCCGCTCGATCTCGCGGCTTCGAATGGCGCTGTAGTCAGGTGTCGATTTCGACGATAAACATACTTCAAACATAAATTATGAATTTTACAGCTACATAGAGCTGTTGAAAGATACTTTCCCCCCTAGCTATGACTAAATCTAAGGTAATTGTAATATTACTCTTGGCAGCAAATGTTTATTTTTTTAAAGAAATGTGTAATACGTTGCGTGTAGCATTACGGCAGATATAGATTCATTGAATATGGGACGTATTACACATTTCTTTAAAAAAATAAACATTTGCTGCCAAGAGTAATATTACAATTACCTTAGTTTTAGTCATAGCTAGGGGGAAAGTATCTTTCAACAGCTCTATGTAGCTGTAAAATTCATAATTTATGTTTGAAGTATGTTTATCGTCGAAATCGACACCTGACTACAGCGCCATTCGAAGCCGCGAGATCGAGCGGCTACCAACGGAGGCTATAACTCCGACATCCTCTTAAAGTTGATTTAATTCCGCAGAAATTTGTACGTTTTTACCCAGTATCTTCCTTGCAATAGAAATTCGTTTCTTCAGAATTTTTATCAGTATTATATTGTAGGGCTGGTTTGATTTGTAAAATCGTTTATCATTTATGTACTTTTCATAAAATACAGCAGGACATTACGATGTATTATTCATGGGAACCTCAAACTAAGTAAACTTGCTGAAAAAAATTCATCAAACGTTTATTATTACTAAGATAAAAACTTTAATTTTTACAATCAGAATAATAATTTTGTTGCATTAGTGTGACGGATTGTTACTGTGTAGTACCGTTATTCATCCATTATTTCTATAGTTTTCTCCAAATACTAAATGAGTCGTATTTAAATTAAAACAACATTGAAAAGTCATATTCATCTATCTAATCGGACTTAATTTTCCTAATTGGATCGCCTTCAAAAAGAAGGGTTCCGGTGCTTCAGCGCTACAATGTTAGCGCAGCGATTAATTTCAATATGCAAATCAAGGTAAAGACGAATATCTTGATTACGTCAGAAAAGCCTCACTCTGAGTCTACAAAAATGCATAGGAAGTAACTTAACGATCGACGTTCAGCAAGGCAAAATCGATTATCTCTCGAACGATGGAATATATGATATCATATGCCAATTTTTATTTATTTATTTAGAAACATTGGTTTTTACTTTTTATTAAAAGTGCCGAATCTAATATATTTATAGTAATAAATTGTTTTTAGATTTATAAAAAAATATGCAAGAACTAAGTTGTTAAATTTCTGTCGCATATTACTTTATAATCAGCATGCTGTGATTAATTAAAATAACACAAATCTTAGTTTTCTTTTTTTATATTATTAACTACTTCATTGTAATATATATTTACTATATATACATTACTATAAATATATTAGATTTGATAAGCAGCGTAGATTGGTTGGACATACAAAAATATTTTTAATATAATTTTAATACTCCGCGACATATAAATTTTTAATTAATATAATACAATATACCTACTTAATATTATTAATAACTAACATATGTAAGTGTAAGTATCTATAGTTTATTGTAAAAATCATTAAAATATCATATAAGTAAGTTTGGTATACACAAAAAGTGTGAAAACGTAATCATGTGCGAGCGTGAGTGCGTACATCGAGCTTGTAGTTGTCATTTCAGTAAGCGTCAAATATGCGCCACGCTAAATTTGCAATAACATTGTAACTAATAGAGATATTTCAACAAACCAAAGTTGAGCATATTTGCCTTGACATAAGCTTTCTTTCTATCTGGATTAAATGTTGTAATTATTATTAGAATCAATTTTATACCGTTATAAACAAATTAGTTTCCATATTTTTAGCTTAATTTATTGCTTTTTGCAAGTTATAATAACATTTAATACATGCATTTAATACCTTTTTTTCTTTTGCATGTTAGAATAATAACTATTTTATCGAATGCAAGTTATAAAATTTAAAAATTTGTATTTAAACCAAAGTTACAACCGAAAAAGTGAGCGCGCATAACGAAAACGGGACATTTTTGCATTAAATTTGCAATAACTTTTGACCTAATCAAGATATTTAATCAAACCACAATTGGGAAAATTTGTAATAAAAATATCTTTGTTTTTCCATATTTAAAAGATTTAAATTATTGTTAGAGTGGCTTGTAACGCGGTTTAAACAATTGATTGGTTAATAACAATTTATCTACAACTTTTTCAGACTTCTACCCAAAAAATTCGGATTCAGCAGGCAAAAATGCTTTAAAAATACTTGGGTAGAGCCGTGGCATATGAAAAGGCGACGAAACTATACCTGGCGCCTAGACTATTAAGTTGGATAGTCACTCTCTCAATAACAATATTTTTAAAGATATGTACGATTTTCTAATGTAAACTTCAAATTTGGTAATCTAAACCTTTTTAATGTCATTTCAGCTTGTTCTGTTGGTTTTGATTGGCGTGACGAAAGACATTTTGAAAAGTTTGAAACTAGCTTTTAAATTGACAAGTAACCAAGAACGGTTATTCTTATTTCAACAATATAAGGTCGGGAAAATCTTCGTTTTACCTTTTTCTATTTAAAATACATATTTTATCATTAAAAAGTAGAATGAATTGTCACTAGATAATTAAAACGTAGATTTTTATATATACTGTGTTCTATTCTGTATAAAATATTTTGCAAGTTTTCAATATTCTCGTACTAGTACTTTTGACAGATTTTCACAACTATCCAATTTTAAGTAAGTATTTGTAAATACAAATTTATTATTACGATTATATTATTTTTTTATTTACGCTTATGTGTTTCATAAACTTAATTTATTTCATATTAATTTTTAGAAAGATGGCATATAGGATAATTTACGTAATATTATAATAATAAGTATTTGTCAATAAATTTTACAAGCTGTTTTATAATTTACATTTTACTTATAAGTAATGTACGTTAACATGGTAATAGTTAATTCTTTTTCCTCAATATTTTCACGACTTTAACAGACACGATAAAAATTACTGTTGAATCCTCTATCAAGCAATTTTAAACGGGTATGCTTTTAAAAAAACTTAAAATGTGTACTATCACAAACAAAGCAACCAGATTTTATTTGTAAAAATGACTGACTATTTTTTCAAGCTGTTGCATTATATTTGTCACAATCAAACCTACGCCCTCTAAATAAAAAAGTAGATATTTATTTTCAATTACTAATCTAATAATCGTAAATCGATGTAGCGCGCTGCCAATGGAAAACACGCAGAGTGCCGTACGAGCGCGTCGACGTACACCAAGTTTTATTACACACACGCGGCATCGGGCGCCTGAACTTTTTAAAAGCGATATATCGCGCAAACTTTGCAGGGGAAGTTTCGCATCTATATAGAGAAAACAAGCGCACTGTCGAATCACCTGTTGAGCTCGCCTCATCGCGCGTTTGCTCAACGTTTGCACACACTCGTACACGCACTCACAAATACACTCATCCGAGAGAGAGAGATTGATTGATAACATTATTTATTTGTGCCAAGGTTTAACTAAACCGAATGGCACTCAAAATTACATGGAAGTATAAATATAATTATATTAATGTAATACAATGTCGCATGTTGTATATACAAATTATTAGAGCGCATTATAATAAAATACATTAAAATTTAAAATAAAACAAGAAAAATAAATACATTAAATTATCGATAATACATAAAATACACTGAAATATAATAATATAAAATAATATAATATAATATAAAATCGCATATAGTTTTTGCAAAGACGGTACAATTGTGTAAGTGTACAAACAAATTTAAAATTTTTAAAATTTAGAAAGTATGATTCAATTCAAGCACATACAATATAACGTCTGTACTAGAAGGAGAGACATGAACAATTGATCAATCAATGTAAGATTCAATATGCAAAATCAGATGCTCGAGTTAGAAACATTCTGAAGATAGCTGCGCATATTCATCCTGAAACTGTCCACACTAGAACTGTTTCTAATGGAACTAGGCAATTTATTCCATAGCTCCATAGCCGAGACTGAGAAGGAAGCTTTATACGAGTCTCTTCTACTAGTCGGAATTGTAAAAATGTTTCCCAAACGTATGGATCTACGACTTTCCTCATTTATGAATGTCAAATCATCAAATAAGTAGCTGGGCCTTTCAGTTGATAACAATTTATACATAAAACAGGCAAGAAAGTACTTGCGTCGATCTTTTAGAGAAAACCAACCTAAGCGCTCATAGTAAGGACGCAAAGCCGCATCTCGTTTTAAATGGAATATATAGCGCACGACAGTATTGCAGAGTCTTTGAAGTTTCAACTCCAGGTATGATGGAAGATCATTAAATACGAGACATGCATAATCGAAATGTGGGATAACCAAGGCGTTGGCAAGCGCAATTCGTCCCGCCTCTGGTAGACATTGGCCCTTATATCGCAGACGATACAAAACACCATGGACATTGGATGAAATATTAGCTATCTGTGCGTTCCATGAAAGATCACTTGCCAAAGTAACACCCAAACTCTTTACCGAGGCAGACAATTGAATTTGATTGCCAAGAAGTAAAATCGGTTGCATGGCATAGTCATTTAAACGCAAAGACATTTGCGTTGACGCAAAAAGGATAGCTTTGGTTTTGCTGATGTTCAGTTTTAAGCCATTTGCGGCCACCCATTCCGCTATCGACTGGATATCTTGATTAATTTCGACAATAGTCTCATTAATGCGCGCAGGTTTGCATTGTATGTAAATTTTTAAGTCATCGGCGAATAGCTTGAATTTACAAAATTTGATTACTCTAACGATGGAATTAATATATATTAGAAATATTATAGGACCCGGAGTAGATCCTTGAGGTACACCAGATGTTACTGATAGAAAAGTGGAAGGCGTGTTGTCAAGATTCAGAACAGCCTGAGTACGCTCGGATAGGTAAGAATGTATCCACTTCATTGCTAATGGTGAAAAATGAAGTTCTTTCAACTTCGAAATAAGTTTCGTATGGTTAATTGTGTCGAATGCCCTACTCATGTCAAAGAGGACCATGAAAGTGACCATACCCTGCTCAAACCCCAGACGAATGTCATCAGTAGTTTTTAACAAATCTGCCTGAGTACTATAACCACTGCGAAAACCAGATTGAGAAGGCGACAGTAAAAATGTGGATTCAAGATAATGAACTAGTTGTCTGGTAATAATGGAATCAAATACTTTCGCAAAATGTGGTAATTGAGCAATTGGACGAGTATCTGCCATTGTGTCAGGCATATTTTTCTTTAATAAAGGTATAATTACTGATTTCTTCCAAAGGGCAGGGTAAACTCCGGTTTCAATAGATATGTTAAAGAGATTCACAAAGAACGGCACTATGTCATGGAATACGTCTGCGAAAAATGACAGAGAAAGACCATCACAGCTACGACTCCTCGATTTAGGTAAAGATGATTTCATTGCCATGAGTACTGCATCAAAGTCCACATTATGAAAAGAGAACTGTAACGTATCACCTCCACTAGAACAATTCAAAATCTCGTCCAATTGACTAATAGAGCAAGCTGGATGACAGCACGCAATCGAGGAATAATATCTGATAAGGTCTTCCGCATTAAAGTAATGAAGTGGGGACTCAAACTTAGGTTTAGTCAGACCATAATTCCGCAGCACTCTCCAGTAACCAGCCGAATCAGGAGCATTATTTAAGGCATTGATAATATACCTATCGCGAGTTAATTTAATCTCTCTCTTAATCTGTTTGCGCAGAGCCTTATATTGAACGAGCAGAGCGCCACTATGTTGCCTGCGAGATTTTTTATAAAGTCGATCACGAGAATGACACATAAGTCTAAGCTCGTTCGTGAACCAGAGAGAGAGAGAGAGAGAGAGAGAATCCGTCGATAGTACAGCTCGGTTGTGCACGAAACGTCACACGGTGCTGGACGTACGCACCCCGTCGTCAATTTATATGGGCAATTACCCCCTGGGACCCGATACAGTAATGTTACGCAGCCGTTTGAGTTTAAACTTAACAACGAGCAATGCCTGCGTAGTATCGTTTATCGTATATATATATATATATATATATATATATATATATATATATATATATATATATATATATATATATATATATATATATATATATATATATATATATAAATGATCATCGATACCATTAGTAGTATAATTCAATTTTTGCAATATTTTCGACGTAATAGTGTCAAATCTAATTGTTTGAAATATTAAGACTATACATTTCTAGTATTAACAGTCACCGTTAAATTATTTAAGATTATACAGTTACTTCATATTAAAAAATTTTTCTTTTTATTTCTAATACATGACGTAAGATGTTTGCGTGGTTTGTAAGAGTCAAGCGATAATTGACAGTGACATATACATACCAACTGATTGAATTATACAAAAGACAGCAGAAATTGGAACTCTCCTGAGGTGAGACTTCTGGAAACGCACTCACCAACGTAAGGGCACAAATGTCTACCTCCTAACCCCAAAAAAAAAATTATTGTTACAGAGGCCATAGGAGGAGTAATCTTGGACGATTACCTAGACGGTTTAAAAAGTTTAATGAGTACCTACAATATCCGGTTTCTTTCAAAACTATCAGTCGGAAGAATATGCGTATATGTTAAGTTAGTAAAAAGACTTTTGATCGAATTCCGTATATTTAAAATTAAAGAATGATACGCCCTAATCGTGAAGCCCTTAATAATTAACAATCAGAGGATAGTTACCTGCACCCGTCACACTCACCAGTTATAGCCAACTATTCCGCATGAAGCTATCATAGAGACGCTTAAAATAAACTTTGAGAATGTAACGCACTGGTGCTATCTGTTCTCTGATAGCACACCATGCTTCGTGTGCAAACAAATCTGACATATGTCAAAATCCTATCACTAAGAAATAATAAATCAAAACAATAACATCACTCACACAGTTTATTATGTAGAAGAATTTCATGCTCCCGAAATAAGTGATAAAGTACTTACACAAACCAGTACCATAAAAAAAGAGATTTTTATGCACCACAAGTACCGAAGTAACATTCATCAAAGAAACTAAAATTTATATTAATATAGAAGACTACCAAGTAGTCTTGAAATTAGACGAAAGCGTGCAATCATACATGGTAACAGAAAGTAAAATTCAAAAAAGAAAAATCTATATTAATCGAATAATCTATATCTAAATTTAACACAACTTATAAAACTTATCGAAGGAAGCTCTCAACGAAGATTTAAACAAATTTACGGTAAAATACGGTGAAAATACTTAAAATATGATTACCTTAATAGAAGTTCACGGAAGTCTAATAAATTCAAACATAAAAGGATAATAATTAAAATTGAAAAGAGATTAAAGAAAGAAAAACTGTAGAGATAAAAGAGATCTTAAAATTAAAGAAAATCTAAAAACATCCTTACACCGTAAAAAACGAAAATCAGCCAAACGGAAAGTGAATCTGAGCGCACAAACTCAAAAATAGAAAGCGAAATTTATTGATACAACGACAAATAAACTCATAATTTACAAAAAAAAATCAATAAATTAAAAATCAACAAAACAAAATTTCCAGAAAATAAACATTACAACAAAATCTATAGAAACTAAATAGTATATGATTTGGAATACGCGAAGTACAATTTAAAAAATGTGAATTTTTAAGACTATTAGTAAATATGCATATATATTTACATTCATGGGAAACTGTCAACCAATAAATAATCTAGATACTACTGCGATTAATGGATTAAACGATATTGACGGTAAGGTTATAGAAATATGGAGTATTGTATAAAAATTCGAACCGTGCATCCCTTTGTCAACGAAATACTATGCTACTGTCCACCTGGAAATAGACTGAATCAATAGGAATGGAAAATCTACTTAACAATATAAACGATAACAACTAATACTATCATGTTCGGCGATTTTAACGCTTACAATTGATACTGAAACTTTTCAAATAACGACAATAATATAGTAATAAACTTCCCGCTCCTATACACCTTTGGAGGATGTCGGAGCTAGTGTTTTGTCGACGAGTATTTATACATAGTGAGCGGATTTGATCAGGTAAATATTATTAGCATGTTACTTTTGATGTTAGTCAAATTAGGTTGCCTATCCCATTTAATTCTATTTATAAAATTTCATACATATACCAGCAAACGGAAAGTGAATCTGAGCGCACAAACTCAAAAATAGAAAGCGAAATTATTGATACAACGACAAATAAACTCATAATTTACAAAAAAAATCAATAAATTAAAAATCAACAAAACAAAATTTCCAGAAAATAAACATTACAACAAAATCTATAGAAACTAAATAGTATATGATTTGGAATACGCGAAGTACAATTTAAAAAATGTGAATTTTTAAGACTATTAGTAAATATGCATATATATTTACATTCATGGGAAACTGTCAACCAATAAATAATCTAGATACTACTGCGATTAATGGATTAAACGATATTGACGGTAAGGTTATAGAAATATGGAGTATTGTATAAAAATTCGAACCGTGCATCCCTTTGTCAACGAAATACTATGCTACTGTCCACCTGGAAATAGACTGAATCAATAGGAATGGAAAATCTACTTAACAATATAAACGATAACAACTAATACTATCATGTTCGGCGATTTTAACGCTTACAATTGATACTGAAACTTTTCAAATAACGACAATAATATAGTAATAAACTTCCCGCTCCTATACACCTTTGGAGGATGTCGGAGCTAGTGTTTTTGTCGACGAGTATTTATACATAGTGAGCGATTTTGATCAGGTAAATATTATTAGCATGTTACTTTTGATGTTAGTCAAATTAGGTTGCCTATCCCATTTAATTCTATTTATAAAATTTCATACATATAACAAAAATATTCTTGCTGATTTGGAAGAACAAACAAAAAGGAAAGTATACCGATGTGTAACACAAGGGGGTGCAATAAACCCCTTATTATTTATAATTTACACATCTAAAATCTCTAAAAACCTAACGAAAAATGCTATAATTTCAATATTTGATGACAATATCTCCGTTATTGTAAAAAAAAATTATTAAAATCTTGTAAAATAATTATGCATAAACGATTAAGATCAAAGAGAAGCTTACAAATGTTGGATTGAATCTAGTACCACATAAAACAGCTGTAGTACACTTTAATCACCAAGGTATCAAACCAAAAACAAATTAAATTGATAAATCTATAAATTCCACCAATTAATATCGAAATTGATAATATCACTATAGAAACAAGTAAATCGGCTCGATACCTCGGTATTGTCTTTGATTACCAATTCAATTTTCCATGACAGATAGAAATTATCAGAAATAAATGTTTAAACGCCCTAAATCTTATTAAAATTTTAATGGGTATCTGATGGGATACTGATCCAATAACGATAATAATCCTGTATAAATCTTACGTAAGATCTATAATCGAGTAAGCTAATTACGTCTATATAAGTTTAAGTTACCTCTCAAAATTTCTCTCCAGCAATAACTTGAGTATAAACAAAACCATTAACAAATTTAAACAATTTTTAAACAATGCATTGTAGAAATTATGTACACAAACGTAGAGTGTGATACAGAATTAGGAGAGAAATGAAGAAAAACAAAAAAACCTAATTCCCTAGTGCAAAATTATATAATAAAAGAGAAAGCCTCATGTATATATAAACGGATAAAAGCAAAGCAGACAATGCGAAGAGAAGGAGAAGCGCACCAATGTGATATATGCATGTATGGTACGAATATATATATAAACATTTATACATGTGAATGTTTTGTGTAAATCGTATACTGCAGCGTAACTGTATTATATTGAACTATTGGTAAAAAACAATGAAAAAAAAAATTTTTATAATACAAACACATTCGAGTATTACATACAAATTTAAAGAAAAAATTCGCAGAGATACACGAGTTTAAAGTTGAGTTAAAAATTTATTTACTTATCTAAAATTTTTGTATGGTATATATATGGGGTTTCTCATCATGACATGAAGTATATTAGCAGATAAGATTGTACATACAAATATAGAATGTAATTTTTTATTTCAAAAACGTTCACTGAAACAAACTAATATTGGATGCGTATTTTTTATGTAATTTCTAAATTTTTATACAAACATAAAATTTAATAGATTGATATTATGTTATAGAGAAATCGATTGTCAGACACCATGGTCTTGATTAGTAGTTCATTCAAGCATGATACAACGTCAGATATTGTTCTATAATTATCGGGAACTAGTTACTGTGACATAAGGCAAGCGTATACATGATACTCAACATAATTATGATAGTGTGTTTGAATAATTTTTCATCTGCTGATTCTGTTCAGTTATACAACAAAATTTTAAAGTGATTCCTAAATTATTACAAGAACTCGGATGGAAACATAAAAAAATTAATAACTATTAAATACCTAAGCTGTTTAGCAAAATAATCTCCTTGATTACATTTGCCTAAATAAAAAAAATACCTAAACCGTTTCCGTTTAAGATAATAAATACGTACTTTTTAAAATAAATTTTAAGGATTAATTTAAAAAATCGATTAATGAAATGTAATTTTCTTGGCATATATAATTTATGGGTGTAATCAAATACTAGTTTTACTAGTCTACACCCTAGTAGAATTTTAAATATGAAAAATGGGCTTAAAACTAAGAAATGGCCAGTGAAACTGGTCAGGTTCTATCTCGAAATGAAACGCTTTTTCACACCTATCTTGACCATTTCTTAGATGGACATAACCTTCATCAAATATGAAACAACTTTTCGGGTAATCCTGTAAACAAAACTTAAAGCGTGTTGTGAAATTTGATCGGTTTTACCAATTGTAATAGATACAGACAATTGTTTACGCTATATAAATAGTACTTTTAAAGATATTTTAATGTTTATCATTTTTCTCTCAAATTGAGCCAAATCATTTTTAGGAGCTTGTTCATAGTTATTATACCTAGCTAAAATGGCCAATTTTTCTTAGTCTACTTAAAATTCCAAAAGCATTTTTGATGGTCAGAAAAGGTTTATAAATTGGAATGAAAACTATGAAATGGGCAGGAAAGGTTCGAAAAAGCGTTTCATTCTTGTACACGACCTGGCCAAGCATCCTAGTTAGTTTATAGATTGACATGAGAACGCTACTCAGTAAATGGCTACAAAATTTTTGTTGATTCCACCAGGGCAATGATTAAAATTTTACAATTGAATACTCGAAAATATCTAATAAGATTTGAAGTTCTATATTATTATTACTACATATTTTTCATTCTGTTAAGTTTACAAAATACCCTGGTTAAGAATGTATAAATATTGTATCCATTATTTACAGTCATATAGTGACTATAAGAAGTGTAACCGATTTGGATATTCTAGTTTCTAGTAGGATCAATAAAATGAAATACATGAATATTACTGAAATTATATAGTACAATTTTTGGGTATTAAAATCTTGATAGTCGGAATGTTGTGGTTTCCGTATCTGAAATTGATTTCATCGTTAGAAATCAAAGCTTTTACGGCTTTTCGATGAGCTTGAATGAGCAGGATAGCGAACGAGCTTCTGCTGGGAATGTCCTCGCAAAATACGCAAATGGATCACCAAAGATAATAGAATTATATAGTGGGAACCAAACAGGGTATAAATTCATTTTATATCCTGCCAAATCGTTCACATTTCCGTAAATGGGTCCTTTACGTTACCTATTGTTTCATAATCTATCAAAGTACATACGTATAATCTCAATACTAAAAACTTTAAATTTTATTTTGAATTCAAGTGATTATTAACTTTCTGTATTTATAATGACTATGAATGTAGAAGAATGTAAACTTAATGGTAGTTGCAAGTAATGGAAATCCTATATTTGGAAAAATAAACTATATAAAAAATAATTAAATTGATCTTTTATAATTATTTAGAAAGATTTATCATATATGATATATGTATACATAAAACCAAGATTTCTATTGACGTATCCTTTATTTATAAAAAATAAACTATTACAATTCTGTACTAATTTTAAATATTTGTTTTGACTATAGACCATTTTAATCGATAAATTATTTAATAGCAAATTATGATGATTTACTTTATAGCATATTTCTAAAAGATTAACCAGTTCAATTTGATAGCGTTGGTTAACAAATTTCCTTGCTCTAAATATCTACAAATGATGATATAGTTACATATAAAGTATTCTATATAAGTACTTCGATCCGTTGTTTATTCCTTATAATAATTCAATGTACTACTGCAATTGTAAGTTATTTTTGCAAGTCTATCAATCTGTGTGTATTCGTATCCTTGTAATTTTTATCTAACGGAAAATAAAATTATACCAAATCTTTTAAAGTGAAGATATTACTCTATTGATTCGTAGTGGAATTCCCGCTAACGGCAGTAGCTATTAGAGGAGAATATATCCATGACTATCTGGAACGTTATGGAGAGGAACACATATAGTATATATCTTTCGTTTGCGCACGTGTGCGCTGCATCTGCGAGACCAAGAACCGTATAAATATCGCGCAGGTGTCGAGACATTGGATTTTCTATTTTCGGCTACGGCAGACCCGTCCGCACTGTTTACGAGCTGCGTCCATCGTCTCTGCATTGCGGTCCCTGACTTTCTTAGACTTTTCGATGCTACGGACTATTTGCGCTCGCCAGATTTTTCTCTTTTACATACCCGAAACCGCCTCTCTAAACTTCACTTCACCGAGTATAGTAACTTCACTTTTACCCAAGATAGATTCTTTCAAATATTTTGCAACGCTATGTGGAATGTAATGCAACACGTTGCTGTAGTAAATTATTTACCATCCTTTCTAGTTCACAGCGTAAAATTATACTATATATTGAAAATTTGTAAAAATTAATCTAGTAGAAATTTGGCCATTTCGAATGGTTGATGGTTAGAAGTAGCTATATTTTACAGATTACACAACTATAGCTTATTATAATCATACCGAAAAAACATTTCTATTTTTACTTAACAAGTATTAATTGTGTAATTAGTTAACAAAACATGAATGTTACTACGATCAATGAAGTATATATTATATTATACTTCTATCTGTAACAATTTAAATTATTGTTAAGTAGCCTGTTCTATTAAGTTAAAAATTAGATTTAAAAAGTTGGTATACGAATTAGTATAACAATAAAAAGAATTTCACAAAGTAACTTTTTCAAAATTCTCAGGAATTAATAGATTGTGCTCGATATGTTTTAGCCTTTCAATCAAGGTTTACGAAACTCTACAAATCTTCTTTATTTGTTGATACATAAATCTTGAAGAAATTAGAGCTGAATCGAACCAAGTGGCTAGTTGTTGTCAGTTACATCGTATTTTTAACTTTTAGTGGCAGATAGAGTAGTGTAGTAAATGTAGCGAAAGTGCTAATACTAAATTAGGTTATAAGAAAATTGTATAATGAAATTAATAAATTACAAAATTGGAGTTTCTAATAGTTAAATCTAAAATTCAATAATTTACCAAAGTTTTTCAACTACTATTTTCCGTATGGCTTAAATTATATTTTAGCTGCGAGTTGAAACACTATTGTAAGTTGTTCTTCGATCCCTATTAGTTTAAATACCATTATTGTTATAATTAATTATAATTAAGATTTATAATCTAATATATACATATATATATATAAACATTTTTATAAATATGACTTTTCAAGAAATATTTATGGAATAGTCGTAACATATTCGCAGCTTATTTAGATATTAAATATATAGTTATTAAAAAAAGTATATTTTTATTAACATTTACAAATTATAGTAGGAAAAAAGGAAATGGACTAGTAAATATAAAAAATGTTCTTTTTGATAACTCTTGCCGAATAATATATATCATAAAGGAGAGCGGGTAGCTAGAAGGAAAGGTCAATCAGGAAAGAAAAACAATAAGAGCACTTTCCTGGCAATAAGTCTAAAAGAGCACTTTCGAGAGCTATCGAAAATAAAGGAATACGCGCCTTCCCGTGGAATCGTGTAATTGAGCCTTGTTCAAGCCGAATCAAAGGGGTTCGGATGGTGAAAGGCCAAGGGGTCGCATTCGAGACCACGCCTTGTCCCTCCATCTCCCTCCCCCTTCTCTCTCCCTCTCTCTCTCTCTCACGCTCTCTTTCTCTCCCAGTTCCGTGCATGTATTTTTCTCGTCTGGATGGTCCCCCTCTGCGCTGCATCACCCGCGCCCACAAAAAAGCATTCGAGCAACAAAGGACGCGTGCAATCTCCAACGTCTCTTCCTCTTCTCTTGGCGTTAGGATGCTGGGTCCGTGAGAGCCCCTCGGGGTCAGGACCCAATGAAGCCTCCGCAGAGACCTCGAACCGTTCTTATGGTTTTAGCTTGTCTCACTTCGAAAGCTGCACGCGCGCGCGCCTGTCGTTTCTACTTCGGAACGTAGCTACCGCTACGCGTTCCGACAAAATGGCGCGATCCAACAACCTCGAGTATGTGTGCGTGTCTCACGTATTCCCATCGTCTTATATATATACTCGAAATTCAAATGTAATACGCTTTACTTTTCTTTTCGGTAGGAACATTTTTCCAGTCATTTTTTGTACACGATCGAATTTATAAGTTCGTTTATCCCAGTCCAGTGAGCCTGTAAGAATTTATTCGGCTACACAAAAATATAAATGCGTTGTAACGTACGTTTTTCTTTTGATATTTTGTATCAACTCGCTAATTTACCGTCTACTAAATATTACCCTCATTCTCATTTATACCGGAATTTTTACGAGAAGTCTTTTACAGTATTCCACGTGCGCTTCGCGACTTTTATCCAATTTTATGGACAGATGCACTGATTGTTCTTACATCACGTATTTCTGGTGATTGAATTGATGGCGTAACATTTACAGTTTAAACTGCAAATAGCTTTATGCCAGCTAGCTAAATCAATTATTGGACTGAAAAATACGTGTAGCCAATTAAATACAAAATTACATTATGCACCTTGTACAAACGGATACATTAAAAATGATCGCAGCACTTTTGTTACTGTCTAGGAAATATAAAAAGAATTAATATAACCATTTTGATAAATGTCCAGTATGTGGATTAAAAGTGATCAATGTGAATTAATAGTTTGTTATGTCAATATGAGATGCTTCTTTCGGATTGTACAGTCGGCGTACTATTTTATCACAAAAATACAAACATTAAATTTAACTTAAAAACTTGCAGGTTCTTTTGAATATTTGTTGTTCTAATCGTTATATACTTTTCTATATGAATGGATTTTCTGAAGTGAATAAAATAGATTTATATATCTATATGAATTATTCATTAGATATTTTTCATATCCAGCAAGTATAGCGTGCAACTAAAGTCGCGTATTTACTTTGCGTATTTTGTTCGATGATTTAAAATGCATATCTCATCACTTAGTAATTTTTATTAATACTGTTACATTAATTAAACATATCTTTATAAAATTAATGATATTTTTACATAATTCTAATGCATTTGTTCATATTTTTTAAAAGCTTAGTGAATTAATCGATTCCCATGTCTTATTCTTTCAATATTGTATAACTGTGCATTAAGTGTAACTTCGTTCTAAACGATCGAAATCCAAAGCTAAACATTAATATAGAATTCCATTTTTCGATTTCTCAACTTTACATAATTAAAAATTTAACGTTTTTGCATGTATATATTTCTATGGAAATGTGAGAATTATCGCTTTGATACAAAAAATGTAACAGTAATTACAAATCTCTACGTACAATCGCGAACGCAATTTTTTCTCAATGCGATAAGCTCTCGAGTAATAGGAGCACGAAATTGATAAAGACTTACAACATTTTCGAGACGATACGAGATAAGACTGCATTTACGTAACGACGAGGCTTATTTGATCAGACAGGGATTTAAAAGTCTAGTGTCATTGTCGAATGTCGCGATACTATTTCACTTCGTTTCTTATAACCTGACATAATATGATATTCCCTCCATTTTGTCTGAAACTTCTTATTGTTTTATTAATAAACTATATAGATACAGTTTTCCTTGCTCCACTTTTCTAAAAGATTATTAATGTTGGAATCGTGAATAGATTAAATTTGATAACTTTTAAAATACGTATCGGAGGTCGTACAACTTATAGATATTGGCAGTATTTTGTTTTTCTCTATTTGTCTTTAGATACATCGCGACATTATAAACGATAATAATCTTCTACATAATGATGACCAATTGAGAATAAAAGCAACAATTTGTTTGCATGCACTTATAATTAATTTGAATTATTCACGAAAACTCCATCTAGAAAAGCAGTAAATTTTGCAGAATATTATATACTAACAAATATTATATCGTAATATAAATCAATTAAATCTACTTCTGAATAGTATTTGTTTTTTTTACAAAATGAAAAATCTTGTCAGCAATTAACGTACATCGATAGGAAGTTAATTGGTTGAATCAACTTCACGTTATTCGCAATCGTGAGTGATCAGTCGAGATATAAACAAATTACACGTATAAAGTGTAGAAATTGGAGTTCACGGGAGTTTTTACTGATACGTATACGTTCGAAAGAGTGGATTTATATGCAGATATTGAATAAGCACAGCGAAAAAAAAGGGGGATTGCTCGAAAATCCGCAGAGTCATCGAAAATTTGTAAAATAAATGGCGAGGGTTTACCGGTTTACACAGTCCATTTACTCGAACCCCAGTACATAATGGAGTGTACACATTTCACAGAGATACACACACACACACACACACACACACACACATCTCGAGGCTCACAGACACACTGCACTTATATACACACAAGCAGACTGAAAATAAGTTTGTTTAATGCACCCTTTTGCATCGGGCTCTTACGAGGATCGCAGTGTACCTCCTCCTCTCCTAATGATTTAAAGAAAGAATTCGCTCCCTACGTGACTTAACTTTCCTTCTTCGTTTTTCCCCTCTTTCATAGCCACGGCGCACGCAAAACATTCGGCAGAGAGATAAGGATAATGAGCGCACGCGCTCGTGCGCTATATGATTAACTCGAAGCAGGCGATTAGCCGAGCGAGCGGGTATGTTAAGTACGCGCTCCGTCTATACATATATACCTATATATATAGATGTATACCTATACATATATATATACCTATATATATATATATATACACCTATATATATATATGCGTTCGATCTCTCCCTCTCTCCCTCTCTCTCTCTCACCGCGCGCACGCACGCACACATGCACGCGTACTCACACACACACACACGCACGCGCGCACAGGCACACGTACATTACACGCACGCGCTTACATACATCGAGGCTAAACGTACACTACCGGTCAATTGCTTTTGCCCACTTCGACTCAATTTTACCCGTTACAAAAAGTATCATAACTTGGGTAAAAATTGAGATAAATAATCGTTCGACAGCTCATTTAAAAGCTTGAAGCAAGGGCTTTTTAATGGTTTACCGTGCCTATTTAAATTTTTTGTTTTTTAATGTTTTTATTATAAAAATCAAAATGTATAAAATTCGGATTTTCTTGTTCGTCTTCATTTTAAAACTGCACTTCAACCAAACATCGGAAAATAATTTTATAAAAAAAATTGAAAAGCTTGAATCAAGAGCTTTCGAACGCACTATATTAACATTGTTTTAAAGTCCTTTTTACGTTTTGACTGGTGGTTTTCTTTTAAAACACGTCTTTTCTTCAACTTTATGTATCTCGGAAGGATTAAATTTAAAAAAAAAATGTCTAGGAGAAAAAATGTTTGATTTTATCTTAAGATTATGTACAAATTTTTTCAGATTGTTTAGAATTTTTTTTTTTTTAATTTATATAGTTATATATAGTTTAGAAAATTCTTTATAATCAATTCATTTATCAAATTAAAAAAAAAAATTCTAAACAATCTGAAAAAATTTGTACATAATCTTAAGATAAAATCAAACATTTTTTCTCCTAGACATTTTTTTTTTAAATTTAATCCTTCCGAGATACATAAAGTTGAAGAAAAGACGTGTTTTAAAAGAAAACCACCAGTCAAAACGTAAAAAGGACTTTAAAACAATGTTAATATAGTGCGTTCGAAAGCTCTTGATTCAAGCTTTTCAATTTTTTTTATAAAATTATTTTCCGATGTTTGGTTGAAGTGCAGTTTTAAAATGAAGACGAACAAGAAAATCCGAATTTTATACATTTTGATTTTTATAATAAAAACATTAAAAAACAAAAAATTTAAATAGGCACGGTAAACCATTAAAAAGCCCTTGCTTCAAGCTTTTAAATGAGCTGTCGAACGATTATTTATCTCAATTTTTACCCAAGTTATGATACTTTTTGTAACGGGTAAAATTGAGTCGAAGTGGGCAAAAGCAATTGACCGGTAGTGTATATATCGAGTCGAATATCGCGGTTGGGTTATATAGCGCGAGGCCTTTTTCGCGCGGCGTTATTAATTAGGCAGTGCTGCCGGTGTTCTCGATTTTGCACACAGGCTCAATAAGGCCCCCGGCGCGCGAGATAGCGGGTTATGCTAATACACCGCTGGCGAGAGCGAGAGAGCAACAGAGAGAGAGAGAGAGAGAGAGAGAGGCGCATGCGCGCTAAGGAAACTCGCTTCGTCTTTCTCGGAGCGCGCATGAATATTTATCGCGGCAGCCCGCGAGTCGCGATCTCCCTCGCTCTCTGCGTCTCTTTCAATTACGTCACGCGGATCGCGGGCGTTGAAACTCGGTTGCCTCGCTCTCGCGCGCAACCGACCGACTAACAAATTGCTCGTGATTTCGAGCGTATATACATGAATTTAATGATGTTTCGGCTTACGCGATTTGTCCTAATTCATCGCCTCGACGACTCTTGCCTATTCTCGAACGTTCTCTCTATGATCTGTAGGCGCGGTTCGCTCCAACTCAATACTGTATATTCGTATGTTCTTTTTAACGATACTACAAAATTCTTCTCTTTTGGAATATCCTTCCTTCCGACTACGACGTTTATAAATATCCATATTTTTTTCCCATCTAGCAAAATTCAACAGTCGAAATTTATCGATTTGTTAGACGGCTATATCTATATATACATTTTTTTTTATTTACGTAACAACCTTTGCAGGATAGCCGATTACAGCTAACTTTGTATCATTGTACAAATTTACTTACATTCATATATATGTAATATATATATATAGGTATGTATATAAATATATATATATTTATACAGTTTATTCGACGATAATTTATGAGACTTGTTGCATTGATTGCGCAATAACCGGGTAATTGTTGTTTTGTCGTTGGCATAAACATACTTGTTTTAAATGTTTAACAACTATATTGACTTGCACGCTTTACATTCGAATACAGCCCCCTTTACAGAATTATCCAAATCCAATAGTACTCGATGTTAAATATATCAAAATATATCCTCGTCGCAAATGTCATTATAGCTTGCGGGTTACGTTTCACCAAACTTGAAATTCATACGCGTGTTAATAATGCACGTGTACAGTATATATATGTATATACGTTCACTTCCAAATGAACACACGTTTATCGGTACTCCACATATAGAATCGTTGAAAATTGGTGACAATGTATTCAAACGAGAGTAACACACTTACGTGTGCAATTATAATTCACGTTGATTTACATTGCGCACTACGTCGTGCTAAAAATACTGAGCAATGTATTATTCGTTTGTGTATATATGTGCGCGTCGTAGAAGAGGGTTGATAAGTTAATACACCTGATCAACGTATAAAGTTACTCTCTTCAATGTTGTTAAATAAAAGTTGCATTATTTTCAACTGAAATTTATATTTAGGTATTGTTATTCATTTGAATTAAATATTATCAAGAATTATAGAGACGCTCGTCTTGTGTATCATTAAAATCGATCTTTCTAATCCCTAGTAGAAATTTCAGCATAATTCAGTAATTTTATGGTGGAGAAACGTATACGCTGATAGAAATCGAAAAGATTTAACAGTAATTTCTTAGGTATAATAAATTGGTAAAAATGTGTAAACTTGGTATAGTAAAACTATCGAATTAGTACTAGCTGATGAAATGGTTTTCCTCACATATTTTCGGCGTATCTTAAGTTAGAACGTTTCGAGATATTTTATTAAGCAGTTATGCCCCAAAAACTGGCGACATTCTATAGGAATTTTTAAAACTGCGTTCCATTTTGTAAAATGACGTTTCTTGATATCCTATAAGTTGTACGTATTATTTTATAATTTATAGTATATATTACAAGCCGTTTCCTTTCATTTGTCAATTCAATTCTTTAATTTTTAGTAATGTACATATATGAATTGTATTAATTGAACGAAGAGGATACGTATATATAACCTGCCTTCCTACACATAAATTAATTTAAAATATTGTTAATGATTTTTATTTTGTATTGTTTTTACTACATATCTTGTTAATTCTAAACCAAACATTTCATTTCATAGCGGGATGCCAAAGTCGATATATATCTATCCTCCTTATATCTTACCGACAAACGCGATAATCGGCAATAAACCTGTAAATAAAACAGTATGTAGAAAAATAAGAGAAGAGGTACTTTCATTTATCTGCACCGTCACGTACCCTATTCTTGATCAATTAAGGGAAATCCGTACGTTCATAGAATAATTTTATTTTAAAAAGGCTAATAAATGTATATATTTTGACGGATGCAGAGAGTACAAGTATTAAACTTCCTTTTAGCCATCTCAGAGAAATAAAATAAGCGGGAAGTACCAATTTTTGATCAGTATATTTTCGGTACGTATACTACTTCCTAGTTAATACTATCGGCCAATTATTGATTGTTTAACCTCTAAAATGTATGTAGCAACGGTTAGATTTATGTAAATCTTATTACTTTATTGAAATAATATACTGATTATAAATTGTTTCATGATCAACAATTGGATACCTTACGATAATCTGTAACTATAACATCAATAGGATGCTCGATAGGATGCACAGACGTTGTAAGAGATAAAAAGTACAATAATATTGTCTTTTGGTCTGAAATTCAGCACACAGTTAGATTATAGATAAATGAAAGCCCCTCTTTTTTGCATATAAATGTTTATATTTTTTAATAATCTCTTAGTAGAAATCGAAATTCATTAAATAAATATTAAATAAACTGTTTCAACAGAATGGATAAATGTACCTATTTTTATTCTACCGATTAACCAATTTTCTTACATTTTACAATCACTTTTACTAAAATAAAATACTGATTTTCAGCTACTTATTAGCTTATAAGCATAGACTAAACTTGAATCTAGTTAAGTGCTATTAACCTTTAAAGAGCGAGGATGATAGAAATGTCTACCACCTCGCACACATTAGTATTTGGTGTTTTTAAGCGAAACTTGGCATCTTGAATAAGAGGCAAATAGTAAAAGAGTGTAGAGCAACGGTTGACCTTGAAAATGTCATCTCAAAGGCAGACTAACCCATTACCGTCCATAATATCAAAATTGAAGAAAAACAATGCATTCCACATCTACGGACTACTTAATATTTCATAGGTGAACTCCTGCATCTTTTACCCTATTTTTTCGTAATTTTTTCGTGGGTAAACCAAATTTTAGGCTAAAATTACGAAAAAAATTGTTTAAATTGGCTTTTTCCTTGCAGGCATGTCTGGTAAACATTTCTACCTCCGGTTCAGTCGGACATTTGTTTTAAGTAATCCAGTGAAGATTTATATCAATTTTGGAGAGAAAATCGACACTCAATTTGCTATAAATTTTAACTAAAATTACCACCCTATAGTTTAAGTAAACTAATTAAATAAAAACTACAGTTAATCTATTTATTTGTGTATCTTTTCTCAATGAAATATCCGGAGTGCTAAAATGAAACTAAAAAAAAAAAGAAAAACAATTCTCATTAATAATTGATATACGGCGGTAGGGATAAATCAATTTCGCGGTAAACGGCAGTGCTTTCGTTGTAAATTTAGACGCGAGCGGATCTAATTAAATTTTGCGCGGAAATGGAAAAATCCGATCGCAACGTTGAAAGAGACGAGTCAAGGGAATACCGATATCCCTTTTATGCAGAATTCCAAAAATTTTGTCCTAATCGTCGTTTCAAACTATAAACACATTTGGAATTAACTATATATACATGACACTTTCAACTTATATATTATTTACTATTGAAATCTTACATGCATTTTTACTACATATGATGATAAATAAAACTCACTCTGTTAAATAAATTAACATCACTTAGTACACTGAGAACAAAATGTCTTTAACACAAATGCGGTGCATTAACTATTAAGATGTACGACTTTATATGCGGTTAAATGAATACTACTTAATAATTAAAGAATAATCATTTAAATATAATACTCTAAAGGAAATTCGTATGTCTTAATAGTTAATGCACCATTTTTTCGCTTGCCGTATATATACATATATATATAGTTTTGCGCACCGAAAGGTTATATTCTCGATAGATGCATACAGCAAAACTACAAAAAAGCAGAAGTACATAATGATTAAAATTATCTTAATTTAGATGTTTATTTATAAGAATACTAAGTCATTACTATTTTAGTTTTAAATGCATAAATATGTACTTATACATTTATGCATACATATATATATAAATTTCATTTTTGTCCAAACTGATACGTATTAACTATTAAGAAATATTCTATTAGAAGAAATGATTTATCGTATAGTAATTAATACATACATTTCTTCATATCAAATAAATTTTTATTTACGACAAAGCTTAATTATGTCTATTTTTTAAAGAAATATATGCATTTGCGACAAAGATATTTTGTTCTCAGTGTATATGTATTTAATTTCTATTGATAAGTATCTTTCATACCTTAAAAGGATTAATCGTGTAACAGTTATTAATGTTTCACTAACTTCTGTTATGACTAAAGATATGTAGATATATGACAACAATAGATGCAAAAGAAAAGAGTTTGAAGTAAGCCAGCAGCGGTAGAAAAAAAAATAAAATATGTAGTACATCTGTGTGGGCATACGCATGTAACAACGGGTGAATCAACCCTGACGTAGAGGCTTGTGTGTCACAGAAAAAAGCTTACCGAGTGGTCGATTGGCTTAGAGGTGGACTTTGGCCTGCCATTGACAAGGTTTTCCCTTCCGACAAATCGTCCTCCGATACAGCCAAGCTCTTAATCCTCTTTCCTTTTCATGTACTCTTACATAGTGTTCGATTTAATAACGACGACATTGCCGATCGTCAGATAAACATTAATTTCAAAGTATAACTATAGAATTTAAAATCAGATACGCTATTGTTTTACTAATCACTGAGTGTTGTATTGAAAATTACCATTTATTGGTTAGAAAGGTTGTATTGTACCATTGTTGATATTTACCTATGTGTTATACTTTCACATAGACATTCGATCATTGTTTTATTTTATGTTTGATTTTTATATAGAAACATGCGTAAAAAGAGAAGAAGAAAATATTTATCTAATATAATAATTATATTATATATATAATAACTAAAAGTTTTGATTTCTTAAATTATCTTAATAGTTATAATATCATTGATTTTTCGATAACACTTTGCCTGTATACTAATATCCGGGTTTTATTTATTTGAAAACAAATTAACAAGTTATATCCATCAAATTATTTATATTACATTTACAATTATTGAATCATACATTAAACTTTTTTCTCATTACACAGTTCTCCTACAAACTGTATAAGTACGTGTTACATAAAAAAAGTATATAATATCACGAAAAGTGTATAATAGATATTCCAAAAGGAATCTAATTGAATTCAGTACATTTAAGTAAGGAAATCTGCACGGATTTGCGTTGAATGGAATTTCATTTATTCGCCCGGTTTGCGTAAGAAAATCCAACTAGAAACTGTTGAGAATCTCGCATATAAACTATAATTTAAATATTACGATTTAAGGATGTATACCAAGATCTTGTCTCAGGATTGTTGTTTAGACAGAGCATTTTCTCTCTTTTTAGGGCAATATTTCTCAGTAAATTTTCATTCGATAAACGTTCTCGTTGAAACTTTTTGCAAGCATATAGAGATATTTTTGCATTTATGTTATAAAAAATCTTGAAAATTATCTTTAATTTTAATAACAATTAATTATAGTAGCTTATGTGTTTAAATTTGGTATTACTTCATCTGAAAACTGGTACCGAATGTGAAAATGAATTTTGAACTTGATTAACAAGAAACGAATTTGAGCAGTTTATTCTTAGTATTTCCTTTCTATATAATATATATAATAACGATGAATCTTGGTACTCTTGACTGAAGAAAACCATTCGACGAGTACTCTGGTGTGTGAAGATCGAGCAGAGAAAGAGAGAGAGAGAGATAGAAATGCGACTAATTTTAAGGAAAGTGCAATTAACGTGAACGGTGCACCGTAACCCGTACTCCGACGTGTAATAGCGGTTGTATCTTGTATACGCAATACCAATAGGGCGTTGCGCGCGTAAGACAACCAACCGAAGACGACAACGGAGTCGCGAAGGCAAGAGGAAGCGGCGAATGTGGGGCTGTGATGGGCCACTTCCGGTGGTCCCGCTCTAGCGTTCATCCTGCCCGGAGCGTTCGGACGCGTTCGGGCAAACCGCAGACGCGCCGCGGCATCGTCTCATCATTCTATTAAGAGCCCCACGCGCGCGCTTCGACGAACGGAACGCGACTGCGGAACTGCCTAAATAGGTAGACGCATGTCGCACGCTTCCTATGCTGTCAATCATTCGTTCATACTCACGTGCGCCTACTTTATCTATATAGCTAATGGTAAATTTACGCGGTTACACTTTTATCATTCCTCTGTACTAAAATTGTGTATAGTCTCAGGATAATAAATATTTTAATGAACCGCACAGTTTGCGTTAATTAGACCAGCCAGTATTTGCAACTCACCTATTATGTAGGTACATATTTCAGATTTTGCTATACGTTAACTGCATTGTATATTCAATATACAGGTAAACCATCATTATTTTACTTGACCAAAAGACTTGTGCAAATCTAATATGCGTTCGCGACCCTATACATTTTTTCCCGCTTTGATTTCGATTTGTTTACTTTCTTGTGACAAATACAATTGATTGTTAGTTATATTTTTTATTTACTATCATGATTTATAGTTGGAATATTCGATGCAAATGAATTGCATTGACTATCTTCCAATTATTATACAAAAAACAATAAATGTAAATAAAGGTATTTGTTTGATTTTTCTAATATAAAGGTATGGTTTTTCGCGCAATATGGTGTTAAATACAATTTAATTAATCACTTTTCGAAAAAGAGTATATATAAAGTGTATTTAAGTACAACTGTACAACACGTGTCAATTTGATATTTCCACAGAGATATTTAATTAGGTGTCTTAAAAATTCATAATGATTTTGAAAATTTTCGATGAAAATAGTCTTGGATCTAAGATTAAATACATCTACTGTAATAATATTGTGTTTTCTCGGAAGATATACTATTAATTTTTTTAAATTATTTATTGATAAATCATCAAGCTTGTTGGGCAGCTGTGAATCATTGTTTTATAACTATACATTACTGACTAAAAATCATCGTTCACGTAAAAGTCTCTCTGTCACGCTACTATATTCGTTTTGAACAATATTTGTGATTTTTTTCAGATTTTTCTCATAATTATAGGTTTTCAAATTCTTGGGATTTTCTAGGTAAGTCTCTGCAATTTGGGTGTCACATCTCCTTAAATTGTATATACCTGTTAAATCAATGAAATATCAAATTTTTTAATTCACTATTAAATTATGAAGTTGTTTTTAAAAAAAGTGATAATGTGTAAGCTTCGATTTTTTAACGTTACAGCGCCAATTACTTAGTAACGAAGTAATAATATTTTCAGTGTATTCCCAGTTTAAATATCTGTCCTCTCGCTTTCCTTGCAAATATAAATAATCACGCTACCCCCACATAACCCGATGACCATTGCGCTTTCAACAAAAAAGAATCGCGATAAAAATATTTTATTCCGAAAGGAAGTGGGAATAACAATAACTGAAAAATAAAGTACCTCCCAAGTGAAAAAGTTTTGAAATATTAAATATCCTGAATAGCAATAGTTTGAAAAAGAAAAGAAAATTTCGTTTACGAAGACCAGATGTCTTACACCTGACAATGCATCGAGCAATTACATTGAATTACATATTGGACAGTTACGTATACATAGTGTCACACGGAACTTTCGAGAGTATACTGGCGGCTAGCCACAAAAAGTTGCCGATGCTCGTATACTCGACGCAGCAGTTGCCATTCGCGTAAAAAAAGAAAGGAAGGAAAGTACGCGCAACAACTATATATATAACACTTCCCACAACAAGTGCTCGGACGTACCGTACAATGCACGACGTTTTAAAACGTTCCATGGCCATACGTAACTCGCTCGTGTTCAAAAAAAAAAAAAAACAAAAAAATTCCCTAACAGAAATAGAAAAACTCGTGACAGTGAAATAAAGACGAGAGGTACGCAAGGGAATGCGCAACGAAAGTAAAATAAAATGGTATGAGAAGTGAAGAGAGAGAGAGAGAGAGAGAGAGAGGATAAAGGAGTGCGCGAGAACACCGAGGTAAAAGAAAGAGAGCAGCCCTCTGTGCATAAAAGCCAAGTAATTATCAGCCTTTCTCTCTTCTCTTCTTCTTTTTTTGTCGCTTCCGTCTCTCTTTTGGCGCATCCTCTATACTCCCTTCCTGTTTTTCGCACGCTCTTTGTTTTCCTCTTTTCTCCATTCTTCACTATCCTTCTTCCTCGGGTATATACTTCGAATCTCATCGACGCATCCTTCTACTTTACCAGGTTTACGTCTTTATTTCACCTCTTGTTTTGGGATTTTTCACAGATTTCGCTATTATCGCCATATCGCGCGTTCTTACTTCTCACACTCAAAATACGTTTGTTATACATTCAATGGTAATGAATGTAATGTACGTATATGTCGAAGTACACGGTCAATTATTTCCATTCCTGGATACAATAACACATTTGCGCTTGTGTTGCGGAAAACGTTTGTACCCTTAATATAGACAGTATTTTAATGTTCGAGTAATTATCTCGAGAAATGTATTATCCCTGGTAATTTAGGTGAAAATAGTTGATTCCCTAGTATTAAAATATATTTGACACTCTTTAGTTAAACGGATACCAGTGGCTGCTGTTTCAAAAATTAATTAATATAAGGGAAAAAAATTGCAGGTACTATAAATATTGTTATTTATATTTTACACGATCACGAGCACTTTTTGTATTTTTTGTTGAAAATTAGGTTCAGAATTCTCATAAAAATTAATAGTTATATAACTATTTAGAAACAAGTAAAATTGAATCCGTTGTTTAAACAGCTAAGTATTAGTGAAATGCTTTATGTAACAAAGTTTACACATTTAACAAATATATTTTCCTATATTGTTTAGTAGTCAAGGCTCAGGAACAAGGCAAAATTTGTTCATACTGTTTCGTAAAATTTATAAAAACTATTGTAAAAATTATTATATTTGTTTAAATTAATTTATTAAAATTTAATAATCATATAGCTTAGAAAATTACGATATATTTTAAGTTAATATACTTATAATATTAAATTACTTTTTCTAAATTAGAACCCAAACTTCTTTCTTTAAGCCAAAATTTGAGTACTTAAAAGCTATACTTTATTTTTACTATATATAATAGTGTCAAACGATAAAGTACTTTTGAAGTTAAGCTTAATATACTTTAACTAATTTTAGAAATCTTGATAGAACGAGAAACCCATTTAATTACAATGTATAATTATAACCCATTTGAGATTATAAATATTTTGATCATCATATCGTATAAGTATTCGCCATATTTTTGTGTTTAAAAACAATTGATATGATTTTGATTTTGTTAACAATAACAAGCAACCTTTAATAATACAAAGTACAGATTGAACCCTGCTAGAAAATTAAAAGATTTAACAGGCATTTCGTAGGTATGAAATATTGTTAAAAAGATAAACAAACTAGTAAAAGTGCCCAATTCTAACTAGATAATAAAGCCAATTTTTTTCACATTTCTCGGGTATGCCTTATTAGATTTGCAGATTTTAATTTATCAAGCAGTTTGCGCCCAGGAAAAATACCCATATAGAAAGAATGCCAAAGTATTTTAGGAATTTTGTAAGTCATGTTCATTTTTATATCATGTATTTATAACCATACTTTTTTATTTAATGTTTTTATATGTTTCCTTCCGTTTATATCAATTCATTTCTTTAATTTTCGTCGGGTTAAATTAATTTCGTTAATCGATCGTAGAGGCATAACCTATACCTTCTCGCACCGAAACAAGTTTCAAACATTTTTAATACCTATAATAATTATTACAATGAGACTAAATATGTTGTATTTTTTTATTTCTACTATAAGGAAGAAAAGTTTCTGATTAGCATGTTATATAAAATATCGTTAATATATTATTTTAAATATTCTTCTATTGATTCGTTTTCCTTATTTATGTATGATGTTCCGATTGTAAAATTGACAGTTTAAGCCTATGATGTAAAAAATTGCTTGAAATATATATTTAGTATATAATTATATATGCTGCTGTCTAGTTACATATTATAACTGGCAGTGCAGTGGTGGTATAGCATCAAGGGAGAAAACGGAAGAGAGATCAAGTGACTCAGTCAAAGCAGCGTAACAATGGCTCTCTCGGCTAAGCAAACAGATTAACGCTTCGCCAAACACATACGCATGCAAATCAATTCTTTCGGATGCATATCGTTTCTATTCGAGGTTACACTATTAATATATGCGCAAGTGATCAATATTGATGAAATTGTGCACGATGTAAATTTATATTTTTCCGTTTCAAAGCCACAAGAACGTGCACGTTTATACCAACTATTTTCTTTTCGTTATCTCAAACAAGATTTAATAATATCGGTACACAATTTTAATAAAATATGGTAAGATATCTACCGTGTAATCCAACGAAGTTTATAAGTAGTTGTGAGATAATAATATAGTAACACTATAGTATTGAAAGATATTTACATCAAACGAATTCTAAAATTGATAATATACGAAAAATTACAAAAGAATATCTGACGGAGCTGCGACATCGAACGGGTTTTGCCATTAAAAACTAAACAGTTGTAAAATATTATAAATAATTATTACAGCATCTTTGTAATATTATGTGCTGATGTGCACAAGTCTATTTCACAGTTTTGTATGCGTACAAACCAAGTAAGTTTAGTTTTTATGCACACGTACCATCTCGTATGTTAAAGCTAAAAACTTCTAAAAATTAAATGTTTTTTCAAAATATTACAGTATATTAAAGTAATTAAAAGAGTGGTTTGAAAATAATTCATATAATCTTTAAATGTTTTGGAAAACAGTGTGCATTACTTTTGGAAATTATCAACATTGCGTACCAGAAAAATTAGAAATAAAAATACATGAAAAATGAAATGAAATAAAAAAGATCAGAATATCACAACATTACAAGAGTGAATCTTACGAAATTCTTATATGTAATAATTGACTGCCATCTGAAACGGAATAAAGAGATTTTGCATAAGGTTAGTAAAACGAGATATTGCATATATGTGTTAGCAAAATTAAGAAACGTCGTGAACAATTGCTAACAAATAAGTATAATGTATATACGCAATTATAGCATATGGATCAGCTAACAAAACAACGATCAAACCCATTGAATAGTGTTCATGTATAATCATAAAAATCATTAAAAACGCGAAATAAAAATGTGATTGTGCCAAAAGTTAAGAAAGAAGTAGGAAAAAGAAATCATGAGTACGAAGTAGCAGTTTACTTAAAGTCTTGATATAAGTATTTATAGAAATATGAGTTTAAAAAAATTAAATAAAAATAAATTTAAAAGAAAGAAATTTAAAAATTAAAGATCTAAATTTTTAAAAATGTGAGTAATAGGATATATTTACCACTATAAAATATGAAAAAAGCCGGAGTTTTAGACGCTAACGGTCTGTTTTTACGATAGATATAAGCAAATAACGAAAAATTGCGCTAAAAAACTGGATAAGAAATAACGACAAATAAGGTAAAAGTACCAATTACTGGACACCTAAGGATATTAGACATTATATTTAATGTATAGTTTGTTGAAAAATATACACAAAATTAAAAACTATTAGTTCTAATAAAAAGTATTTGCTTTATAGCGTGTGTTGCATTGCAAACGCACTAATCTTCATGTTTAATTTTCATAATGTAAATGAAAATACAATTGATGACATTGAACCAATATCTGGACTAACAAAACGTGATTGTACCTCTGTCCGAATGCATACGTCCCAATAACTGTACGTAACTTTACCATGCTGTAAATGATAATTTAAAAAGCAACTGCACCATAATAAATAATTAATAAATACGTAAAATCTGTGCAGAGAATATAATTATTTATTAATTAATGTATAAAGTTTTTTACGAAGGAAAGTATATAAAGTAAAGTAAAGGTTAAATAAGAAACTTATATTAAATACATTTATTACAAAATTTTAACAAATTTAACAATGTATGAATGTTTCTGATTGATATTTACACACTTATATTAATATTAAATGAATAAACTGAAACAGTTATTTTAATATGCAGTATTTAATTATAAAATTTGTAGGTTAACTTTGTCTTATTCTAAATTTACTAATTTTTCTTACGTACAATGTATTAAATTAATATGAAAAACAACTACATACATTATAGTATAATAATTTTTCTTACGTACAATGTATTAAATTAATATGAAAAACAACTACATACATTATAGTATAAATAAATATAACTGTAAAATAGTTAATACTTACTCAATTCTTTAATGAATAAATAATAATTTAGAACAAAAGTCGAGATCATGAGAAATTATTACACTGGTCAGTTACTAGGACAAACCTCGATAGAACGTAACAAATAATATAAACTATATTTTTAATAAAAAAAAGTATAAAGCAACAAAAACATATTGTTTAATATTGATTATAGTACATTAAAAATTATGTTTATGCATTTTTTAGATGTTATAACTAATAAATATATCCCAAATCGCCTTAAGCGTGCACGCGAATTTCTTAGCAAATCGTTCAGAAAATCCGTTATTTTAGTATTGTGAACATCATTAGTCAAATATTGATTTTTTATATAAATTAAAACAAAACCGACATAAAACTTTTTTTCGTTTAAGCTAACGAATATTCAAAGTATTTAAATATATTAAATACGTTTATATGTCTGCTCTCATAATTTTGCAAAACGTAATTTTCCATTCGTGTCCAGCATCTGGGACTTGTCCAGTCATTGGTACTTTTACCTTAGGTACTCAAAACCCAAATTCGAAAGTAAACTGAGATTGAGTAGATTGGATTTAAAAATAAAAGAAATTACAATATCTTAATTTGTTCAAAAGTTATGAAAGAAAAACGAATTAAACCATATTTTATTTAGGCCAAATTGACTTTTTACTTATTTCTCTTTTTTCCATAACTATAGATGAAGTCAAGATATATGAGCTTCTATTTTTTAAATATACTCAATTTCAACTTTTTTCGAATTTGGGCTTAAGTATTTATCTGAATTTGTTTTCGAGTTATAAACAATTACATTCAAGGGTGTTTTTGACAAAATTTTTCGTTATTTAAGGTAAATGTCCCTATTAATAAACACCTCAAGAAAAGTATACCTCGTACTAAATATAGAGAGAAAATAATACGAATTAAAAGAAAAGTATACTTATGTATATTAATGAATAGAAAAATTTTATTAAATAATTTAGTCTATTAACTGGGTTTACGAATTGAAATAAATTTGAATGAAGTACTGGGGAAATTACGAAAAAATATTAAACTGTGCACTCGGAAAATTGCATAGATCAATTAACATTTTGACGGAAAAAGTCGGCATTGTCGCATAAAGCTTTCTAACTCTAATTCGTTAATAAGAGGATTATATATGATCGTTTAAGCATTAGGGGATAGTTTTTATATCGTAGATTTCGATTATTACAGACTGTTTTTGCAATTTTAATATATATTGTTTGAATTAAATTATTAGCTGTTCCATACTACGTACATATGATTTTGTTCTTGTCCCTATTATTAAACGGTATAAACACTGTTTTAATTCAATATTTACCGATTTATTTATAGATGTTTATTGGTAAAATAGTTAAAAATGCATTATTAATCGATTTAAATGATATATGCATGTTGTATAAAGACTAAATAATGTATTTCTTTTGGTTAGAAAGTCAACCTACAAACTTAAACTTAAAGGTTACTTTTGAGCTTTTTTTTGGAAAAATGATATTATTTCAGTATATGTATGTTAGTGAAACGTATATCTATCGAATCACTAATATGTGTATGCTCGTCATTATTCATTAGTAACCGATTAAAATTCAAAAGTATGTGAAAAAGGAAAGGCTATTGAATCTTTATAATATAGTTGCATCAAGACTCACGGAAGACCCTTACAGGTTCATTTTATACCAAAGTAACTCGCATTTGTATTATGATTAAAATTATTAAACATCGTTTTATTTATAGAATTTTATGATTGCATACACTAAATAAAGATAAATCCTTGTAGTATCAATCGAAATACTAAGCTAAATTGTTAAAAAATAGTTAAATTTTGAGTTTTTAAAAGTGTTTAATAAATAGGGACAGGATTATTAAATAGTCGGGACATGTATTTTCAAGGCGTTTAATAGTACGTGAACATAAGGCTCTCCGTTTTTTAATAATGTAATTAATTAAAAGCATTTAAATTAAAATGTTAAACCAGATAATTGTTCAGAAAGAATACGCGCATCGAATGGTATACAAATTTCCAACATTTATGCTTATTTCAATTTTTTATTGAGATCGGAGCAAAAGACATGTTAAAAATCGTTTATTAATAGGGACTTTTACCTTATCTACCGTAAAAAAGAACATTATAGTCTAAAACTCCCGCTCTCTTTTAAATGTTTATAGTAGTAAACATATTTTAGAGTTTGGTAAAGATCCGTTTCTCGGAGATGTAACACTCTCCTTAGCGTAAAAATCAGAAAGTTTAGCCAAACTTGGCCCAAGTTTATGTTTGTATAAACTTGGGCAAACTTGTGCAAGAGACTATCCCAAACTTGACAACTCATGCATTTCAAGTTTGGGAGAAGTTTGCAAAAGTTATGCCAAACTTCCTACAAAGTTCTTATAAATGATTTTGTTATTGGCCGAAATATGGGACATATTTGTCCAAAGTATGGCGTAAGTGTAGGATAACTTTTACTACACTTTATTTTTAGGTTATATTAATTCTAAAATTTAAAAAGAAAAGAAATTAAAAATAATTTAATATTACCCGATTTACACCTGAAAGAAAATGCATACATATTTTTCCAAAAGATTCCAAGGTCTTTGGTGAATTTCATCCTTTTCATCAAAGTCGTCGCAGCACGTCATTTCAAGTCGACGTTGAGGGTTAGACTGATGCATCGGCGTCAAGAAAAATTTCTTAGTGACCAGTAAACAAGAAGTCATTTGATTGCTGGTTACTAAGGAACGTTTGTGAAATTTGCTTGACAACCAGTAAACAAATGACTTCTTGTTTACTGGTCACTAAGAAATTTTTCTTGACGCCGATGCATCAGTCTAACCCTCAACGTCGACTTGAAGTGACGTGCTGCGACGACTTTGATGAAAAGGATGAAATTCACCGAGGACCTTGGAATCTTTTGGAAAAATATGTATGCATTTTCTTTCAGGTGTAAATCGGGTAATATTAAATTATTTTTAATTTCTTTTCTTTTTAAATTTTAGAATTAATATAACCTAAAAATTAAGTGTAGTAAAAGTTATCCTTAGTATATTAAGTGTAGTAAAAGTTACACTTACGCCATACTTTGGACAAATTTGTCCCATATTTCGGCCAATAACAAAATCATTTATAAGAACTTTGTAGGAAGTTTGACATAACTTTTGCAAACTTCTCCCAAACTTGAAATGCATGAGTTGTCAAGTTTGGGATAGTTTCATTGCACAAGTTTGCCCAAGTTTATATACAAACATAAACTTGGGCCAACTTTGGCCAAACTTTCTGATTTTTACGCGGGTTGTAAGTAAATATTATATTATTTGTTGTATACAATCTATTTTCTATGTAGTTTTACAAGGAAATAAATGGATCTTACAATCGTTTTGTGGTTTTTGGTTTTGTTCCGTCAAACAAGACTATTCATATTCAAAACAGATGTAAATATGCCTCTGCAATATTACAGAATTTTATAACTTATAAGATTTTCTGTAATTGTTAATTGTAACCTGGTAAAGAATACTTTATTGTCTGAACAAGTTTTAATAATATTGATATCTCAAAAGTTACGTGCACATTACACGTGAATAAATTCATGCACGCTTCCCTAACAATTAGGGTTACGTAAAGAACAATTTTAAGGCTAAAAATTTTTTAACCGAAAATTGGGATTTTGAAGAGATCGTTATTACCTTCATCATTTCGTATCGCACACACGACCGATATTTAATTTTCTTAATTTTGATACATTTTCATATAAATGCTACAATTGTAGTTCAATACTATCTTAAACAGAATACATATAACCTCAAAATTATTTTCTATTCATGACTGGAGTTAATCTTCTTATAGACCTATTTTTATTTAATATCTATGCGCCGATAGCAATATACGATCACGTGATCTCCTATACGTTAGAGAATTATTGGCATAGCACTATTATTAAATGGAATAATTGTAACTAATACTTTAGGAATAATTAAAAATATTTTAAGTTTGTAGCTGCCATGTGAATATTATAATAAAACGTATTACGATTAATAAAATTGATCAGATGACTTGTAAAATTTAACAATTGAAGATTAAATAAAACTCTAATTTTATCATTAATTGGTCATTTGTTCGATATTTTATGACAATTCGACATTTTTTGGCTTACAAAAGGTTACATTTATCGTCACATTTCTATAGGGAACTTTCTAATAAAATAACAATTACCTATAAAATACAAGAATAATGTTAATGTATATGTAGAGGATTTCCAAACATTTGTTCAGTAATAATTATAGAGACAGCGCAATAAAAATTATTAGGTAAATTATTAAGTAAAAGTTTTCACTTTATCGAATAACTAACAGGCTTCAAATTAATCGTGCTATGCAGTATTTTTTATAAAGTACTGTACCGATGATAAACATGAAATCTAAATTACAGAAGTTTACTTTAAATTTGGAAAATATAACGAACCTTGATAAACTCAATGTATTAAATTAATATTAAATTTAATTTTACTTTGCGTATACTAATTACACTGAGAATAAGTTCTAGTAAAAAATAGCAATACTGTTCAGTAATGAAATTATAGAATGCAAAATTCAAAAAATTACTGTACTGTGTAGTAACATTTACTAAAAGTATATTCATTTTTACCACAATTATTGTAATATGTACCATAACTTCCGTAAATTTTACTATACAATATGGTAATTTATTGCAGTCTATAATTTTATTATTATTAGACAGATTGTAATTTTTATTACAACTTTTTTCTCAGTATAAGAATAGTATACGTATTATTAAGAAAATAACTCATTTAACTTAAATAATGGTACAAAATTTATGTAAACCAAAATATCTTTTTAATCGAGAACCACAGCTTTATCATTATTCATAAAAAAACATACCAATTCATATGTATAAAACATTTCACAGATATTTTAATGAATCATTATTCCAATCATAGATAACTTTATTTACCCAAAAGCGACGCCTGAATATACTACAAATTGCATGAAAGTACCATCGAAGTAAAAGAACGTTATTATAATTATATTATTATACATATGTGTAGCGCAGTGAAATGCGAAAGGACTGTTATGAAATTTTTTTCCACAACGGCTGCTTGCATCTGTATGTAATTTATTTATGATTGTACATAATTAAAAGGTTTTATGTATTCATTTAAATAACAAACACATATTGTTATATTTATGTATGTATTTATATATATATATAGATGTATTATACTAAATAAAATAATTTTCTTTTAGTAAGAAAGCCTATCTATTTTTAGTGAGAAATATAAAGTAATATAATTTTTGAATGCAAGTTTACAACAATGGAATCAAAATTCTCGCTATATTTTGCGTTACAATACATATGTACAATATGTTGTAAACTTACAAGCATGTAACGTGCGTGTGAGCGTGTAGAACGCGACAAATCATAAAGTACAAAAATCAATCTGAACTTCAAAACCGTAGCATATGTATCAAACTAACTTATACATATTTATCGGCGTTTAGTTACAACGTCGATCACTATACATCCATAAGTTTGGGAAACAACAAGAGGAATAATGTTGTATCTCAAGAAGTACAGTCTGATTCTTTGTACAATCTCTCCCGCATGTTCGATCACCCAATGAGATTTTATTCATACGCAAATAATTCCGTTGCCCGGTAAATATAAAGTGAATGCCGAAAATAAGAAGTGTAAAGTGCCGAGAGAACGAGAAACCTCGAACGAGTCAGATTATACGAGACCTTTCTTTTTTTTTTCCGCAATCGCCGATCGCGCGGGCACGCGTGAACACAGAGGCACACCGACAGACGGATATATAACGCGCGCTCACACAAACACACACGCGCGCGCGCACACACACAGAATCGCGCGAGAAAGAACGATAATAAATTCACACGAGCTGCGTGTGGAATACTTAAGCGCGCTTCTTATTCCCGTGTATATGAGTGTCTGGCGTCGCGCCTGGCTTCTATTAAAGTCCATACGTAAGTGCACGCACACACACAGAGAGAGTCGCACACAGTCAGAGACTTACACGTACGTACGTACTTGGCTTGAGGGGCGAAGGGGGTCGAGGAAAGGGGAGGAGGAAGGTCGATTGGGTAAGCGATAGAACGACGAGAGATGGAGAGACCCGTGCGAGCAGCAGAGTGCGCGGGGAGGAAAAAGAGCACGTGGTGGTGTGTGGGTATATATCGCGAGAGAGTTTACGTAACGCCCCTACACGCAGACACTGATTGGCACGCTTCGCCTGCGCGACGACTGATATGTGAGACCGACCGACGAGATTCTCGGCTCGCTATGTGTGTGATCCACGCGGCCCTCGTTTCACGCCGCGACGGATATTTGACTGTGCCGCGCTTTGTCTTACTATACATTCATTCCTGTATATATACTGTACGTAACGCACGATTCATCGTACCCGACCGCTTTTTTTTCTTCCTTTTTACTTTTTCACTAATTTTTTTTTTTTTTTTCATCTTTTTTTTAGTTTTTAATTATACTTTATTTACATTCTTACCGAGAGGCTAACGCGGGAAATGTATATAGTGTGATGTTCTTACATAAGGTGTTAGGTGTGATTATACTTGTTATATTACATACTCCACAGAAATGCGTGTTGGGCTCTATTGTTACGGAACACAACGTCAACGTTCAACACGAGTTTTAAGAAAATTTATAGTGTTTTGTACGAACTCTTTTGTTGTAAACGAAGGAAGTACATTTCATTTAAATACATTGAGAGGAAGGAATAGCTCAGATAAATAACGTATCTTAACGTTGTTCGGTTCTGATAACTCAAATTCAAATATGAGGAGAAATGAATACTTCATTACAATTGAATATTATTAAAATCAGTTCGTAAATCGGTTAAACTTTTTATTTCTACTTGGTGCTCAAAAATGCAATCCAGGTATTAACAGTTAATGCTCGAGATGTAATTATTAATATACTGGCGGATTAAAGGATTTAAAAATTAAACATCGTATGCCTTGGAGTTCCAAATATAATAATAATCAACATTTAACGCAATGTCGGACCCTAATTGCTGGAATCTGCACCTTTCAACCCAAAAATTATATCTAAAATATTGAATTAAAAATACGAAAAAGTTCATATACGGATAGCTTAAAACATAAGGAAGAGCTTGACGTTTTGACTTTTTTAAGAAAAAATAATTTTTTAAATAATAATTAAGTAAACAATTTTTGATTGGTAATTGTTAGTCAAAAGCGGCATAAACTTTCAACCGATACATCTTAATCAAATTATGAATTTAAAAATTTGGTGAATATTTGGGTTTATTATTTAAAACATGCTTAAGGGCCAGACTTTCGTTTTTTTTTATAAAAATGTATTCATTTGCTTATAAAAATAAGTAAAAATGACCATTTTCTGAGTTCGACATCCCCTTAAAAGATAATAATTATTATAAGACATTTATATTACAGAAATTATTTCGTAACTATGACTTACTGCGCTAATTTAATCTGATCTATAAACTAAAATATAAGTATGTGTCGAAAGGCGATGAGTCGATCAATTTCAGAATGTACAAATTGTATTATCTCGAACTACGATTTGATCCAGTTTATCTAACGAAAGACGCTTAAAAGAGGAAAAATTCATTATTTACAAAGTTTTGAATACACGAGATACATATTTGACGGAATAAATAGTATAATTACTTATAAAACGTTGTTTCAGTTTCAAGAATACTAAAATAAGATGATCTTCCATATAGGTGACAATGAATAATCGGTTTTGCAAAATAAATAGCTTGGCTAAACACCTTTTATTAATACACGCGGAACATATCATATCCCCACAATGATTATTCACGCATAATAATTACGCACGATAATAGAAGCGACACCGTTTTACATGCAAAATCGACCTTTATTATCGCGCACGATCATACATTCAAATGAAAACGGTCATCCAACGTATACGTTGTATAATTATTTAAAGAAGCGTTACCGCAGTTGAAAATATGATATTAAGATGAAGGTAATCATGATTCGAGAGAGATATACCATCGTTTTGCAATGCAATTGTTCGTCAAGTTAATGAGCCTCCAGGAAATTGGTCAATACATGCATTAAACATTTGCGCATATATATATATATACATATAAAGAGAGGGCACGTCTCTATAGTTTTATTGTTCAATTGGTGATCCGGCATAGGAAGCTGCGATTGAATCTCACCGATCGGATCGGAGAGAGAAAAAACGCCAGACCGACGGGAATTATTGCTACGCGAAACCAAGAGCCCGAGTATTTCTTCGATGTATAAAAGAGGTCGTGGATACTTGGACGAAATGGAGAAAACTGCTTGCGCGCGGATCATCCAGGACTCGAAGAAAGGCCTTGCTTTCTCGTGATTCGAACCTCGCGTTCGTTAGCCTCGTTCACGGAGCACTTAAAATATTGAAATTTCTCGCTTGATCGATGGATGAATTACGCTTTCTCTAATGTTCCTCTCTTATCTAAATGTCGTACTACTACCGACGAGTAACATTTCAAATCTTGTATATACCTCCAAAATATTATTTAATCATTTTGTCTTCGTTTAATTAAACAATTTAACGAGTATAGTAATTGATCTCGAGTAAAATGCATACATGTGATTTATTACGATTTTTTCTAGAATATTCTACTTTTAGATTTCAACTGCCGTTTGATCAAACTAATTATGTTTCATACAATGTAATAATCAATAGATGAAATGTTCAAGCAACTGCATCCATCAAATCAATTTTTGAAATACTGGAATCTAGTTGTAAAAATTGTATTATCTATTTCAAATATTGTGCGAATATAGTTGACTATTATTTCTCACGACTTCGAGATAAAATAATGTTTTGGTAATTGATTCAAATTTACAGTTTATTATATAAAATAATCAATTGAAATCGGCTACAGTGATCACATTCACGTAAGACACGCGAAACTGTTGCTAAAATTAACGTTAAGTAAAACGTAGTATCGCTATTAAATGTAAACAAAAACAAATGATAAGACAAAACAGGCCATTGATCATACCCATTATAAATGTTTATCAGTTTTATAACATGTGCCTATTATCACATATTTTAGTTTATTGAGCATAATTTAGATAACGTTATACCCTTCTTTGTAAATAAATTTTTGTTACATAACAATTCTATATTTATACAAATACTCATTGCGCAACAAATGCTCCGCAGATAAATTTTTGATTACCCTGATAGACGTAGTTACTAACTTCTGGTCAATTTATACTGAAATCAAGAGGGATTATCCAAATATGGTTAAAATCGTTGCTCAGAAATGCAACCTACTGCGCCACGGATTCTGGGGTAATGACTGCTCAATTTTACGCTGTGATATACAATTGGTTTGTTATCTATTTTTAAGAGCAACGATTTTATACAATTATATATAATAACTCAATTCTAATTTGTAATATTTTCTACATACAAATTTGTAAAGATTATTTCTTATATTTATTAAAAACATGTTAAAACGATTATTTGTTTATAAACATTATTTTAGTAAATATTTCAATCTCGGAGCAAATAATAAAAATTGCTAGTAGATACCCTGTGGTGAAATACTATTTTCATACACTTACAAGGAGAGTATACACCCTTCAGGAAACGGATTCTTACCAAACTCTAGGATATGATTTCTACTATAAAAATATGAAGAAACCCGGAGTGTTAGATTCCAACGCCTTATTTTATGACAGATATAAGCCAATAGCGAACAATCTCGCTAAAAGATCATTGACTTTGATCGCTTGTAACTCGGAAACAAGTAAAGATGTACATTCAAACCAAATTTAAAAAGAAATTTGAGATTGAAGCTTAAATAATATCATAATTTGGTCAAAAGTTATGGAAAAAAATAATAAGACGAAATTTTATCGAACATTTAGCATTACAATTTGATGATTTCTTTAGGTCGAAATTTCGTCTGATTTTTATTTTTTCCATAACTTTTGACCAAATTTAGTTATTTGCACTTCTTTTTTGTTCAAAATATACCTACTCAATCTCAGCTTTCTTTTAAAATTTGGTTTAAATGTATATCTTTATTACTTGTTTCCGAGTTATAAGCAATCAAAGTCAATGCTTTTTCAGCGCGATTTTTCGTTATTTGCTTATATCTGTCATAAAAAAGGGCTCTGGAATCTAAAACTCCAGCTTTCTTATATTTTTATAGTAGAAATCACATCTTAGAGGTAGGTAAGAATCTGTTTTCCAAAGGGCGTTGACTCACCTTGTTAGTTAATTGAATGCTCATAACTTCAATACATTCGAATAATATCTCCAACTTTCCGCGAGTAGTAAAATTCAAAATTCCTGTCAATTCGGATGTCTTTTAAAGTTTCTGTAATATTGACGACTTGTTTGTTTTATATTTGCAGTATTTACAAACATAAACGTGATTTTGTTATATTTTCCACACTTAATTATTTTTCACCCGAAAAGTCCACTTTAATCACTTCATACGGGGGAGTAAAAGTACTTTTTACTTTCAACAGTCTCTCTTCAGTCCCGGGACTTACTTTTTTTAGTTCCCATATTCACATTCCCGTTAATATAAAAATAGTAACTAATATACAGTTTCAGCGTAATGAAGCTAAAAAATATAATAAAATCAGCAAAATTTAAATCGACAAACAGAAAGAAGAAAATATTGGATTGTCATTGCTGTCAAATAATATGACCGTTTCCAGGACGATGTGAGTGAAAAATTTTATCGCTATAACTCGATCAGCAACTTCCATCCACGCGAATAAACGCATGATTTACTCCCTTAATACTTAAATAAATATATTATACATATTCAATATAGTACTAATTTAATTCAAGTTTAATCTAAATTTACATGCTAAAATATAGCTGAAATTTAGTATTTTACTTTATAGTAAAAAATGATTATAAAATGTGAGAAAAAGTTTTTTATCGCTATAGGGATACGACTATTACGTGGAATACGGTTTCTACTATAGAGATCATATTTATTATAAAATACAAGCAGCACTGTTTAAACAATAATGTTAATACTATTTACAACACATAATTTGTTGAATACTGACATTTTTCTGACCTGATATGTACTATATTAAGCGACGTCTCGGTTGATATCGCTCAAAAAGAACTTTTAGTTTACTATTTGCTATAAGTCCAAACTTAAACCTGAAGAGGTTGACCTACTAAATCAACTAAACGTTTTTTATATATTGTACATATTTTACACCATTACCGCCATAGGGCTAGTAGAAATCGTATTCCACTTAATTAAGTAATAACTACATTGTGTTGATAGAGTAGGCAACAAATAGGTGACGTATAAGCGAAAAAAGTGAAACGCTTTTTCTCCTATTTCATTATAATATTTATTGAAGAAAAATAAGAAAAATTAATAAGCTATTTTCAATCGTAATAGGCCGAAAATGTAAAGATTTTTCGACTACGAAAGAAAAGTTTTTAACCTTCTTTATCCATTTCTTATTTATTTCAATCTATTTCATTCTATATGTTATTTTATACGTTAAACATCATTTCTCAGGTTAAACAATATTTTTCTCAATTTTATGTTTCATAAGAAAATGTCTACTTTTAAGCCACGAAAAAATGTAGAAAAATTGTAAAATTCATATATTATCTAAGTCGAATTTTCTCAAGTAATCAGTTGGTGAATTATGTATGCATCAGCAAGAAACCAATGGAATTTGACAAAACTCATTTAGTTATTTATCTAGAAGATATAACTCGGAAAATTTATTTAAATGTTTTATGTTTATTCCATTAAATGTCGGTAAGATGCGGAAAAAAGCGTTTCACCACTAGTCAGGAAATTATTATTATTTCAAGCCAGTCGTTACTTTTCAGGACATTTTCGATATTTCCATTTCTACCATAGGGTTGAGGTATTTATTAGCTTGTAAACATAGATTACATTTGTAATTTAGCTCTTAGCTTAAAAGTGCTATTACAAATGTTAGGGGTAAAAATTTGACAAATTCAGGTATATATCTTTATAAATACTAGAGATATGAAGAATCAGTTATAAATTACAGGAAAATCTTAAAAAATAATTTAAATAGTAATAATGAAAATGGTTCTAAAAGACTAAATATTTGTTTGTAAGTCAATATACTAATATAATATTTAAATATTTTGAGGTTATGATCATTCATTTCATCACAGGGCGCTAGCAGCTTTTATTATTTAGTTCTGTGATTGAAATTTCTATTAGGATTTTGTCAAGCATCTATATACAAATGTGTGTGCACGTAGGTGTGTATGTGTGTGTAATATCGTATACTACAAGGAGAGAAAAGTTAAATAAAAAGCATACCCAAATATTTTGGGTGACGTTCACTTGTCGTAGTTTTCCAGAATTTTGTATAAAAATTGAAAATCACATTATAGCTTTTACCATATCACATAGTAATTTTTCTATCCAAAACATTTCGACACATTTTATAAAAATTGTTCTCTATATACACATCACCTATAGACTACTACATATTTATAATAATAAATAAATGTTTCACCGCATTTGCACGTATTCATCAACTGTTTGACAAAAACTTCTAATGAGATTTTGGTAACATTGTTAGATTTAGATACTGAAATTTCTACTATTAATGAAATATTTTTTAAGAAAGTAAGTATCTTCAAACATATAAAGAATAATTGTTGCAACTAGACCTAAACATTGTAAATCGAACGGTAAGATGTAATAAAATTTGAACACCAATTGATTATCTTTGGGTGAAGTAACCACGTTATATTGAAATACAATTTTAGTATAGCATTAACCAAATAATATAAAGTTGTTTTTTTTCTTCATAATATGCGTTTCATACTAAAATATTGAATTTAAAACTTTAGGGCACATAATTTGTTTAAATATAATAACCCTCAAGCCATAATAACCACCCATTAAAAAAAAATTCAAAATTGCCTTTTTAAAATAGTCGCCGCGGCAAGTGTGTCAGGCACGCAGAGTTTCCTGTCGGGCTTGAATTTTCGCACGTGTCTCCCTCGATGATGCTAAATATAACCGCGAAAATCGGAAAAAAAGAGGCCACGCACCCTCCGCGAAGCGACACGAGGCACAGACGGTCGACGATGACGCGGCGTTGTCGCTGATAAACGCGTTATCGCACCGACGACGGCGCGTGTACGATGCGCCCTGAGGTGTCGCGCCGAAATTAAAATTCAATGGCCTTGCGGAGGCCCCTTCTTTCTCTTTCCACTTTACACACTCTCCTAAATGTATTTTTTTACATTGGCGCTTTGTGCTCTTCTTTAGAGAAATTTAAAATTTGCGATTGTTTACCGTTCTCGACCCGCCCATGTATCGAAGTACGCTATCGTCGCTGCCTGAGTCATTGGTAGTATTTTATGATGATTTTTAAAGCAACTTTTTTATCAAGATTTATTAGAGGTTGATTATTGACAATCTATAATTGTAATTTATTTCCACTATATGTTTTAATGATCGAATAATTGGATAGTTAATTATTTTATTATTTATTTAGATGCGTAAACAATTTGTGATCAAAACCTATTTTATTATTTAAAGTATAAACTCATCTTTTGTTATTAACTGTCTACTTTTTTTTCATTTACATCGATCACAATGTATTCTTTAACAATATGAAATAATTAAAGTAAGTCTTAATGTTTATAGTAATGATTATGTCAAACAAATTTGTTAAAAGTTTAATGTTACTTTATTTTAATATGCTTATAATGCAATATCTATACTTTCAATATTTTTAATTATAAGTAGTTGTTTATGAACATAAAAACAGTCATTTGTAGAAGCGTCCAATAAAAAATTACTTTTTTCTTCGTACCTACATAGGTTTACTTATAGCGATTAAAAATTATATATATAAAACATATATCCGTACAATGAGATAAAGTTTGTGAATTAATTTCGAAAGTGAAATGAAATAATATAATACTATAATTATTTACAAATGTAAGGAATCGATATTCAAAATGTAAATGTTCGTTTCCAAATATTGTTTTAGTATTCGGAAATTAAGATACGTGGAGCTCTTTCTCCAAGAACCAAATCGGACTGATCGATATGCCAATGGCGCGGTTGGCGTTTTGTCCTTTTCACCAATAGACACTCTCATTATTCATTATCGAGCGTATATATCGTCATTATTGTTCTTGGTGTTTGCACTTGCCTTCGCTAACTCAGGTATCTCAACTTCAGACGAATTATTCCCTCAGATTCTCCAACATTTACAATGCGAGTTTTGTTGATTAAAAAAATGTTCCTATATTCTGACGGTTGATTCGTCCCTTTTGCATTTCATTGCGTTTACGTGCATATATAGCGATTGAAATAACTTGTTACAATTTATTGGCGAGAGAGTAAAAATATTGGTTGAGGATATAATCGTAAGTTACATTTATTCGTTAGTGATCTCCAATTATTATATGCTTAACTGGTGGTTGTAAACATAATTCGTGATCTACTAAAAATAAAAAGATGTTTTGAATTTTCATATTTACATTTCCACAAGGAATAATAAAAGATATTTTAAACTATTTGCAGCAATCATTCGAAAATATAATTTCTACATTCTTCTTATAGTAATTTATTTCCTATAAAAACATGAGTATGGATCCATTTGCAATAAATTGTCACATTAAATACAGTTTTAAACCGCTAAATTTTCTGCAGATTAAATTATTGCTTTACGATCTCTATAGTTGTATGTATAAGATACACGGAGAAAAATTTCTAATAAATTTTACCCTGCTGTTCTAGCAAAAGGGGGACGAAGGACACAGCAGGGTAAAAAAATACCCAGTTTTCAAATAAATTTTACCCTGCTGCTCGATTAAAATTTATTTGAAAACTGGGTATTTTTTTACCTTGCTGTGTCCTTCGTCCCACTTTTGCTAGAACAGCAGGGTAAAACTTATCAGAAATTTTTTTCTGTGTCTAATCTTATTGTATTATATCATCAATATACAATCTATAATATATTTATCTAATTACTTTTTTTGGATAACTATCAGCAGCGTTAATTATTGAATATTCCACTTAACTTTCTACTGGGTTCCACCCACTGACTTACAGGTTTCGTTGTAATTTTAGAAACTATGTTCTTATATATATGTATGAAAAATTTCATTTCGAAATTCAATCTCATTGGCTGCTTATTGAAAGTTACACACAGTTAACGAAAAATTGTAAAAAAATATATGCTTCAGTTTAAACGGTAATAATTCGGAAACAATCAGATACAGACACGTAAACTCAAATTTAGCAAAAAGTTGAGATAAGTATAGATACGATTTAAATAATAAGATTCAAATATATCAATTTTGTACAAAGTTATGGAAGAAATAAGAATTAGACAAAATTTTAACTTAAATTCAGGAATAAAATTTTTAGGCAAAAACTTTATTCAATTCTTATATCTTCTATAACTATTGACTAAATTGAGATATTCGAGCTTTTTATTTTTCAAATCGTATCTATGCATAATCTCGACTGTTTGCTACAATTGTTGAGTAATTAGCCATTAAACTAAAGCATATTTTTTCACAATATTTCATTACTGCGTATATAACATTCATTAAATAACGAAATCCGTGACCCGAAATCCCCGTCTATAAGTTTGAAACGTAATGATACACTTATTTTATCACTCAAACGTTTCTCACGAACAAAAAGGTCCTTCGACTCGAGCGAAAAATTAAATCTAAAATCATTTAATTACACCTAATTAGTAACTATCAACATCTCTTGCTATAAAGTTCGTGCACCGAGACATAACAGGGCTAAAATTGGTTCAATTAACCAAGACCATTTTGGTTGGGGAAGAAAACGCATAAAAAGGAAAGTCAACGACGAAGGGGCATCGCTCCAACCTCTATCAAAGTACCTAAGCCAAGTAAAAATTAATCCCGAAGTCGCTTCGTGGAAAAGTAGAGAAAAGAGCCTCACTGGTTATCGGGGAAGTCAATAAAACCTCTTCGGTCGTTGGAATGAACGGGAAAGTAGTCGAAAAGGGTCTATACCCAGTGAAAGCGTCGACGCGAAGACCGAAATTGCCATTGCGACGAAATCGTCAGAGGCAAACAGTAATCATTGTTTTGCATACGAGCAATCATCTTGAATAAAAAATAGTAACAATAATCGCACAAAAAATATCTGCGAATTTTAACTTGGATTATCGTTTTAGATATATGCAATTATACATATAAATACGCACGAATGTAATTTTTGCATAATTTATTTTATAAATACAAATAGTTGTACTACTGTTACGTGTGGACAAACAATAACACTACATATAAACAATAAAATATGAAAATGTAGAATATTGTTTTAACAAAATTATTGTACTTTTGCTTTTAGAACGTAGAATAACGAATTATAATTAATATGACATGGTAGTTAAAAAACAATGCTTTAAAAAGTTAACAAGAATTCCTTTCATAGATATCTAAGATTTAGTCAAAATGAAGTACTATTAGTATTAAAAATTTAATAATTATGTCATTTAAAATGATTTTCAGTAAATATAATAATATAATGTTTATCTAAAACTAACTTTACCGTATTAGATAATTTGGTAATCATCGTTCACACAATGATAAAATTATAATCACACTAAATCAAAAAAAAAATTTAAATAAATTTATTGATATATTTATTATTGCAATACATGACGAAAAATTGCATCTCAGGTTAAAAACGTACTTTAAACATTTATCAAATTTTAAACTCGCGAATAACTAACATATTATATTATTCGAAATTTTCAAAGTAACATGACCATTCAAAGAAGATTTTAATAAGGTCAATATTAAACGTAGAATATCGATTATATGTATATAAGGAAGTACACTAAAATTCAAGTGTTATTATAGGAGTCTTGGAGACCATTGCAAATGACTATTGCGAAAATTAAATTCTTCTAATGTACTCGCTCTTTAATTAATATTCCATCGACGAGTTGTAAAATTGTTCGCTTAATTACCGAGATATCGTATTTCCCAACTGTTTATCAATAATTACAATCATCACAAGTTGTACAAAATAAACGGAGATTAAACAGTCTTGTAAAACGTAAATATACAGAATATCATAAATAAAATAAATAACAATAAAATCGGATGAACGTAGCAACTCACGTAAATGAATGTGCATGTGTGCGTGGCGCGTGTAAATATTAAGTCGTGAAAGAAGAGAAAAATAATGTTACAGAATTTTCGATAAGCATGCGGTAATGTAAAGGGGCCACCAAGAACCGCACGAATTGCCGCAATAATCTAAGGCGAAAACGGACGCAGCACAGCGCGCAGGCAAAGAAACGAGAAGGAGAGTGCAAGAAGGAACGGGCCAGAAAAAGAGCGTAATCGGATAGTCGAAGCAGGAGGCAAAACGAAAGAGATGAGGAGAGCAAGAGCGAGAGCGAGAGAGGGATAGAATAAAAGAGCAACGTGCGGAGAGAAAAGAGAGCCCGCAAGATAACCGACTGCAGAATATATATACTTGTATATGTATACCAAAAAGAAGGCCTGCGCTCTCTCGCTCATTCTCTGTCTCTCTCTCTGTCTCTCTCTCTCTCTCTCTCTCCCTCTCGCTATCTATCTCTCTATCTTTCTCGCGCTCTCTCTCGCTCTCTCACGCTCTTTCTTTCTCGACATGAAGTATGGGCGACTGCACGGAACGGCTCTAGGAGCGCGAGGAGAGTCGCTGCGGGCGCCGCAGACAATGTGCCGCGAGATCTCAAGCCACTGAAACGAGAGTGAGAGAGAAAAGAAGAGGAGAGAAGAGAGAAAGGAGGGATATAGAAGGCCTACAGAGGACGTAGGTATGCCTTTCGTTACTCTTTCACATAAATGCCTCTTGTTTGATTATACCCCTCCAATGTTTCTACCATGCATCTTTCTTCTCATTTTATATTCTCCTTCTTCCTTCCAATTATCGGAACAGTGAATTTACTCTTCAAACTTGTATGAGGAAGTATCAATTTTTTTCATAGTTTGAACGAAAATCCTTTTATATTTATTGCTTTATACATATAACGACATAATAAGTTATCAGTGTCTTATCACTGAAGTTCGTACAACAGTTGAGAAACTAACTTCCGACAAAAAATATAAATACGTCGCCGAAAAGCATGTATTATAGTTTAAGAATATTCTAAAAATGACCGTTGAATCAATAATTTCAATATATAATAATACAACATTTAAATATATAACTATTCTTATTCCAAAAATCGTCAATCGTACTTGTTAAATTAGTAATGCACAATTAATCTTTTGAAACCCGTATCTTCACTTTTTTCCATTTCGTAAGACGATCAATTATTATTTTCATAGAAATCAGTAAGATACATTATTAATTTACATTTCCAAGGATACTTAATATCTTTATGCAATATACTTTTTCAGATGTACCGCTATGTAATAAGTCTATAACGTCCCACATTTGCTATGTGCAATCACGGTCAATTTAATAGAAATATTTATATCATGAAAACATACTTTGATTACACGATAATCAGAATTACAACCTCTCAATTTAAATATAAACGTATAGAAGATAGATCTAGACTGTTCATTTTTAACCCATTTTTTTCAACACTACACAACTCTTTTCAGAATTTTTTAAAAATCACCATCAAAGATTGCGTATATAAAACTTTAGTGTATTTTTTATATAGTTCCGTTTTAAATTAAATAAGAATATATATACATATATCTAATCGTTCATTAACTTGAAAAGGCAAACCGATCGATCGATCGATCAAAAAGATATTTATCCATACTGTGCACATTAGTTATGACAATATATATATATATATTATATATATATATATATATATATCTCTCTATAATATATAAATATTTCGCCGCCGCCGCCGCCGCCGCCGCCGCCGCCGCCGCCGCCGCCGTGTCCTAAGAATTCAGGATTCAACATATATATATGTCATATAATATATGTTATATATATGTCATATATATATATGTTTTATATATATATATGTCATATAATATATGTTATATATATGTCATATAATATATGTTATATATATGTCATATAATATATGTTATATATATGTCATATATATGTTATATATATGTCATATAATATATGTTATATATATGTCATATATATGTTATATACATATGTTATATATATGTCATATAATATATGTTATATATATATGTTATATATATGTCATATATATATATGTTTTATATATATATATGTCATATAATATATGTTATATATATGTCATATATATATGTTATATACATATGTTATATATATGTCATATATATATATATATTATATATATATATATCTCTCTATAATATATAAATATTTCGCCGCCGCCGCCGCCGCCGTGTCTAAGAATTCAGGATTCAACATATATATATATGTTATATATGTTGTATATATATGTATGTATGTATGTGGGTGTGTGTGCGTGCGGCGGAATATTTATATAATATATATATATATATATATGTCATATATATGTTACATACCGCTGGTGTAAGTTATGCCCTAAAATACATGAAAATTAGTGATTTTATGAGGTTTATGGCGTATAACTTACACCAGCAGTCTTGGCCAATAATCTAACCACAGCCATTCGAAAGCTCTCCAAAAATGTGATCTTCTGAGCGGTGTTAGATCAAAATCGATTGTGGCGTGGTCGCCTTTTTTTTATATTAAATATTTTCGAGTGTCCTATCTCTTCGAGATTTTAAAATTAAGAATTGTAACCCAAGTAGATAAGTTCTAAAAATTATTTTGAACAAAAGTTGTTTATAATGTATTTTTAAAAAAATCAATAGATTTTGAGATAAATGGCTTTGAAAATAGTAAATTCTCTAAAAAATTGAAAAATTTCCATTTTTCATGGTGGAATAACTCTTAGGCAAATTATTTTTAACACCTAAAATTTTTTTTCTATGTTCTGGAAGATATTTCCAGTCTGTTCACAAAATTTGGAGTGATTTAAAATTTTCATCGTACCACTTGACGTGAAATAGACCATATATATGTATATATATGTATGTCATATATATGTTATATATATGTCATATAATATATGTTATATATATGTCATATATATGTTATATACATATGTTATATATATGTTGTATATATGTATGTCATATATATGTTATATATATGTCATATATATATATGTTTTATATATATATATGTCATATAATATATGTTATATATATGTCATATAATATATGTTATATATATGTCATATATATATATGTTATATATATATATGTCATATATATGTTATATATATATGTTATATATATGTCATATATATGTTATATATGTTGTATATATGTATGTCATATATATGTTATATACATATGTTATATATATGTCATATATATGTTATATATATGTCATATAATATATGTTATATATATATGTTATAAATATATATGTTATATATATGGTTTGATATATATGTATGTCATATATATGTTACATACCGCTGGTGTAAGTTATGCCCTAAAATACATGAAAATTAGTGATTTTATGAGGTTTATGGCGTATAACTTACACCAGCAGTCTTGGCCAATAATCTAACCACAGCCATTCGAAAGCTCTCCAAAAATGTGATCTTCTGAGCGGTGTTAGATCAAAATCGATTGTGGCGTGGTCGCCTTTTTTTTATATTAAATATTTTCGAGTGTCCTATCTCTTCGAGATTTTAAAATTAAGAATTGTAACCCAAGTAGATAAGTTCTAAAAATTATTTTGAACAAAAGTTGTTTATAATGTATTTTTAAAAAAATCAATAGATTTTGAGATAAATGGCTTTGAAAATAGTAAATTCTCTAAAAAATTGAAAAATTTCCATTTTTCATGGTGGAATAACTCTTAGGCAAATTATTTTTAACACCTAAAATTTTTTTTCTATGTTCTGGAAGATATTTCCAGTCTGTTCACAAAATTTGGAGTGATTTAAAATTTTCATCGTACCACTTGACGTGAAATAGACCATATATATGTATATATATATGTATGTATGTATGTGGGTGTGTGTGCGTGCGGCGGAATATTTATATAATATATATATTTTAAAATTGTTTTTTTAAGAATACATAATATATGTATTTTTTCCGTGCGCAAAAAAAAAGTTGTGAACATAACTTGAAAGAATGTGTATTAGTTTACTCATTCTTGATAAAACTCATAAAATTTTTAAACGTATACTCAATAATAATAACGGATCTAAAATTCAATGTAATGCTTTGAATGCAGATGCAAAATTGTTTGAAGATGAAATAAATATTAATCAAGTATAACATACACTTTTCCAAATATCCATATGATATGTACAATGGGTTAAAAATTAAATATATTAATTATTGCATTTTTAAGATAATTCTATTATAAACAGTATAGGCAAAAGAAAATTCAAATTTTAACAGTGGCAATATAAAATACGAATTACATTTGAATAGATTTTCAAAAACTATTAATTTAGGAGCATTAATTTAAATATTTTTTAAATTAATATTTCAAAATTGTATGGATATATATAATTTATATTTATATAACACAATATTTTAAATAAACAAGTATGTATTTATTAGAAACAGAAGGATAATTAAGAAATGAATTTGTTTATAATAATCAAACTAAATATTTGGGCTCTGCATAGTAAAAATAAATTGGACATAATTATGGATTAAAACGCAAATTTTGAAAGAGGGTGCAAATTACGAATCACGGGAGAAATGGAAGAAACAGGTTTTTACTTATATGCCGCTAATTTGTTATAAATAGTTCTTTAAAATTACTACAAAAATTTATTTATTAAAGAAGAAAGTTTTATTACTCTAAAAGTACAAAATGTTAATGACATAGAACTTCTGACAATGATCGTTCGTCATTAAATAAATTAATTTTAGGAGGTGAAGTTCTATTTATAACCGTTTAAAATAATCCAAAATTTTAATAAGTTGTTAACTAAAATACTACAAGTTAGTAAGTATATGTACTTTACTATTTTTGGTAAGTTAATTTTTCATTAACATTTATAATTATTAAAATATAAATTTAAGCTTTATAAGAATTCGTATAGTTTAAAATTTACAGTTAACATTTAATATGTCTCTATTTTTTTTTATTATTTTTATTCTGATTTCATTACACTAAATTTTGGTAAACTTTTATTTATAAATTATAATAACTATAGCAATACCTCCAAGGTGTTGTGTGAATCTGTTTAATTTGTAAGGTGTCCATGGTAGTGAAAAAATAATACAATTTAAAATATTATTTTAAATAAATTAATTATGAAAAACCTTTTTCGAAATTAAAAATAGGGGGTTGGCGCGCGAAGCGCGCAGGGGGGCGAAGCCCCCCTAGTATATATATATATATATATATATATATATATATACCATTATTATAATTAAGAAACTTTTTAAGTTAAATATTATGATTTCCTTAAGATCGAAGAAAATTATTCGTTCATTAGAATTCATTGCGAGCATCATTTATCCATATGAAATACATATATATATATGTGTGTTTCAATTATAAATTACCAGCTAATGCATAATGGGCAATACGCTTCCTCGTATATTGCCATGAAAATAATGTATTCAATAAAACGACACTTATATATAGGTATCGAATAAATTGAATTTTATTATCGGATTGGTATATTAAGCAGTTACGGCAAATGAAAATTACATTTTGCAAATTCACAGTTTTGAAATATAAAAAACGATAAAAACGTGATATTCAATAAGTTAACCGATAACTATCTGTTCAATTTCATTAGTATTCACCTTCTTTTCGAATAATTCATTTATATAACCATTAATTCGGTAACAGACGCGCGAAAAATCATAAAATATGTTATAATCTTTTTATTTACATCAAAGAGAAAACGTATTTAAACTACATATACGATAGAAAGGATTATTGTGAGAAAGCGTAAAACAGCCAACAACACATCGTATAAAGATGCGCGTCGTAAAATATACGTAATTAAAAAATAAGCTGAAACCTAAAAAACTAAAAAGCATCTATTTCAAAGTAACGAGCATTGCCGCCAAGTCCGGGCGCTAAGAGATCTTTATAAAAGTATGTATATACATGAATGTGTGTGTGTGTGTGTGTGTGTGTTTGTGTTTGGGTGTATACGTATATAGATACATACATATATACATGTAATGAAAGAGAGAGAATGCAAGAGGAGAAAAGTGGAAGAGAGAAAGAAGAAAAGGACCGAGTGTCCTGCTGTGAAGCGCGAGGTATAAGAGAGAGAATACCCAGGACTTTAATGTTGACGAGGGGACGTCTTTTCTGATCTTCCTTTATTTTCCAGGCTTTGATTAAGCGACGCTAGGGTTATGCGTGTTTTGCGGGGAGAGCCTCGTTAGGCCCAGTCCTGTAAAGTACCAACTTTATTTTCCCCACGTCAAACGAGAGACACAGGATTCACTTTTTTTCTTTCGTCTTCCAGTTTTAGTTATAGTTCGAGAATTAGATAGTGTGAAATTGGAACAAAAAAAGAATTGCGGCGAATGAACATATACAATTCGAAGGCCCAAAATATTCTTTTATGATAAATCAAAAGTGAAATGGTCAATTTTAAACTGATTTTATAGGGTAAAGTTGCTGCGCGTGTGTACATAATTATACGCATTTTTTTTTATATATAAAACATACTAAAATTAATGAAAAACAATAACGTTATATCTACCTGTGAATATCATATAAAACAGATATAGTATCATAATTTAATATAATAAATTTAGGATAATCAGTCCCGAGATTATGATGTTGAAAAACTTATTAGCATCAATCAGTACCTCCATTCTACATTGGTACCCTGTATTCCTGCGGATGAGAATAATCTGACCTAAAATTTACGTTTACAAAATCGTGTTTACAAAAATATAATAAAAGCTAAAATTGAAATATTTATTCAAACTTTCCATCAAGCATTAGGACAAACATGCCGTAGCTATAATGGACACCAATGTTATTACGTATTTTTAATACTTAATTAATAGTTTACAATAAAAAATCAATATGTAATATCAATTATTCTTTTATTTTTTTATTTTAATTTTTATTGTTTATCAATGACTTTTTTTATTTTATAGATGAAACATAAATTACAAGAAAATACCTAATAATCGCCGAAGTTAATTTCAATCTCCAGGTTAGTACATTTACCCTAATCGATAGAACGACAAATGAAGAAAATAAAAATCGTAAGCACTGGAAATAATAATATCTTGTAATCATAAATCTTTAACAAAGTTTTTGTTACTAGAATCCTTAGCATTTAACTTAATCGATCATTTAACTTAACGTTATAAACTAGCCATATTGACAGGCATTTTAAACAAATATATCAATTATATATATGTAAACGTGTGAATAAAATATTTGTTATTTTAAGCTAAACTTATTAAGATGGCTGCAAGTTTGCACTACACGGAGAAAAATGTTTGATTCAAAATTAGTATACTCTTTAACAAAGATTATACAGACTGTCAGAATAAGAAAAATTGTTATACTACATGGGAAAATTGATACTAATTTTTGCTAGTAAAGAGCATAAAAATTTTTAGTCAAACATTTTTCTTCGAGTATGTTATGTGAATGTTAAAATAAAATTGTACGATTGATGAAGCGTATTGAATTTGATTAATAATTCAATTTTACTACTTAATTATTAATTGCAGATTACCTTGTTAATCGATTATATGTTAGCTATATGAATATTTTTCTATTATTATAATATTGCACTATTACAGTATAGTAAAATTACTATTTCTATTTTTTGTATCGAACTAAACGTATAGTATACTATTAATACAATGTGAAGTATAGAACAAACAAAAATTGAGCTTATATAGTATAAATGCGAAAATTCATTGGAATAAAACGATTATTTGTAGAGCCCTGGAGAAAGATTTATTAAAAGGTCCGAAACGGAGGCAAAATAATGATTTCATTCGCTCAACATTTCCATGACTCGGTGTTTATATTTTCAACAATCAACGTTGGATAGAGGATTAAAAATATTTCATTTACGTAACATAAAAAGTGATAAAATCCGAACCCTGATATTTAAATCATTTAATATACATATATGTATATATTATATATATTTGTATATTATTAAGAAGAACTGTAAAAAAATTATTTGGTATAATAAATTTATGTAAATCTGAATACGTAATATTACAGAAAGATAATGACCGAAGGAACGGAAATAATAAAGAAGAGGGACACCCAAGTTAAATGACATTGTTTCCTCGTTTCGAGGAGAGCGCGGTGCATGCAACGCCGAGAAAAGTCAAAGAGAAAGAACACCATCGCGAAGCGAAATAAACCGCTGACTCGGCTAAGGAGAGCAACGACGCGCAAGTGTCCGCTCGCTCGCTCGCTCATGGAATATCGTAAACCGGCCTGTTTTTGCGGCTTATTCCCGAGCGGCCCCGAGCGCGTCAGCGTCGCCTCGCCAGCAAAAGACGTCTATTCATCGCGGCTCTGCGCGCTTATGTGTATATACATCTACACACACACACACACACGCACATATACACATATACATGATACATACTCATACATGATCAAATATACGCGTCGCCCGATAACTTCCTCAAACTATATACGGTTCTGTGTTCCTCAATATTCACTCATATTCACAACAACTTTGATTTTTATAATATTATTTATTTCAGCGTTACTCATGGAATAACTTCAAAAAATGTATCATAAAATATAAATTTACTCGCAGTTGATATTTATTTAACAAATTTTTTCATTTTTAACGTACACGTTATCTTGCTATATTATGTATATTACGTAATATGTGTAAGCTTCTTTGGTTTACACAATAAATACGATTACTTCTACTACTTATCGTAAAGCTTTGTTATTTGAATTATTTTTTGTATACATTATTGTTAACGTGTATACTTTTATGTTAATTATGCATTTAATAAAAATATAGTACATACATGTACACAATAACTATATTTATTTGAGTTCGTGTTTCTCGTAAACAAAACTTTTGAGAGATTCCCTAATTAATGATTTTGATGAAATTATATTTATACTAATATATACTACGTATAAATACTAAATTTTTAAAAATCACACATGTTTTATAATAAGTGTAATGAAGCAATTCTCAAATATCTTTCTTATATTCTACTTTTTCTTACTCATTTCATTTTTTCTTACTTATTATTTTTATAAATCAATATTACACTTATTAATTCAACGTTAACTTAAAAGTATATATTATTTAACTAGAACTGAAAATATATATTTTGGAAAACCGATAATTAAGTGAACCAATTAAAATTAATCGCTAACTACATATTTCATACATTTTAATTATTTTATCTTTCTAATTACGTTTTCTACCTACAGTTTTTGATACATCAGCAATTTTTTTTTAAATTACTTCAAAAATTACTTGAACAAAATTTTGTTTGTATCTACACGCATAATATAAATAGATATTGAACAACAAAATTTCGTGAGAAATATTATGTAAACTTAAACGACTCAAAATTAGTCCTGTATTTGAATATAGGTATACAATACACTCCCCTCTAGATGCTTTCGACGACATTTATTAAAAAAATTGGCAAACAAGAAAGATTCGCGTATATTTACGAAATATAATTACGCCATGAAAATTCCAACAGCATTGATTTCTATACATTGAAAAAACTTTTACAGAAACGCTGCAATAAACTTAAAAAAAATAATAACAGTTTTTATTGACACTTAAGGAATTAATAAAAAATCAGAGGTTAAGTCCTTGTAAAACTTCATGTACATTTTTGAACCACTTATTGCATTTTAAAAACTTGACGGTTTTAAATCCTTATATTTGTATACCTTAGAAATGCGAAATCATATGCGATTGTTATCAACAAATTTTATCAAAGTTATGAAAATTTTAGTAACAAATTGATATATTTTTTCGAAAACAAATATTTTAAAAGATTTTAATAATAACATAGTTCCTGAAAGAAAAAAGATAGCTATTTACATGAAAAATGTAAAAAGAAGAAATAAGAAAAGTTTTGGAAAAAATTGTGCCCTGGAATATAAGAAAATTAATAAATATATCTGGGTGTGTATGTGATCACAGAGAAAAAATTTCTAGTAAAAATGACAATATTGTTTACTAATGGAGAGACATACTCGACAAATGATAAAAATTACTATTTTTTATAGGAGAATTTATGAGTAAAAAATAGTAATTGTACCAATTTGTCTGTCTCTCCATTATTAAACGACATTGTAATTTTTACTAGAAATTTCTTCTCCGGGTATTTGTATGTGTGTGAATGTTATATATGTATTTGTGTGTGGGTGTAGATCCTTTTGTACGATTATATTTTTTACATCCATGCAAATCTGTGAAAAATGATTTCCAAAATTATTTTTATCTCTTTACATTTACATTTTTAAAGTAACAACCCATATTTTTTTTCTCAAGAATTTTTTTGCACGTTTATTATTTTTTAGAATATTTGTATTTGTTACTAAAATTTTCACAACTTCGATAAAAAATTTTGTGCAAGCGTTCGACCTCGCATTTTCAAGGTAAAAATATTATAAGGTTTGAAACAAGTACCGCCAAGTTTTTTTTTAATGCGATGTACGGTTCAAAAACTGTATATAAAGTTTTAGAAGTACTAAAATTTACTTTTTATTCATTTTTTAACCGTCAATAAAAATTGTATTTTTATTTTTTTTGAGTTTATTACAACGTTTCTGAAGTTAATTTCGACACATGCAGAAAACAGTCAATTTTCACGATGCACTTATTTTTCGTGAAGGCACAGAATGGTTTTGTTTCATAGTTTTTTTTTATAGAAGTTATCAAAAGCACCTGGTGGAGAGTATAAATATATGTGTGTTCAAATGTAAAGGTTAAAACGTTACGAGGATTGTTTCTCTTGATGTATAAATTTATTTGTTTTTATACATCACTTACTGTTAAATTTAGTATTTTAAATTCAACGACAATATATCCCTAGTAAAAATAAAACCATTTATGAAACTTTTTTTTTTGACCAGTAACCAGCTGTTTAATAAAAAAAAATTACCATTAAAATAATGTCCAAAACACGGTTTTAATCAACCACAGAATGCTCAATTTCAACTACGAATTAGCAATAACTGATCCTTATTAAAACTGTAAAAAAATATAAAATAAATTCGCCTAAAGTTTAGCTCAAAATAATTGTTAATAAAATAAGAAATTAAAGTTCTTGAAAAAGAAATAACGTATAAGTAGTGTATGAAGCATCTATAGCATCGCTAATCGCTCATCAGGATATTATATGCCTCCCAGTCAACTTCTCCAATTTGCAATTGACTGCACGGTGAAAGTATCACCCGAGGTATAGGTCCACCACCGAGTACAAGCCAAGAGCTGAAAGAAACACCGAGTGAGAAATAGAGAGCGAGCGAGCGAGCGAGCGAGAGAGAGGGAGAGAGAGAGAGAGAGATAGAAAGGGACGCAGTCACGAATCGTGCGCACGAGATGACGTCTCCTCCCCCTCTACTCGACGGGTGTTGATTTTTTCTTACCTCGTCCTTGTTTGGACTTAGAAGGGCATGCGAAGATGAGGCAAGTACCAGGGGAGCATGAAACCAAGCGCCAGTCGAATCGAGCGTTTGCTTGCATATATTTAAGACGAGGATTATCTCTCTTGCGTCGACGCTGGTATTGCTGCCGGTGCTACGAGTCCTGCGTTCATTCAAGCTCTTCTACGGGGTTGCCGTTTTCATCCTTCCTTCCATCGATTATTATGCTTTTGCTATTTTATTCCTCTGGAATTACTATCTACATACTATGTATATTCGTTAACACAAGTTTTCAATGAATTGTTTCATTTAAATTCGTATACTATATATATGATTCGTGACATATATACTTGCGAATTCTAATAAATTACTTTCATATGTGTCAACGTCTCGTAACAATTTATGAGTGAACAACTATTGATCTGTCATACGTGTATGACAAAATGGGACAGAAATTGTTCGTAACGCACCATTTACTCTGTCGATATAACAAACAAACTAATATTTGCAACAACTTTTTTATTTATATAATTTGTTTAAAACATTTAAACTATATCAATTATTATAACCCATATATTTTTACAGGTTATTTGATATTTTTCCTTAACTTTTTTTTATAAGACAATTACTATATACTAACGTACGTATTCGTCATTTCGCTTAGTTTCCTTATATTTTTTGTATACCATTTGATCATCGTAATGAGGATACGCCACATGCCAACGTTCACGAAAGCACGTGTATAGTAAAAGTAGAAAAACACTTAAGCCAAGTATATTTCGTATATATTTGACAGGTTATTTTGAGTCGCCGAGGACGGGGAGATAGGGAAGGAAAACAGTGCGACTGAAAAAGATAGAGAACCGTATAAGGACAATATATATGGGAGAGTAAGATATCGAACCGAGAGCTAACGATCAACGAGGGTCCAGTGACGCTGGTTTTCCAAAGCGAGAAAAACGACGATGTAGGCGGCGATTTCTATATCCAAGCTAAAACGAACCTGCGGGGGAGCTCGGAAGAAAACAAGGGGAACTGTGTAGAAGAGCCAAGAATGGTGAGGAATCGCCGTAAGAAATTTAGTCGCATCACCACACGCGAACTGTTAAAATGTCTTAATTAATTCAGATTTTTCTGGACTTTTTCTATTTTAGATAAATTCTCTAAATGCAATAAATTGAATAGATTGGCATATACATTTCAACAAATCGATCGCGTATTCAACAAAAAAAAATTGTACAGCTCATGTCCATTATACTTGTACGAGCTCGCAATTAGGAAAAATGACACTATTTGCTATAGATGTTATAAATTTGTACATCGTGAGATAATTAAAATATGTTAATTACTGAGTATCAAACGAAGATTAATAGCTACATTCGCTTAATATTTCTATAAATGCTATCGTCTGCAATGTCAGTTACAGTCACAAAACGATCCGACTATTATTTAACGTTTTCACGAAACAGTATAGTGAATAGTATTCGACAATATCGCATCGTATCGTATTACCAAAAAAAAATCTTGAATAGGTTGCGAGCAGAATCACCGGTTCGGAAATACTCTACGAAACATCACCAATCTTTTCCGCAAGATCTTCCAACAAAGTGATAAGGGGGGTTTGTGAAAATCCATACGAAATTTGAGATAAACGTTATCGTCAAATCGTACAAAAACTAACGGGTTAATCAACACTGACTGGATATCTACCCTAGTAGAATTTTGAGCATAATTGAAACGGTTTTTAAGCCAGAAAGTGACGAATTAGCATAAAATGCTCAAAATATAATCCTAATATCCTATATATAGTCAATTTTACCATGAAATTTAAACATCTAACAAGTATTTCCCCGTATTTTCTGCGCAATATTAAATTTATCATGAATTCCTACACAAAAAGATATTTTGTATTAAAAATTACAAAACCTTTTATATAAATAACAATAGTTTCTAGTAAATAAATCACGGACTGACAAACTGAGGAACATTACTATATAATTTATATTACATTTTACAAAAGTTATATTAAATATTACAAGAGTTATAGTAAATTTTATTATAAACTATATAGTCCTATTTTTACTGGAAACTATACTAATTTTTCTAGTTTGTTAGTTTAGTGACTATATTACTAAACACTAAACACTATTGTCATTTTTAATCTAAATTTTTTGTATAGTGTAGGTAGATTTTACGATATGCGTTTAATAAATAATTTATTCGCTACGGTACAAGTGATTAAAAATTTATAAATGTAACGCATGAATAATATACAACTTCGTCCAGCTAAAAATCATTAGGAACAATTTAGAGGCAATCCCCGTAAAAGGAGCAATTTCGAAGAAGTATAAGCGACCAAGGGTAGAACCTATATATATGAGTATGAAAAAAAAAAAGAACAAGTGCAACGGTGAGAAAGGAAAATGCGTTGCAGGTCTCTGATTGTCGGGCGCCCGGACCGATTATGCGTGGCAATTAAGGCTAACGAGGCTCACGCCGGTACGCCGAGTGAACGAGGGGGTGGGCGCGAAACGCGAACTAGGGTGTCTGCCAGTGACGCCGTTCACTCGCTCGGTGATGTTTACACGTGCGAAAATCATCGATTTGACGCGATTATCGCTACTATGTAGATCTTAATGCGATACTCGCGTTCGTTTTCCATTCCCTGTATTCTCGTCGGCCGCGCAGGACACGTGTCACTGTTATTTGAGCGCGCGAAATGTTGATTTTTCTCGTGGGTTCACGGTGGTTTTCTAATACTTACACCATTGTATATTGTACACTGATTACTTTTTTTAATGTAGTAACACGTATGTATTACATGACGAATAGTTACTTAAAAAAATTACCGTAAAATTCGATATTTCGTTTTTTTTTATACTATGGTTATTCATATCATTTAATGAATATTGATACATTGCCTTTGAATTTTCTAATCAATAATATTATTTGTGAAAAATAATTGAATAACTTATATACAACGATATAATTTAGTACATTTAAGTGTGCCTAGTTAACATTTAGATATAGTTTTAGAAACTTTATTTTTATTCATATAACAATAAAGAAAAACTTCAATATTAATAATTAAATAGGTGCATGCAGCACAATGCCCTATATAAAACATACTACTTTATAAAAAATCTGTATGAATTCATCTTTATAATACAATTTATAATTATATCATATATAATATACGATTTATATAATGATTGATTACTACTAATTCGATAATTCTTACTCGATTACTTTGCAAGAAAAAAATTATTTGATTTGAAGATGCTTTTATCGAGATTTTAATATCTAATTTCGATCAATCAATTTGTACTTACCAAGTTGAGCAAATAATATTTCTGTCTGTATGATATTCAGCATAAATCAATCAAGTACAACCGCACGCACACACACACACACATATAAAATGACCATCTAGCGCAATCGAAAGTTAATTTATTTCTCACATGGGCAGTTATACTGGCAAATTAATATGCGATTTAATAATGTTATGAATTATAGCAGACCAATTAATTACTTGGTAAGTTTAATTGAATTCTGATGATCCCAATACAAACTAAAAATATCAATTACATTTACTTTGTAAAGTTCCTATATACTATGTGAAACGTTAGATAATGAAAGTATGAAAGATATTCATATCAAATCTTTAAATAGAATCAATCATATAAATATGTATTGATACATTGATAAAATAATTTGATAAATATATTCTTATTGTGACAATGTTAATTAATCATAAAAATTAGATTTCCGTTAAGAATTTTAATTAGCTTAAAAGATAATTAATAGTTTCTTTACATATAATAGTGGAATAACAAAACTCTGCGCATGCTAATAGCTTATCAAGGTCACTTTTGAACTCTGTAAGTATAGAATGTTCGTCTAATTTATTGAATCGCGTTAAAATGATGCAGTTTTTTTGACATACACTTATAAAATTATATTAAGTCATAAATTTCTTCGAAATTAATGTTTTTTTCTTAAACATTCATATTTAAAACAAAGAATTTATATAATTATGTGCCAGATATTTTATAATCATCGTATTGCGTTTTTATGATTGTAAAGTGTATTTGAATATTCATACGCGATTACGTTTCAATTATTAAACATTTTTAATTAAAGCAGCTTAAGGTAAAAGTACCTATTGCGGAAAGTAGAGTTAAATTATTATATTTTAACAAAACTTTTAGTCTTTTGTAAGTGAAAAAAATAAATCAAATTTCAAATAAGTTACGAAATGTTGATTTATAAATATAATCAAGTCAAAAATATTTAATCAAGTAAAAAAAATTATAAAAGGGTCAAATGTTATGGGGAAGGTTATGGTGACAAGTAGTGCTGATTTTCGAAGCCTTGTTCTAAGCTATTTAAACATATTTCATTATGCTTTATAAACATATATTACGTATATAAGCTATAATTTTATATGGTGTACCCTAAAATTCAAATTTCTATCGAATTGATTTATAAATTATACTTTTCCAAAATTTGTACATCATTTTCTCATGCCCATAAGTATTGGAGCAGCAAGAAAAAATGTTTCATAATTGGTACATAATTCTATATTTTATCCGTTTCGAGGAACACTTTTAACATTAAGATATTTTATATTTATATACATTTTTTAAATGTCTTATTTCTAGTTTTTATTAACTATTAACTATTTTAATATTTTACATCATCTATGAAGAGTCAATTATGCGTTAAAAACAAAAATTTAAAAAACAAGATTCTAACCTACTAAATTATTTTAAATGTTCCATATTACGTACAAATTCACATTATCACTTTTTTAGCTCATATTTAATAAGAGTCATAATAAGCATAAAAAAATAGAATTAATAAGAAAAAATATTAATTTATCGTAAGCGAACAAACGGTAATGGTATATAATTCTTTATTTTGCTCAAAAATAATTAAAATTCATATAGTCAAAAACCGTTCCGGCACTGGTACTTTTTACCTTACATGTGCATAATATTTTTTATTATGTCCTATATAAATATAAACTTTAAAGCGTTAAAATTAAATTCCACTGAATGTAAATAATTAAAAATAATAACTCCTTCTAGTGTTCACAAGCGTGTAAGTATACAAAATGAAATATAAAATATTGGAAAAATCAGAGAATATAACGAATAGTGAAATCTAATTATTCGTATTTTGATCTATAGTTATGACTACGTGAGTAAGTACATTATATTTATAAGAAAATACTGTAGGAATCGTGAAGCGCTAAAACCAAAAACCCAGAAAGAAAATGTGTATCCACTTGTTCCGGGCGTAAAAATAGACTTCTATATCGAAGCCGAGGAAAATTTGTGCGAAGCGAAAAGCTTCGGGTCGTATAGTGGGCAGCCAGAACTCGCCGCGGGAGATAAACCCTACTCTCGCTGTATCGTTTCGTGGCTTCGCGCCCATAAAACCCGGATTCCCTGGTGCGTGCAAGAGGAAGAAATTCCGCGAGCCTTGGGACGATGGGCTTGTAACACCATGGGTCTGCAACTTCCCTCGTTCAATTATTAATCGCCACATCGAATGGAGATCGACTTAAGAAAAGAATCGCTTGGACTATCTCTTTTAACTTTAGTTAATTAAATTTTAACTTAATTTTTCAACAAGATTTTCGTTTAAATCAGAAATTAATGATATATTTACTGCTACTTAGTTCTTCAATCGTTTTATGTAATTATTTTGTACGAGCAGCAAAACATTGAGGTAAAAGCTTTTTTGTCACGGATAGTTAAGTGACAGGAATGTTATAGAATGAAGAACAACGTTATTAATTTACCAAGTATTAAACATTGGAAATAAATTTATAGGTCATCATTCAAATTGAGATACTTAAATTTTTGTCAAAATTACTTTAAAAGTATTTTTAATCGTATATTATCGTTCCCAAGATTATAATATTTAGCCATGAAATTTACCTCAGGACTCTTTGTAAAAATATAGTTTAGAAAAGGGTAAATCACAACATTATTTTTAGGATTAATTCTGATACCGAAACTTTTTTCCGTTAAATTTACTCCATTATACCGTCAACTAATTAGTGAGTACGAACTACCCATACCCTTCCTCGCAACATTTAAAACCCAATTCCGCCTTACGACGTCTCGTGGTGCTTGGTGAAATTAAATTACCTAATTCATTTACAAATCGTCTAACCCCTTTTACGAGTTTTCTTCACATTTATTCTTTGGTGATTTTTATTAAAAATAGGTATTCACTTCAATCAAAAGTATTTCTTAAACTTCTTTTTTACAAAACATATTTACGTTAAGAACATCTTCAATGTTTACGTGACATAACAAATAAAGATGTCTTATATTCGTAAAAATATAAGTACTTGAGCTATTTATTAGAATTACTTTTAAATACAGTAAACGACACAGAGAGAAGGATTCTGTGTAAAAACTGAATAAACGATCGATCGAGTCGATTACACCACCCGGTCGATCACGAAAAAATTGTGGAGCTAGGAGAAATCGTACGAACACGGAAGCCCATAGAAACTGGTAACACGCGTATACACAAACTCAATACTCAGCGTTTCGAAAGCAAAATATGAAACGTAAAAAAAGCGAATCAAAGCACCCAGAGAAATCCAAGGGTATGCATTACACGAAACCCGCTTCCCCAGTCCACAATCGCCCCCAGGTCGCAAGATTCGCGCTTCCCTTCTCTCTCTCTCTCTCTCTCTCTCTCTCTCTCTCTCTCTCCCACCCTCTGGCTCCCTATCTCTCTCACTCTGTCTCGCTCTCTTGTCGTACTGTGGAAAATCCAGCACGTGATCTCTGGATAGCCGCGAGTCAGCCAATAATAGTCAGGTGACGCGCACACTCTCAACCAGAGGAAAAAAATACAAGCTATAGATATATAGATCTATGTATAGATTTACTGTTCGGAGGGAAAGAAAGTGAAAAAAGGGCCAACGTGCGTCAGGGCAAAGGGGAGGGGTGGCAGGGAGTCGGGGAGGCGGGGAGGGACGGGAGGGTGAGGAGTAAAGGGTAGTGGGTGGTGGTGGGAGGGGACGAGGGGGGGGGGAGTTGGAGGGGTAGGAGAGGGGTGGGAGGGGGGCAAGAAAGGCATTAATTGAAGACCGCGTGTGTACGGGGGTTTCACCGTCGGCGGGTAGAGAAAAGAGCCTCGGTTGTCAGCGACACACTCCCCGATGGATTTGGTTGCCGGCGCGTCGGATCGATACGAGAGCCCAGCCTTGCGGCGCGCGCAAGGGGCCGCGTAGGCGGCGGGGGTGTGCGGCCGGACGCCCGAGGGGGTGTTACCATGACTACCACGGGGGAATCGTCGTACTCACTCTTTTTCTATCTCCGCGCGCGCGAGCGCTCCCCCTCCGCGCTTATTACGAGAGGAGCCGCCGCGGGGTCGAAAGCCTTGCCGCGCGCGCGTTACGAAATTGGAGTTGCCCTCGCTGCCGCGTATACAGTCTCTCTGACAGTGAAAGAGCGAAAGAGAGAGAGAGAGAGAGTCAGAGAGACGGAGAGAGACAGAAAGACACACAGAGACAGAAAGCCAGAGAGAGAGAGAGAGAGAGAGAGAGAGAGAGAGAGAGAGAGAGAGAGAGAGAGAGAGAGCGAGATGTCGACCGGTTAAGAATTCGTATATACCGAGCGGGAGAGAAGGACCGCGCGACGGGTTTACTTTCCAAATGGAAGGAGCGGCTATCAGGGGAACACGAAAGTCGACTGAATACCCACGCGAAGAGCATCGATGAATATATCGCGCTCTCTCTCTCTCTCTCTCTTTCTCTCGTTCTCTCCTTCACTCACTCACTCACTCACTCACTCACTCTCTCTCTCTCTCTCTCTTACTCTCTCTCTCTCTCTCGCGTTCGATCGCCGGCTTTAAAACTTTTCGCCAGCTGAGTCGATGGTTCCGAATGCAAAAACGAACCTTACTGGATAATCCTATTAAGGACTCACTCGATATCTACAATCGTGCTGGAGAAATAATACGAGTATTGCAAATCCATTTCTGATATAAAAAAGTATAACTATATATTTTTAAAATTTATACGTTTTGAAATTCATAACCACTTAGGTATATGCTTTGTTAAAAAATTGTACCAACTATATTCTACGTTCGATAATAATCGGGTTTCATTAGATAACGTCTCGACCGGTCGTCAATTTAATCTCTCTCTCTCTCTCTCTCTCTCTCTCCCTCTCTCTATCTCGCTCTCTCTCGCAGTCTGTTAAATTTATGCGAGTATTTTCGTGTACATGAAAGCCGGGTAAGATAATTTTAGGAGTGCTCCTCGTGTTTCCGTCTCTTTCTTGGTTATTCTCTCTGTCTCTCTCTTTCTCCGCGGAGAGTCGTTAGACGGTGGAGTATGAAAACGCCTGGGAACCAAGCGAGACACGAAAGAATGCCTTTAAAACGACGCTCGCGAGGTTCTGTTCCTCGTGCCGCGCAAGCCTGAGAGAGCACTCGTCTCTTCTCTCCGCTTTTCTTCGTTTGCCGTATCGATTTTACCTTCGTTCCTGACAAAACTTTGAAAAAATCACGTTCTTCTGCGAAATGTACTCCATATATCGATTATTTCACATTTCTGTGTCTACTAATTAATCAACGTCTTAATTAATCAATACTTTTCAATTGTTCTATTATAATATTTTGTACTTAACATACAGAATAATGGAAAACGTTACATTCATTTGAAAGTTTTTACTAATAATTTGCTACAATATACAAGACAAATCATGTAAAAATTTTATTTACGTAAAACTAATTGTAATTCCGGTTTGGTACGTGGTTACACTTTTCTATCCGATTCTATGATTTTATGTATAATATAAGCAAGAAAGCCATTAAATTTTATTAATAACTTTCTAGCTAGTTTTATATCTATTTTATGGTAAAAGTAATGCTACATGTATAAAAAATAAATGAAATATGCATGTTTTTCTTAGCAATGTAAGATGCATCGTTTGCATCGTTTGTTGCTAAGCGACTTGAAAAAACGCATTATTTCACTCCATATTAGCATATTAATAATAAATTATAAATAATATATTCGCTAGAATTAAAAATAAAAAAATAATAGATTTTATAAAAGCATATTTTGCATATTTAGCACTTATATCCCTCGTTAAAGTTAAAAATTAATAAGTGTTTGGTCTGATAATAAACTACAGGCAAGTTCGTTGGAAACAAATTAATGTAAATTAAAAGTATATCTATATCGTTTAGGCATTAAAAATGTTTCGAACTTGAATTTATACAAGAACGTAGGTTATGCTTGCGGAATGTACATTAATAAAATTTGTACAAACCGACGAAAATTAAATAAATGAATTGATAAACGAAGGGAAACCGCTTTCCATATACGTATACAAAATGAAGACAATACAGAGAAAAATCATATGAAATTCAACGCAAAATTTCCTAAATTATCACCCCCTGTTGGATATTTTTTCTGCAAACATTTTTCGTGGATGTTAACTACTTGATAAATATATATTAAAATCTTCGAATCTACGGCAAGCTTATAGTTTTTAATAGTTATTCATACCTACGAAACGCCTGTTAAATGTTTCTGATTTCTATCAGGATAATATCAACTTTTAAACATTCTTCGCTTCGAATATATTCGTACGCTACATTCAATTGGTGTAAATAATAGAAGCATTATGCAACAACATTCAACGAGCATGAAACGCACGAAGAGCATGAATATTCTCTTTGATCGTCAAATTTATCAAAAAAAACTTTTAATTAATTGTATTCTTAGTTTTTTTACAAATAATTCTACTTTCTAATCGAAACTTAAGATTAGTTATTAATATATTACGTATGTTTCACATAAAAAATATAAATATCGATGAAAAATTGCATAAATGATTGAACGTCGATAAAATTCTTGTACGAGAAAAACCGCTATTTTAGAATTAATACAGTTATTAAATTTAATAAATAATATAAAAAATAATATTTCGATGTATTATACTATGCACAAGAATTAAAATGTTTATAATATTTATTTATCTTTAACTGTTATAAGATACTTTTTGGAAAATGCTGTCAAGTTACACCAGAGTATGAATCGTATTATAGACAAACCAGTTTATTATTAATTACATTTTTTATTTAAAAATTTTATATATTAACTATACATTACTTACATTAACTAATTAAATTAGTAAAAATATAAGATTATAGTGATAATAATAACATTTTCAAGGTAGATTGCAACGTCATTCGATACCCATCGCCAAACGTTTGTTAGAATTTTCGTATATATTTTGTTATTCAAGAGTGCAAATTTGGATATGGAATGTTTATCTGCTTAGACATATATCATCTTACGTAATATTGCATTTTCGATTTATTGTACGTAAAAACATCGTAAAAAATAGATGATATTTCGGCTTGGTGTTTGGCGATACGATATCCGTGGTATATTAACGAAATTAATATAAATAAAGAAATACTAGAAATTTATAAATAAAACTATATTGGTTACTTTAAGGAACTATCAGCAAATTAAACTATTTGATATAAATTTACCATTCTGTAGGTAAATGTGATTAATTTCATTTTTTTACCACGAAGCCTTTCTTCAATGGAACGTCTGTACGTACGATGATTTCAATAACTATTAATTGCTGTTGCGTTTTTTTTATATTTAATTATACATATTATATTTTTCATTCGGTTATAACTTTTAAATAATTAATATCGAAGTTGTTTTAAAGGAATATAAATATTTATTCGAGCAATATATCGATTACTACTGGTATAATTTTTACTCAAGTTTAATTATATCGCTTTGAAGGTTTCCAAATATACAATCTGTACAATGTATCGTTCATATTGATCTGATTAGTGTAAAATAAAAATTTGATCAAATATTCATTATTTTCGATGTTACGTATGTTGTTCTCGGTTTATTCGTACCACATATATAGGTTTAATTTAATAAAATTATATACTTACGTATAGGTGTAAGGATACGATTTATTTATTAAAATTTATCGAGAATGGACTACATATGTGTGGATATAATTTAACATCGTCAAATCACGTATATAATAATATCCATGTATAACCTGTCCGAAATTCAAAGATTATCTGCATTTATATAAAAGGAACATATGCATAATATATATTTACAAACCATTCACGAAAACCAACTGAAACCTCAAGGTATACGCAGGAGATTCTAGTATATTTACATAAACATTACCATATTTAAACGATTCTTAAAACTCGCACCACTATATGTCAATATGAAAAAGCGCGTTTTCTTTTAAAAAAACTGTCGTGATTGCATCATCGGTATAATTATCGGTAGGAAAAAGTTACACTAATTGCCTACATAGAAGAAGAAAATGGTGTTACCGCTGCAGTATGAAAATTTACACTTGTGAAACGACGTAAACTATGCACCGAGTGGTACTTTGTATTACGGTACCATTGTGTTTTAAGTATTTCGGCTGTTTAAAATAATTCCATCATAAAATATATATATATAATACTTTATCCATATATATTTATATATATGCGTGTGTGTTTGTACGGATGTATGTGCGCCATACGCATGTATGCGTGTGTACGAAATGCGCGCATGTATATAAAAGAAATCATCGGGCCCCAAGAGAAAAACGAAAAAAAAAAGAAAAAAAAAACGTAGCGTAAAAAGACGAAGAAGAAATGTTGAACGAAAATATCATTAATTCCAAGCGAGCGCACGAAGAAAAGGCGAGCCGACGCCGCGCAATCCGTCTCGATCCGGCGAGCTCGACCTCGGGGAGAAGCAGTCAGCACACGTATATATACACGTATACGTATACACAGTCATGCACGTACACGTACACACACACACACACACAAGCGAGCGAGAAATCCGCTTGGCCGCCGTCGTGTCGGCGTCTCTCTCCCTCTCTCTCGCATTTTCTCTCTCTCTCTCTCTCTCTCTCTCTCTCTCTCGCTCCCGCTCTCTTGCGCTCTCGGTCTCTCGGTAAAAAGTCGATGTGCCGAGCCGACGGAAAGTTCCCAGGCACGATACGATGCCAGAGAGAGAAAGGCTGCGCGTACAGCGACCGATTTAAGTCTCCGTCGCGCAAGTCAAAAATGACATATTCGTATCTCCGTTGTTTATGCAGATAGGGATATAATTTTTTTTGCTAAAGATTCTAGACCATTTCGCAGTCTTAACTTCCGAGTTTTATGAAGATTGATTAATAATTGAAGGAGTTATCGAGGTTTTCTACATGGACGGACGGAAAAGATGGTTGTCGTTTATTTTCCAAAATTTTGGTTTAAACGAGCCTAAATTGTTGCGAATGGCATGAGAGTAGGTTTTGAAAGATAATTCATTTGTTTCCCCCTTGGAAAATCAAATAATTATATGGATTTTCGATGAGTTATTTATTTTGTTACGCAAGTCGCCATTTTCGGTAATGATTTCGGAGTTATGGATTATCGAATTGATGAGACAGGAAACTGAAACATGTGGGTTGCTAGTTCGTATTAGAGATTGTTCATTCGATGTTCAAATTGTTGTTAAAAGTATGAATTTCGGATCGTTGCTAAAACGCAGATTTAAAAAACTGCCAATATCTTGTAAAATAATTTGTTTTTAACGATTTCAAGTTTACACGCGAATTCGAGTTAGAAAAATACTTTTATTGACGATACTTTGAAATTGAAATATCTATTGCAATGTGCATAAAACGAGAAAAACGGTTTGCGGCCGAAAAGTTTTATCACAAAAATCGCTCGTGTTTGCGATTCTATTCGTGTTATTCAATATTTACATAGTGTAAAAGAATCCTTGTTTATTGCAGAAATTAGTGTACGCGTCCTTTTCTCATTAACTGCGAAAATTGGTAGGTAAAATGTAGAAAACGTGAAAACAACGCGTAGCCATGTTTGAATTTTGTCGAATACCTTATACTATACGATCAACATTGTTTGTCGCATATAAAATTTAAGTGATGTAAAAGGATTATACATTGTAATTAATTTTTTATTACGTTACGACAATGTTCTTACTTTCTTATTTTATTAAAAAAAAGCCAAATTGCTCAGGGTAAAGCGTTTGCACGCTTGGTGAAGGAAACTATCGATTTAATGGTAAATTATAAACTTTACTTCAATAAATATAATCAATAGTAATATTTACTTATGGGTGATTATATATTTTTTAAAAGTTATTAGATTTGCTGTATGTCAATGGTGATATAAAGAAATTAAAAACTAAGAACTTTGTGAATTTGTCGCGCGTTCACTGCGTGCCGCTAAATATATCTCTTTATTACTGATAATTTTAATTGGAAAGTAGAAATTCTATAAATAAATAATTCATATTCATTGTACCTTACTAGTTCGTTGTTACAAATCCTTATTATATATTTATATTATTATATTTCCCTATGTTTCTTGCGATTAATAAATGGATATACTTCCGTTCGTAAGCATATTTATTTTGAGAACGTTGATTTACCTCGTATACTATTTACACTACAAATAGTTAAAATTGCAATTAACATTCTTTATAAGTGGCAGATTAAATATCAAAATTAATTTTTTTAATTTTTCAATTTAATATGGCAGTTGTGCACAAACGCGTCAATATTCTGCGTCCGACGCGTCGACTGTTTCAACGTATTTTACAACTACACACCTATAACGTTTTTATGTTTAACAATAAAAATATCACAATTGAATTTGAAAAAGTCATCAGATTAAAATGAGTACTTTGGTATTAAAAAATATTCATGAATATTAGTGCAAAAGCAAAAGATGCGAATGAAGGAACAATTTTTGTACGAAATGTTCTCTTGAAAATCTTACTTTTTCAACTTGTTTCTAACTATATATCCATATTGCAATATCACGCAGGTATCTATACATGTTGAATAATATGTTCATAAAAACATTAATACAATTTAACCGAAAATAAGAAAAAAAAACAACGAAATCGTTGTCGCAGTACAAGGCTACGCGTGCACTACGCGTCAGTAAATATTTGTCAAATATTTTGTCGAAGTATAATTATATCGAATAATTAAACAAAAATTACTTTTCGTATCACACTTTTAAACTTCATAGTATCATTTAAAGTTAGACTTTAAAAACATAAATGTATATATACTAAACACAACCCAGATAATCAATATATCGCTGACGGAATCCCTCATTTTTCAGTCGCAAAACTTACTTTAGCGATTCCGTCAATAACGACCAAGTTACACATCGTAACTGCCATAATATTTAAATAAACTTCTACTCATTCCCTAAGTAGCATTGACTGTTATTTACAATCAAGCATATTACGTTCGATTGCGCCGAGCACATGCGAACATCCTTATTAAATCCATCCGTATAATCGCTAAAATCTTATAATCATTTCAAATTTCTTGTAAAAAGAAGTATGACACATAAATATCACAAATATAGTATACTTATAACAAAATGTGTGCACGTGGACTCACACGTAACGTAGCAATAATCACTGTTTATAGCAGCGAAGAGTTTTACTTATGGCCATATATTTGAAAATGAATTTCATGTATAATACATCAACATTCCATCTGATTGTAAATATAGTTTCTATGAAAGGAATGAATGTTGCAATAAGTATAAATCGAATTTAAAGTCACAAATTGTTTTTTTTTAAACAAAATTGAATGTGAAAAGTAGAGTAAACGCAGTTGGAAATTCCCAAATATTTGAAAAATTCTTCCTTTGTCTTTATACATGTGCGACAAAGCCGAGGCATTCCGTGTATTTTATTACAAACACGAAAGTTCAACGGTTCCCGCATCCACACTCCTTTCCTATATATATATGTATATGTAAAAGAAGCACACAATTATTTTTAAACCAATATCGGTATATATACCCGCATCGTTGAAACTCTTCTCGCGTTTAATCGATCAACTAATATTGTAACGAAAAGCCACGCTCTCTCTCTCTCTCTCTCTCTCTCGCGATCACCAAAATATCCTGCAAAATTGATGATAACGTTAAAAGGAAGTAGAGTAAACGAGGATCGAAAGATCATGGTATCTCTCCGCGAATCCAAGCGAAAATTCGGTGGCCCCTCGTGTAAAAGAAGAGAGACAGAGAAAGAAAAAAAGAAAGAATGGTAGGACGGAAGAAAGAAAGAAAGAAAGAAAGAAAGAAAGAGAAGTTGAAGGGGCCGCAGCCGGCATTTGTTCTCGGGACGGGTTTGCCGCGGGGGCAAGGGGGGAGGACCTGCTACAAAATGGTCGTGGAGAGAGCCGGACCCCAAAAACAACGGGTGGGGAGTCGGGCCCTACGGAGAAAGAGACGAGCTTACCGAGGGAGCGAGAGAGAGAGAGAGAGAGAGAGAGAGAGAGAGAGAGAGAGAGAGAGAGAGAGAAGGAGAGCGAAGGAGGGAGGAAGGGAGAGAGAGAGAGCATTCCCGAACCTTCGCTCTCTGCGCGTAATTGTGAGCTGGAAACCTGAACGGGACGCGCGATGTAATACGGTATATATATATATACATGTATATACACCAAAAGGAAAAAAGATGATCGTTATATATATATGTATATATATAGAAGCAGCAGCTCGCTCTCGAGAGAGATTCGATGCGAGATTATACCTGCTTTCGTTTGATTTTATTCTTTCGTTCTTCGGGATTATTCTTTTTAGATTTTTTTAACTTTTTACACTATATATCCATTTAACTATACGGACATACGTGGAACGATTTTTCTTATACAATTATGGTAAAGTAATATATTTGTGATAATGTTGTAGTTTTCCTATACTAAATGTGCGCATATATACGAGATATAATTCATGATTTATAAAACAGGCCGGAAACAATTCATAATCATTTCGTTGACAACTTAACGCTAATCTGGAACTAATAGATTCTACGTTTCAAACGTATCATAATTATATGTTTTACGGTATTTTTTTTATTAAATTCAACAAACACAACAGTTGCAACGCTGAATATATAAATATAACACTTACTTCGTTTCATTTTTTACAAATACACTCAATTTTATAGCAGCAAATTAATTGCACGAAGTCATATTGTCTGTACTACTTAATTTTCATAATTCGTTAAATCGATAACGCGCGTAAACTCAACCTATTTGCTCAAAAGCATAAAATTAAGATGTACAATCGTACAAAATGAAAGTTCATTTGTCTTTCATCAGTTCGTATAAATGTTATTGATTAAATTCTGTAGTAATATTCAAATACTTCTCAACTTATCGATAATTGTCATACATTTGTTAAACTACCTGAAAAAATGATTACAAGATCTATTGCATAATAATTTTTGTGTACTGCAAAGCTATAACATCGAATGTTTATATACGTTTACTGAAAGAGCTCGTCGAAGCTAGGAATTTTATCGACGTATAAGAGTTACCATTTTTAATTGTTATCAGTAATTAACAATGTTTATCAGGAATTTTGGCATCAGATCACCATTCTATACAGGACTACAAATAACTTGTCAAATTTTCGTGCAAATTCATTGAGAATTTACGAAGAATTGTGCGAAACTGTAATTCACTATAATCAGGTTATGTTGCACAGAGTTACAGTTTCGCACTATTCTTCGTAAATTCCCAATGAATTTGCACCAAAATTTGACAAGTTACTTGTAGTACTATATAAAATGGGACTCTCATGCCAAAATTTCTAATAATCTTATTTAGTTATTGATAAAAATTACATAAAGCACTATTCAGACTTTTTCCGGTTATCTTGCATTATACTTACATTTTCGCACTATTTTTCATAAATACTTAATGAATTTGCACCAAAATTTGACACGTTACTTGTAGTACTGTATAGAATGGCGCTCTTGTGCCAAAATTCCTGATAAACTTTTTTAGTTACTGATAAAAATTAAAAACGGTAACTCCCTATATGTCGATAAAATTCCTTATAGCTTCGACGTCCTCAGGTAAATATAGAAATCAAAAATATTTAAGTCATTTTGAAGTTGTGGAAAATTGGTAAAACATATAAATTATATAAAGACTGTCTATAATGCGTATATATACTAATAGTTGATATGGTTTTTCTCTCACATTTTATCAAGTCTTTGATTACAAGCAGTTACGCGCAAGAAAAATGTCTGTGTTAATTTCAAAAATGGCTCTTCGTCCGTTTACATAGTATTTTATAATGCGTATATAAAAGCGTTTTCTTTTAGTTTTATCAATTCGTTCCTTTTAAATTTTGTCTGTTATGAAAAATTTTATTAATCGGTCAGAAAGGTATATAACCTAAAATATCTTATTCTCACACAGAAACAGGCTTAAATCATTTTTATACATGTAAGTAGCTAATTAAATTATATCTTGTTACTATCAAACTTTATACATTTTCTAGCTGATTTCTTTTAGGATATATGTAGTAGTATGTGTATTCTTCATGTGCGATAAATCTATTAAGGAAAGTAACGATCCTAGTTGAAATTCCACCATAATTTTGCCAATTTTTTTTATAAGAAACGTAAGATTTCTTTTGTTTTAGGCCAAAAAATGGTAAGATTTGTAATATTTGTAAATACTAAATAGATCCGTGAATAAAACCGAACACCTAAACTAATATCACTGTGGTACTTGATATTTTATGCAATTTAAAAAGAATGATGACTCCTTGTTCATGCATTTAGCCAATCAAAAGAGAAGTTCTATCATTAATATGCTTTTTACCTCTTAAATACATTACATTGCAGTAAAATATTATTTTTACTTTCAATCTTCTATAGTTTGTAGCAATTTATACAAAATGTTTGTTTTCTAATAAAAGTGTAATATATGGTTTAAACTCTACATTTTGATATTAAAAAGTAAATTGACGAAAAAAAGGTCATTCAGTGAATCTTCCGATTAACGTACTCTCTAAATTGCACATATAGTGATGAATAATCACTTGCTATAGTGAAAATCCGGTCACTGCGAAAAAGTGATTTTTAACTAACAAAAAAAGTTTATACGTACTTTTAAAAAGAGAATTGTTATATTTTTTCCAATGGAAATATACACTTTTTCAAAAAGCACATGATTGACAAAAACGAACATCCACTTTGCGAAAGAGTATGTTCGCTCTTGAAAAAAAGTGCCCGTATTTGCACTATTAAGAAAATGATTTTGCACTATTTGCGATTTACAGAGTAAACGAAATGATCGCACATTATATTTATCTGTTCACGTGTTTCAAAATGTTCTAAAAAGAATAATTCCAATAGCTTGTCTCTTCGTGATTCTTGGCAAGCATTCGCATAACTTTATCGAATCTCGCGGTATGCAATCCGCTCGCACTGTTCCATAAAATAAATAGTCATAAAAAAGGAAGCGTAACGTCAACGCGTCTTCTTTCCGTAAAGCAATGCGAGGTAAAATCAATGTTCACCACACGGACTATTTAAAAGTGAACGAGAGAATAGGCCCATGTGCATACAGCCAATAATGAATAATCGACCGTCCTCGGTGGCATTAGCTGTGCAAGGAGTAACTACGATAACGCTCGCTCGATAACGGAGTCACTCTCCCTCTCTCCACCACCTCCCCCTCCCCTCTCTCTCTCTCTCTCGCTCTCTCTCGTCCGTACTGCTATAAACATCGGGCCGGCGACATACACGCATACACACACACACACATGCGCACTGTATACCTGCGGTGCATAATGTACGAGGGATTGAGGTTAGGTTAGCCTCTCGAGATCGCGTGCAAGAGACCCCGCGCCAGTGATATATGCGCATGTGTGTATGTGAGTATACGCCCGAGCGTACGTACGTGTGTGTACGTGTGTGTGTGTGTACACCTAACGTGCCATGGTGAATTAATAATTGGTTGTCCTGTCGACGCGAGCGCGCGGCCTTTTATACGCGAGCGTATACTTACCTCTTTTTTTCTTCTTCTTCGCGTATTGTCATGGTTTTTAGAGCGGGGTGTACAACGTTGATAACAATGACGTATACATACGTACACGTAGAGGTTCGCGGATTCGAAAATTAAGGAAGGCTGTGCAATTATCGGTAATGACGAGCGTTTGCTTTTCATTTGGTATGTGCGGTGCGCGTCCGCACGCGTCGTTGTATGCACGATGGGTATATTGACGAATCTTGATTCGATGAATCGAGTACGAGGTTCGCGTAATGTCCTTGGTTTCGATAAACTTCAGCTAAAGACTAAATGTTACATGATATATAGATGGGAAACATTGCGTATATCAATTGATTTCCATTTTTCTAAATGTTGTCGATTTAAAAAACAATAATACGCTTCTTGTGTGTGTGTAATACCTATATATATATATATCTTCCTTTAATTTTTGCAAATCTGTAACTCACGATGACTATACAACGATCAAAACACATTTGCTATATTGCACAAAGTAACAAATAAGTATAGATATTAAAAATGATTCGCGACAAAAAATTATAAATAAAATTTTATAAAAATATATTACATCGTTACATTCGCGCGATCAAATCGATTGTGCGTATTTTATAAGTAGAAATCTAGAACCTCGACTAAAATTTCTATATGCACTTTTTTCTTAAAACTATTAAGTAAAAGAGTATATAGATATAGCTTTTTTACACTGAATTCATTATGGCAGTATCTTTACACGGCTCGATAGAACTTTTGTTTGTGTTATAGATACTTAATAATTAAAACTAGTGTAACGATAGTTTTTTAGCTGTTGTAACTGCAGTTGTTTCGAGTAAAGATTGTACCTTTGCACTATAAATTTATATATATGAATTTTTTTATTTTTTGCTTAAATTATACATAAACCATTTAATGCGTAATTTGCTAGTATTATAAGAATATTTTATGTAAATAACTTGTAACACCAACACTTTGCTTGTGTGAAATCTATTTTATGAAATCTTTACAAAAACATTTGAAATTCACGTAATTATATTTAGATCACCAACATTTATTACATTAAAGCGGATCCATGAATAAATCAACATAAGAATTTTCAACAACTATTTAAATTTTGTAAATTTTCCTTTTTAATCAATAATCAATCAATTTCTAATAACCGCGTACATTGTTTTGAGGTCTGTACAGAAAAAAAAATTTGTTTTCGGAACAAATGTTGAAGTAAATGAAGGTATCGGAAATTGTCGAAACCGTGACAAAAGGTCTCTAATTACTTGGCTGTATAGTCTAACAACAACCATTAGTCATACAAAACTTCCGAAGATATTCCCGGACATGTCCACGTGTTACCATTCCTGCATTGAGCCATCAATATCACTCCGAAACTAATGTACGTTCCTACCTCACCTATATAGAGAACTCTTTAAAAAGTTCAATCAACTTGGAAAAGGAGTATTATATTTGCGTCGGAAAAAGGATGAAGATCGAACGCGATTTTTCTCATTTCTTATCGTTGTGACTCAGCGGAATCGCCGATAGCACCGAAGGTACGTCCGGTGTCTCGTTTTCCAGACAGGGTCGTGGGCGCATAAATACATCGGCATCGTATAGAGCCTCCGGCATGCTAATGCCCTTTTCCTTTTCTGTCGTGCCCCGAGATTCAAGGATAGAGCGGGTATCTAGGATCTAGTGGTGAACCCTGGATCGGATGTAACGAGTTTGCGCGGTCACCCCGCGCGAATACTCAACGATAACCCATCGCAAATGTTCTGTAGACTTTACGTCGTCGTCGGCTTTAGAAGGGTGCGGAATTCTTATCGGGCGATTGCATTCCAACTGCTTTTCTTAGAGTTCGATGGTTATACTGATTCGATGGATCTAGTATGATTAACGCTTTAAATTTATATATATACGATATAACAAATACTACGCTATGAGATTCTCTCTTGATTATTCCAGGGTTAGATTGCTTTTATTGCGTTTGCATCGTGGAAGACAAAGAAATTTTTGTTCAAGACGTTAACAGCGTACCTCAGAGGGAAATCGTATAGGTCGTTTCTTAAACCTTTAACTAAATACGATATTTTTAAAAAGATCATAGATATTTTATCTGAAGGAGTATTAATGTGTTTTGATAGAAACTGTGATCTCGCATCTTAAATAGTAAAAAATGCTTATACTATACATACCTTACGTTACAAAGGTTTTAGGTTAATATTTGGTTAACACAACCTCAAAATATTCAAATTATATTTCTAGATTTCCACGAGCAGTAAACGTAAAATTTCTTACAGAATTGGTTAGTTTTTTAAAGTATATTTTGTCTAATTCGCAACTGAGTTGTGTACGTCGGCGATCTCTCAACTCGTTAGAGTAAAAATTCACTCGAAGCTACCGCTAAACTGAGTCACTACATTTTCAAGTGAAAAATCACTCGAATTAAATAAAAATGTGCACTCGAAAAGGAAAAATTGAGGTTATGTTTGAGATGACAATGATTTGACTCTAAGTTCGACATTTACTCGATGCCGATTCATTCGGTGTACTTCTAAAAACGAGTAATTTTTCACTCGAATAAATTAAGAGATTAATTACGAAAATAAATGCGATTTTAATATACACAAACATACATAAAAAGGCTGAAACTGTATATTCATATTTATTCTATGGTAATGGTAATATAAGGTTTATGAAATATAAAGAAAAAATAAACTAATCAGATAAACAGAGCAGCCGCAGTTGAATAACCATCACGAGATTCCAACGTTCCTCATAGCATGTAAAATTATAGGGATACACAAATACTAAACTCAATTAAATACAATTATATAATGGATTTTACTATATTGTATAATTATAATACATAATCAAACGATATCTAAGCATTCTAACAATAATATGTCCGGGATTAGCTTACCATATGTTTATGTATTTGCTTCCTCTCCCTGACAAACACAACGCGTCCGGATCATCTTATTCGCCGAGACAAGCCGCCGCTTCGCTCCTCGCCAGGTAAAAGTACTTTCCCCAGTATTTGAAATCTCACTTTAGTTTCATTATTAAGCATTTTGTATTGCGAATTTGGTATAGATACTAATCACATTACAGTTTACACTATACTGAAGCTGGTTCACTCGGGAACCAGGGAGTTTAGACGCGCCAGTCTCGACGAAGAACAGAAACGCGCCGGCTCCTTGACAAAGGAAAAGTGAATTCAATCTCGCCTTTGGCTTGATCTATATATACACGTACACAGTCCTCCCTTTAATATCCGCGATAAGGGTAACATTGTAATATCCTAAATAATTATCCCGTTACAAGCATCTTTGAAAATCTCGTAGATATATCGTTAATCACGAGGGTATCCACGAATTCAGCAATGAACTGATTATCTAAGGCGAAATTATAAAGGTGAACCTTTCATGTTGCGCGAGAGCTTACGAAATTGTTAGATGTTAAAGCTGCTTTGTTTGGCAAAAGACAACGTCGCAAGATGATCGATTTTTTGCGAGATAAAAAACAAACCAATTTCAGATTGATATATAGAAAACTTTTCGAGAGTTCTCGCGCAACAACAAATGTGCGTCGTCATAGCTTTTCTAAGTAAAGCATTTTAACACTCATTTCGTCGCGGATATTGTAATTCTATCGTTGATCAACACAGCGTGTTAAAGGGGTAATATTGATTATCGTTGCACTCGACATTTTGAAGACGCTACGAGACGAGTGGAAAGTTTAGAGCCTGGTGATGGTTATTCAACCGCGGCTGCTCTGTTTATCGCAGATAAGTTCTTTTTTCTTCATATTTCTTAAACCTAATATTATAATTGTCTAATGTTATTATTTCACTATAAATTAACCTATATAATTAGATACTTTGTGTTTTTGTATTTTTTCTTTTTATTGGCTAGACATTTGTAAAGAGACAGGAATCACCTTTCGCGGGTGGAAGCGTCGCAATGACTATCAGGACGAGACACCAGCCGCAACTATTTCTCAGATTAAACGTTGTTTTATTTTGTACAAACTGTTATTCCGATCGAACTTATTATTAGATATTGCGCGTCTCTTATTGGGACATTCCTTTGTCGCGCATATACTATAGACAATTTTTTAAACATTTTATCTCATATTCAATCGTTTCTCTCTATACGATCCGAGAGAAAGAAAAAATATATTTTTTAATAATCCCTTTTTTCAATGAAACTTACAAATTTTTTCTCTTGTTATCGTCACCTAAGCTTTTTTTGTAAGAAAAACTTGACAATAAGATTTGATTTTTCTTCAATAAATATATCGATCGGAAATATGTCGAGAATAACTAATTAAATTGAAGAATTATATTTCAATTACTTGAGGGACAGGGAGGTTTCTTAATTTTAATAAAGAAAATTATTTTCTGCATTATATGCGCAACGTTTCGTTGGCAAAATTCGCCAATTTCTTCAGTCTTATTAATCTGAGAGCTTGTTTTTTTTATTATTAACATCGCTCTTTTTATCTTTCCGACTTAGTGCTAATCAGCAATGGAGGTCATACGATTTTCGCTTATCTATAAGAATAATTTATTTATTACTTATTGATTTTATACAAGGGCGCAACAGCATCGACTGAGAAAAAAATTGATTTACGATTACAGTTATCATGAATTAGCGCATTTAGCAAAATATACGTTATCATACGTACGTATTGCTAAACTTTTTTTCTTTGTAGTTTTAAAATATTATTAAAATTTATTAAAAATACACATTATTAATTAAACGTATCGCACTTTTTAGTAAAATAATAAATCAAGATACACAGTTAGAATTTTCATATATATAGTTTGCAATTATTTGAAAAATACATGCAGTGATTTGACTATAAGTGATATAAGTATGATATCTACTATAATAAATACATGGTACGCATAAATTGTGATACGGATAATTCGCATAAACAAAATCAATTTATAGTTTATGCTATTTACATTAAGGTTTACGCAGGAGCAAGAAAAATTCTTTAAGATAAATTGTATATGCGGCTCGTGTAAAAAAAGTGTATTTTTTAAAATTATTGAGCAAGCAATGCAGAATAGTTATAAATACATTCGCTTACAGTTGAAAGCAACCACTGTTCTTACTGATTCTATTGTATAATATATTGATCTATTCTATATAGATATTTAGTCATACAAATATGAAATCATTATTCTTTTATTACACGAACATATAATAGAATTTAATTTAAAATATTTTATAATATAATGTTTAAGCGAGAAATTTTACTGCACACATCTCTACATACAATCATAAATATTTCGTACTCGTTGTGTATAGTATTTCTGGTAAAATTAACCGTCCATATTTAGATAACCGAAGGCGGCTGATGTTTCATAAAATGCTATAATAAAAATGTCGTTAATTATTAACGATGTTTTGCCGATTCAATAAAAAGAAATGAGAACCTGCATTCGGTTGATAAATATTTTGATTCTTTCTACTAATTTTTAATGGCTCCTCTATAAATCGAGTATACTGATTCTAGCGTATCAACTAACGTTCAGTAAATTACAAAATTGTTCATTTTAAATACAACATCGAAAATTTGAAATAATGTTATGTCATACAGTATACAATTGAAAAATGTGTACATCTTATTCAATTATTAATATTTACTTTGACTTTCTATTAATAACCGACCGACCACTGCCCGTCGTTCGTACATAAAAATTTCATATGCGATCTATAAATAAAAGGTTATATATGATATACCTTAAATAAGATTATTTTGTATCTTCTTTCACTCGCGTTGCAAATGTAACTTAAGCTTTAAATAAATTGTTAGGATATCCAATAATTCTTTTATCGAAAAGTATGAAATACCTGATTAGACGAATTTATCAGCGATCTAAATTGTATATTGAAACGATTATTCCTGGTAGAAATCATATTCCATTAAATAAGTATTAAATAGACTGTTTGAATAGAATGGGCAAAAAATAGGCGAAAAATGTACCCATTTTTCTCCTATCGATGAAACGCTTTTTCTCACATTTTATGACCATTTATTAATGTAAAATCCTATTTTTCTCCAATTTTTGAGCTTGTAAATATAGATTACAGTTGAGTCTAGTTATGTCCTATTAAATATCTATTAAAAATGGACAAGTGAAAAATCTAATAAAACAGCGTTTATCTTCGTAAATACTGGAAATAGAACAGAAATTAGTTGTAAATCAGACGAAAACGTTAAAAACCCATCCGAAACTGTAGGAATTTTGAAGTTTACTCTTTCCGGAAAGCTGGAAGCATTATTCGAATGTTTTGAGGTTGTGGTCATTCTATTAAATGCTAATAAAATGGGAGAAAAAGCGTTTCATCACAAGGTACTTACTACCAATTTTTAATTCCTAGTTCTTAGTTTTAAATTTCTACATGGATATGCAAAATATATATGTAACATTGTAATTGATGTAACATACTCCCTCGCATATGCGCGTTCAATCTTTCTTTGTAATACGTTATTTAAATAATATATGAGAAATTAATAATATTGTGTAAACAAATAAACAAGTTGTTGCAGGTGTAGCTATAGATACATCGAAATCGTACATCCTGCATTTTCTTCAATATAATTAAAATTTTTCATTTACTCTATACACGGTTGTAATATTAAGTATTATAAGTTAAGTCGAAAATCAATCGATTAATAAAGACTAACTTTCTAATAGTTACAATATTATGTGCTAACAAAGTTAATATGTGAAATACTAATGTTAATAATGTATAATCCTTATATACTTTTGGATGCACCGTAAAAATCACTTTCCACAATATTATACACTCACTTCAAAAATGGTTTCTTAATGCAAGCGGAATTCTTCTCAAATATCTGCCAAAATGAAATCCACTTAATGTTAAATGATTCTTTTGTTATTAACATGAACTCCCTCTTGCGTTTATTAAGTTTGGGATTATTTCGTGAAACAAAAAGCATAATCCTTTAAATTTTAGAAGAATCATTTAACATTAAGTGGATTTCATTTTGGCAGATATTTGAGAAGAATTCCGCTTGCATTAAGAAACCATTTTTGTAAGTGTACAATTAAAACGCATGTTCTATAATATTAAATATATTTATTACATTACGCTTTGTCGGTTCTCTCGCAATATCAAAGTAATTTAAAAGAATACGATACGGAATGTAAAATTGTAATAGATATACGCATACGAAAATGTAGTATCATCGCGAAAGATCAAACGAATAATCGTCGATAAGAAAACTAAATAAAGTATAGATATAAATTAATCGCAATTCCGAACGATAGAACGTGGGATAGTTATATCTTGCAATAGTAAGTACCACGAGAGTTCTCTTCTCATCCCCGTGAGGCATCTCGCTGCGGTTTTAGAGTTGGCAAGGCGAACCAAAGAAAGAGAGATAGAGAGAGAGAGCCGGCAAAAAGACAAGTCTTTGGCAAGCTGCGAAGGTGGAGGGTAAAGAGGGGCAAGAAGAGGAAGAGAAAACATCGAGAAAAAGCGAGACAAAGCGAAGTAAGGACCGAGAGAAGAAGAATAATCGCATCCTTCGGCCGGGCGATTCTTCGTGGGCAGGAGCAAACCAGAAGGATAGCCCGTGGTAGGTTCCTCGTTTATTTCTGCGCCCGGTACAGTCGAGCCAGCAAGTAAATCCTTTATGTATGTACCTATACTGCAGCCAACGTAGCTCGTTATAGAAATATCGCGAAGACGAGCTGCGACCTTGAACGTGTACTCGCTGCACACACATATACGTATCACGCGCGCACGCACGCACAGACACCCGCACACGCGTCTTCAAATCTATACAAGGAGGAACGCCTGGTACACCGGATTATCTCTCTTAGTTTTCAACTATGCGGCTTTCTTTCCCATTGAACATCCGGTCGAGATGCCATTTTTCTCAATCATTAACTTATATAATAGAAAACGGGAACCGGATCGCATAGAAGTATGATATATTACTAGCATTATGCTAGACGACATTGATGTTCAAAATGAATTAATTTGAGGGAGTGTAAACGTTCCTTGTAATAGTCGTATACACATTTTAATTTCACTTTGATAGAATCCATTTTATTCTATAACATCCTTGTGTACTTTGATAGCATTTTGAATGTATAATTGTGACTAGCCATGTTTTAAGAATGGGTGGAAAAGAAAGAGTCATTTCAAGCTGTAAAATAGCTATATGTTAGCTATACAAAGCCAAAATATGGCCGAATTTCTACCAGGTTACGAATGGAGTTACCTTCAACAAATTACTCTAAAAGTGTATAAAATGAGCGTAACTGTAGGTATCATGTATCGATGGAAATAAATGTGAAAAGTAATTCACATCGACATATAACGTCCATATTATATCGTTAACGGCCCTACATAACATGTAAGAATATCGTTAAAACATATTAAAGGAATTTGTACTGAAAATAAAATTGAAATTGTATCTTAACTTCGACTAGTAGAAAAACAACTTATTTTACAAAAAAAAAATAAATAAAACACAGCGATAACCTAGAAAAACTGTAATATGTATACACTTTTTTTATTACACCCAGAACAATTTTGTATATAAAATGTATTTAAATGTTTTGGGTAAATATTGTATAACCAGTATATGTTATAAATTCTGAAGTATAAGACGCGTTCGAAGCGTCCGCGTCTGGGAAAAATCACATATCCGATACGGTAAAAATTGTAATGGTTTAAAATTGTAAAATTACAAAGATAAATGAACGTCACCATTTTGTCTTACTCAAAACATTTAGGTTGTTTTTATTCAATTTTTTTCTCCGTGTGCCTCGAGATTTAAATAATTTTATAACTATAGAATTTTACAATTCGAAAACAATGCAAAGCTTATACATTTATGAAACGTAATATTTCACCAATTGATATAGTTGATATAAATATATTGGAGCAAAGTATTTATATATTGTAGTAGATTATTACGCTAAGTAAAGCGAGTTTAAAAATAAATTTACCTTCCGAAAGGTAGTATTGAAAAGGTTTGCCTAATTAATTTTAGGTATTCGAGGGTAAATATAAGAATGCAGGTTATCCCTAAACAAATGTGTTGTTCATTCAAGAAAATAAAATCAAATTTGCAATATCATACTTGTTATACCGAAATAAATCGCGGACACATCGTTCGCGAACGCGCTCTAAAATGGAACGTTAAAAATAATCCATAACACATCGAAAATGAAAAATCTCTTTGATTCCCCAAAAACTATGGTAACTCACAGCATCGAATCCGAAATCGCGTAAAAATTCAATTGTAAACACCGCCAAAATTGACAAACGAAAGTTAATATCGCCCAAATAAAAAAGCGATATATCTACGGAACGAATAATCGTAGGAAGACGAGACAACCCTCGTTATTCATGACAAACGATGTGGAATCGAACAAAAAAAAATTGAAATTCCTAAGTAGTACCAATCGCGAGATATCGACACCTCATTTTGGCGAAGAATCGTCGATTCGAACGTGAGCCGTACGGCGCATGCGCGCGGCCTCGTGCCGCGTCTACTCTCTCAACCCGCGCTCGCTCGTTTATGTAACTGCGTCGCAGAAACTTAGACGCGCGCGAGCTCCGTTTTTTTTTCTCTCTCCTCTATACTCGTATTACATATACTTATATATATATATATACATATGCATATACATGCAACGAACAATTTGTTTCTTCGTGCGCTTATCGCGTACACACGCGACCTTCAACTTTCTTTCGAAATTGGCGTAACACGTATACAACGTTATAAGGAAATAACGAGCATGATTTCCAAAGCTATTATAGGTATAAAAAAAAAAAAGAATAATTTGATTTTACTCGATAAAATATAGGTGGTATGTGTAACCGTTCTTGTATTGGATCATTTCTCGTTATCGTGACTAGGTATATGTTGATTTGCGCGTTTGGCGCATCCAAGCGACGCCTGCGAAACTCGGTTTTCGCGTAGCTATAATTACATCCAAGCGTTACGTAATGATTCAGCGAATGCTATCTTTCGTGCGCCTTTCGAATTATTCAAAGATTATTATTCGTACTAAAATGTTGAGCAATCTTTTACGCGTTTTGCACGATTGTGTTGTGCAATATTCTTCATATATATATATATGTGTGTGTGTGTGTGTGTGTGTGTGTGTGGGTACATATAAACATATATATATATACACATTTGCGTGATACATGTTTTTTTGCATGTATATCGTCGATGAATTGCTCTGTACCCGAAGAAATTGACCGAGTGTTTCGGAAGAACCATTTTGTTCCTTCGTTATTGACCATTTGTACGACTAAAAGGTGCATACTGCGAACATTCAGGATTATATATATATATATAAATAGAGAATGTTAAGTGTAAATATTATGCGACTACATGTCATTTCCGCAATAACAAATCGACGCTTTCGTATATAGTAAATGTTCGAACGAAGCGAAATACCGGCAAACTAATGTTATAATTTCTTAAATTTACAAAAGAATATGCGTTCGTTAACGAGATCCATATACGTGATGTCACAAGCAACAAGAATTCAAGTAGTTTTATACACTTCGTACACTCAAAATTGCAGTAATTCAAAAAAATGCATTAGTAGACGACGTCCGGGGCGCGAGCGGATTCGTAATTTTCAAGCTGTTTTGTAAGGTTTGTGGATCGTAATATCCCTGAGCAATGACATATTACACATTTGGGAATATACACCAAATAACTAATCGTATTTTTCTTTTAAATTGTTATTCGCAAAGGAAAATAGAGCGTTAAATGCATTCACGTAGACAGATTCGATGCATCGCGTTGAAGGCGCTGGCTGTAGTAATTCGTATATAGGTTGTTTAACGTTATAGGGAATACGTTTTATTAATTAATTATTGTACCTACCGACATATAGTGTCAAAGGTGGTGTAACCACAACAAACGATTCCTGCTTTACATTCGTATACGATCTACTGCAAAGTGACCATTTACAGAATTTGATACGCGCGGTGTATAATACCGTACACGAAAGTATCGATTATTTTAAGGTGTCCGACGAAACTAGGAATAGTTATACTTTTACAATGGTCGATTGTACTCGTCTACGTCAAGAATTAAGTAATTTTTCGAATTTCACGATTAAAACATCCCACGAAAGTACTGTATTTTAACATTTTAGCTTAGACATTGTGTTGAACGAAGCTGCGAAAACGAGAATACGTCTACATTTATCTACTAATCGTCTATTTGTTATAACAATATCGTAATTTCATAAACTCGGAGACTAAAATTAAAGTTTAATACCCATCGATAACCTAATATTTGTACCGAAAAATACGAAATACAAGATAAAAATATGACGCGAAGAGAGCTCACCCAAAAATATTTTTACGGATATATTTCGAGGTCCCAAAAACGCAAAAGGGCGTTCCTATATAGGTCCCCAAAAATTATCGGGAAAATTCCGGAAAAGCGTCGAGCGCTACGTACACTCTCGAGTCGCTTCCTTTTTCGATAGACAAAAAGAGAAGAGAAACAGAGGGGGAGAGAAAGCTGAAAAAGCCTGGATGGCCCGGTATATATATAGTAAAGCCAAGGAGATTGAAAGAGAAAGAGAGAGAGCGAGAGAGCGAGAGAGAGAGAGAGAGAGAGGAGCACGCGCGCGCCACGCCCTGCTCTCACAACGTTGCCATATGTCCCGGCGAGCGATGGACGCTGACGCTGCGCGCGGAGAGACGCCACCGCCGCTTCGAGCCTCGCTTTATATCTATATATGTGTACATACGTGTGTATACGCGCAACGCAAGAGGGAGAGCCTCGAGAATTCGCCGCGAAGCTGATTTTTGCGGATTATTGGTAGCGAGGGATGCTTTCTCCTCGAGTATACTTCTCGATCAACTTTTACGTCGGTCGGATTGATTTTAATAATTTTCTGGGCCCATTGACACGACTCGATTATCGTAAAAAGCGCACAATTTTTTTAATTTTAAAGGGTTTTCGTTGATTCTACGCTAATTTTGAAGGTATCATTATGTACTGTTAGATGTCTTTTCGTAGATATTCCGTTTTTATAATCATAAATGTAACGTTTACACGTTTTTATCCCGATTATATCGACGGAAGTTGCATTCGGCGGCGCGGACAATGAAGGCGTTGATCGCTCGAACACGATTTTTCTGGCAAACTTGATAAACTATGCAGGAAATAATATATATGTTAGATAAGGGACACGTGTAGATAGTTGAATTTGGAAGAACTATTGTTTAAACTTCAGCTACTTAGCAATAATAAGGATATCACCGACCGAAAATCGTGAGATGTCCGTGCAAGCGCTTCATAATTCTGAAGATGTATCGTCATTTCCATTGATATAATCGTAAATAATGAATATAAAACTATGTTATAGGCAACTTCGTACATTACATATGACAGATTACGCCACCATAAACAAATATTATTAATATTCGCATTCCAAAAACCCAATTTTGCCATTGAAAATAAAACTCGAGATTTTCGTGTCTTCGTAAAGAATTGTGTTTGCTACTTTAATAATAACAAAAATTTCATTTTTACAACTACGTCTATTTGTTACAATTGTTGATAACATGAAAATATACTTAACGCGTGCAATTGTTAAAAAATAATGGGATTAACTAACGAAAACGAGACGTGAGAAGAAAGATCCGAGAGTAAGAGGATGTCGCGTGTAAGGCAAAAAATAAAAAAATAATGTTAATAATAATAATAAAAAACAATCGCTTTTAGTGTCACTAATTCTATGCTTTTTCTGATTTTTATAGCATTTATTATAGTAGATTTTTACAGGTATAGTAGTTGAATTAATGACGATCGAAGCGTTATCGAGCAGCGCGGCTTCGAACTCGTCTTTCTTCCTGCAATCAAAAAAACAATATATTAAATATTACTATATTTTGTAGTCACATAGGGATACAGATTATCGCAATTCTTATCATATTTACATTGCAAATTACTATATACATTTTAATATTTACTATAAGTATAAAGAAAATTACGATAATTTAAATGAAGTCAGTTATTACTATACAAAATACTATAGAATTTGAGAACGGCCATGTGATTCGTATAATTGCATATGAACGAATCCATATTAGCCGCATAATAATAAATTTAAAAGATTATTGAAGTGAAAGGAATACTTGTAGGTTCAATAAAGTTTAGTCAAATCATAAAGTTCATATTCAACATTGTTTATATTTTTGCACGTGAATTATAGATCGTAAATGTTCTTGGAAGTGAATTCTTGAATTGATCGACTGACCAAATTTCATTATATTAATTTGATTCCATTAGGTAATTTCATGACGGATTGCATTGGTCATCCTTCGGGTTCACATCAAACGATTGTAACGATTATAGATGTACTTTGTAACAATCCGATAATGTAATTTGTGGTCTGATGTTCAACTTTTGATCACTACTACATACTACATATACTTAAAATATAATAAGGGTCAAAACGAACGGTAAACAATAAATGAATAATATAATCATGTTCGAAATTAAATTCATAATTTTATGGTGATACTTTAAACAAACGTTTGTCAAAGCAAAAATAAGAGAGGACATAAAAGCTTGCGCATTTGATAATAAAAAATGGTCATTTGGAATATATAGATAAATATCTCAAAGATATATAGTGAGTTTTATTCATATACGATAAAATTAATTGCAAAGCCCCTATTGAATATTTATTCTATTTCTTATAACTATAAAATAGGCATTTTTAATGAATATAGATAAAAAATGTCGCGAGAGTTTCTTCCCTACGTTGAAACGCTGTTTTATATCTGTGCTTTACTCTCATTTATTAGAATGAAAATAACTGTAAATAAAATAAAAACAAAGGCAAAAATATTAAATAATTCATACTTTAATAATAATTTACCTCAATCGTGTGATTCTCCCAAGTAATTGGTTGCACGGCTAACCGTTACACGATACAATGAATCGTGTATAAGCCAAGTATTTTACTCCGCGTAATGTTGTTTTTAACCGTAAACTTAATTATTGATCAGAACATTATAGTTGCAATCTATTAAAGTCAATGACTGAAATACAAATGTAATAAAACATCAATACAATGGCTATAATTGTCATAAATACTGTAAAAAGTCGCTGCTATTCGATATTAGCTCGCCCTGGTAATAGAAAGTTAAAGCTAAGAACTAGGAATTAAACACTGATAGTAATTACCATGTGAAGAAACGCTTTTTCTCTCATTTAATTAACACTTAATAGAATGACCACAACCTCAAAACATTCAAGTAATATGCCCACCTTTCCACGAACAGTAAACTTCAAAACTCCTATATATAGGTTCGGACGGCCTTATATCGTTTTCGTCTGATTAACAACTAATTTCTGTAATAGTTCCAGTATTTACGAAGATAAACCCGATTTTATTAGATTTTTCACTTGTTCATTTTTAATACACATTTAATACTACATAACTAGATTTAACTTTAATATATATATTTACAAGCTCAAAAATTGGAGAAAACGCGTAAACGAAGGGCGTAGCTTCCTCGTATAGTGCTTATCGATCATTGTAAGGTTAATCTAAATCTTTTTAAAAGTATTATTTAAAAAGTTGAAAAGGCAACTCATTGTTTAGAAATTTTTATATGTGCAATAAACGAGAGCATTTTGGAAAAAGGCCTGATGGTTGGGCTTAACATTTTACATGGTATAAACTGTATAGAACATTATTTCGTTTGATACCTATCCTGCGAAATATTTTACATCGATACAGAGGTTGTAAAAAAGACTAGGAAATGACATTAGTATCGTTACTTTAATAAACTTGTTAATAAATTTGTAACAGATTAATAGTATACTGTTAAAGCAACTATTATTGTGTACTCTATCATGTTTATGACTGTCGTAAAAAAAAATACATAAATATCAATAAATGTTTAACAAACTATACAAGTTGATTAACGCACACTGCAGATCTTTACATTTTGATAATAAACTTATTTTTAATATTTTGCTTAAAATACGATTGTTTCATATTATTAACGAGGTACACAACTGAGATAATACGTCTAACAATTACAGTTACAGGTTCAAGTTGCATCACCGTATACTTTTCATACAATCATGCATTTTATAACAAGTACGTAAAATTTACAACCGCGTATAAAAATCGCAGAGCTCTCGGTCCGGCAGCGCCAGGTCACGCAAGGCTGTAAAATATGCATATATATGTTATTGCGAACGATATATTTTGATACCGTAAGAATAAGAATGCAATTGAAAAATATGCAAAATGCGATTTTACGCATATATACTGTATTAAAATGATATTATAACCTTGTAGTTTCATAGTGTTTTCAACCATTTTAATCGAAGGATATATGCTTTATAAAATCCGATATTACATTTAAGAAATGGGAACAGTTACCAAGTTCGAAATGAGCAAAGCAGTCACGCCTCTAAGTTCGAGGTCATCGTATGCATTGTTGCGTGACGATTCGGATACACTAAACCGTCAATATGCGGCTGCTGCTTTAGGATGATTATTCGTGAATCTTCTAAGCTTGAGTTTTACAGCAATTTGAAACGATATTTTGTTTTTTAGACATTTCGTACTCATACATATAATTTCCTACAATTAAGGTATAACATATGTTTGACAGTATACCTCCAAAGTTGCAAACATTTATTTTGTAATTATATGAACCCGTTATTCAAGATATACTTTAGTTGAACACCAAAACAGTTTGTATTCAACATATATTATCTAAACTAAAAATATTAACTCTTTATCTTTCACTCAAGCGGGTTATGTCCTTTCAATCGAATTCCGGTATATGTTCGAATGAATTTAATGTAATACAAAAAGTTTGATATGTATGGAAATTAAACGAAAGTATAGTTTCTACTTTCAGACTACTTTCTACTTGCAATTACTCAAGAATTTTGAATTATGCTAATTTGAGATTATCACAGGAGACATATAGAACACAGAGTTTGCAAGCGTTTTATTATATTTTTTAACTTGATTAAATCCAGTGCGATTTTCAATTAAATTTCATTTAAGTATTATTGACACTTGCCCTACAAAAGTTTTCAGTAAACATAGTGATGTATATATGTACAAAAATCATCGTATTTCAATTACAAATAATTGCCTTCGCTTCGTAATGAAGAACGGAATTAACACGCCGAAACGTCGGTAATGAATTTTTTAATTTAACTTGGTTCGTGGCTGTCAATATATAATACCACTTTTATTCATTGCATCTTAACGAACAATAATTTTCAACAAAACTTTAGATAACATTTCATGTTAATAGGATAAAATTTTAGGTATACGCTAGAAATTTTCAACATAAAGACATTTTATATGTTAAAATTAATCGCGCAAATCATGTGAAAATGGAAATTTTCAATTTTTTCAATGATACTTATATTACATCTATTTATCTGAAAGCTACACCATCATTAATTTTTCTCAAAATCTCAAATATGTCGTTGACTATTCGAAGAGTGATATCAATTCAAGGTCTTTTTTAAATTTTGTATGAAAAAATCAATTATGGCATGGTTTCTTTTCATACTATACATATGCACTGCGATTAAGAATTTTGGTATACGGATTGATAAATTTTAGGAAGAAGCCAACCAATGTTACATTCAATGTGTTATCGTAAAAATTGATATACATTGCAATGAGTATCTCAGTATGTATTCAAGCTTACACTAAAATTAGGTGGAATTCAAAAATTATATCCAACTACTAGAGGCGAAGCGTTCTTAAAAATTACCTCCTTTTGTATTAAAATCATGTTCCATATATATTGTAAGTTTGAAATGTTTGAATCAAATCATACTTAAACTAAAAAAATATGCAAGAAATCAGTTGCATCCGTTAACAATTACTTTAGTATACTTATAGATTTGTAAAGAAATGTTTTATCAAATTTTTCAATATCATTAAGTCGACATGCTACGCGATCATTAAGCATAAAAGAACAATAGCGCCAATGGAATTTGTATATCTAGGTCTTGCAATTATGTGTAATTAAAATATGTTCCGAGTAAAATTTATGACTTAAGAGAAGAAAATTATTACGGCAACTCGTTCCAAGCTCAGTATTTTGCGTCTTTAATTTGTGCTGGTTGGTTATAGTGAATCACTGCGCTTTTGTTTCTATGATTCATAAGAAAGTGTCAGTATACATATATATAGGAACTGCATTTGTTTCGTACAATTGCATATCTGTTACAAGGATTTCATGTGTGTATGTATATGCACGTATTGTACTAATATAGTAATAATGTTCTATAGTAGAAATTACTATACTTATCTAATTAACTTTTTACTAGATTAATGAGCCGGAAATCTACCCGTGGAAAAAATATAAAACTTAGGTCGAATAACTATAACATAACCCTATAGTAGAAATTGTATACCATTTAATAAGTAATAGTTGAATTGTTTTGTTGCCTTTGCCGCCGTTGTTGCCACTTCCCCATCTAATAGAATGGAAAATTATATTTAATTGAATGGAAATTAGATATGAAAAACTGTTTTCAGTTCTTCCTTGCAATCAAACGCTATTTTCTACTGTGTTTGTCCATTTATTATAAGTAGAACATTTACTCCATAACAAGTCCAAAACGCTTCATGTTACTTGTAAATTTAAGCTTCTTAAATTTCTTCTTCTGTCCAAACGTGTTTCATCGTGTAAGTCAAAACCAAAGGCACAATAGCTATTATAACAGGATCAATAATGATTTTGAGAATAATTAAAAATGTTGTTTCAAAAACGAAAACAATATGTAACTTCCCGCGTAAAAATATAAACTATTGCCACTATGTTGCCGAGCAATGGGCAATAGCTATTGCAAACATATTGCCAATATGTTGCCGCGACAATTATCTATGTATTGCCAACATACCGCCAAACGTACAACCGCCCACATCTTTGCCAAATATTGGCAATAGTTACTATCTTACCTTTTGTAAACTATTACCAATATGTTGGCCATAGTTCATAAATTTAAAAAAAATAAAAAAAAATATTAACCAGCCGCGGGATTTGGACCTTCAATCTTTAGATCGGAACGCTGACTCTTTACCATCATTGAGCTATTTTGCTATTTTGTTATTAAGAGTTAATTTCAGGCTTAAAGAACAGTTGAAAGTGTGGTTAAAAAATTTCTAAGTCCAAAATTTTATGAATTCAACTGTTCTCTATAGCCTGAAATAAACTCTTAATAACAAAATAGCAAAATGGCTCAGTTATGGTAAAGAATCAGCGTTCCGATCTAAAGATTGAAGGTCCAAATCCCGCGGCTGGTTAATATTTTTTTTTATTTTTTTTAAATTTATGAACTATGGCCAACATATTGGTAATAGTTTACAAAAGGTAAGATAGTAACTATTGCCAATATTTGGCAAAGATGTGGGCGGTTGTACCCTGGTAGAAACGTCAAAAATTTAATGGCTATTAAATATCTATTTCGATTTTGTTTACGGTATTAAGTAAGCATTTTTGATAGCTACTTCTGTTATTAGAATGTAACGCTTTTTTACATTTAAAACGCCCATTTTTTAGATTGACCGGATCAAACCTATTTAAAGCCAATTTTTTAGCTTATAAAATTAGTTACGATTAAATAATAGTTTTAATAGCTTATAAGTAGGATAAATAAATGTCTAAAAAAAGGAGAGTAAACTAATGTAAAATTTAAATAACATTCCATTTTGTAACTACTTATTGCACATGAATGTTTTAAAATTAATTATTTTTACTTTGCAAATATTTATAGGTTATAAACTTATAATTAGGAGTTTTTTTTTACAATTATTTTAACGTCGCTCTTTATGCTTCCATTGCTGTGCTAATCAGCGACGGATGCATGCGATGTCTTTGTGAAGAAAGGATTTCTTAAAAAATACGTCCAGATTATGAACGCCCTAACCAACCGAGCCATCGCGGACCCCGTAATTAAAATTTGTGTAACATATAAAAATAATATTGTTATAATTTAAAAAGTGTGGATTAGGATAAGGAAAATGTATAATAATGCAATGAGTAAAAAATATTAAATATTTTATTTAGGCGATTATAAATAAATATAATAAATTAAAAATCTTCTAAATAATCTTTTTCTGTGAATTGTTTTGTTGTTTCTAGATTAATAATTTCTTCTGATTTATTATTACTATTTTGATAATAAGCCAAATCTTCATACATTTCATCGTATTCTGTATTTAATTTTCTAATTTTTGTTGGATGATTGATTGTCTCAATTGCAATTATTTTAATATTTTCTTGACTGACATCCATTATATTTTCAATTTCTTCCGCTGCAGATAATTCGGTTTCATCTAAAGCGAATTTATTTGTTTTTTCTATCGTAGTATTAGTACAATTTTGAGCAATACATTTACTTGCATTAATCATGTCAATATCTAATGTGGGTACTTTAGAAATGTACCAAGATTTAGCATTACTCAAAACGGTACTCAATGCTGTTGTTAATTCTTTATCATTGGTTGGCAGACTGTTTATTAGTCTTCGTTCTTTGATTATTACTGAAAAATTATAATATATAAAGTAGTACTTGATTTTAATATTTTAAAATATGATAATTTGTTTAAAATTTACATAAACTTTTTAACTTTAAAATTATTGTTGAATAAATAATTCAAGCAATGACTCATAAAAATAAGTGTCATTAAAGAGAGCAAATATCAAATAAATAGATAAAAAATGTTTTCTTACATTCCATTAAATTGCAAAATGGAGTTCCTTTCATCTTGTGTTTATCAAGAATACTTTTTTTTGCAACAAATTGTACTGCTACTTTTTTTGTTAAAAATAATTTTAACATGTTTAAATAACATTTTGTAAGTACAAGTGAGGCATCAATAGCAGTCTGCAAAACAGTACTCTGTAAATAAAATAATTTGCGTAAACACATTTTATATAAAATAAACCTTAAATAAATAAATAAGCCCATTTCAGATCTAAAATATATTTTTCTTTAGCTAATTAAGTTACAGCGCTAAAGTAGTTTTGATACTTTTTGATAAGTCTAACATTAGCTTAACCCTTTAGATAAAAAGAAATATAACAATTACAACATACCACTGCCTCATATAGTTCTCGATCTATACTTAATTGCACATTAAATCGATTGAATTCTTCAGCAGTTAAAAAAGGTATATTATAATTAAACTTATTTGCTATTTGCTGTGTTGAACCAATAAACTCTTTTTTTATTTGCAATGCATTTATAAACATAGATTTTAAATTTTGATGTTCCTGTACTAAATTTTTTATTTCTATTTTCATTTCTACCAATTCAAGTTTCAGTTGTGTTAAAGTTTCTGGAAATAAAAATAATTCATTAAAATACATAATTATTAAAACTAAAAATGATTTACTTTATAGAAGACTCACCAAGCACTTTCTGCTGCCAAGCATTGTTCATATTTTCGTTTTGGATATTAAATGGTTTATAGGAATTCATAAAGTTTGAAGAGTTTTTATCTTGTGAATTGACAGCTGTAGTAAAATTAATAAGTATTATTCGCAAGTGTACACTTTATATGAAATTATTGCAGAATTAATTTTATAAATTATCTTACCAACAATTTGTTGAGAAGTCAAATATGATTGAGATAATGATAGTGGTTTGTTCAGATTTGACACATCATGTAGTACGTTTTCATTGTTCGTTTTTGTGACAGGAGGAAAAGAGAGTGCATTTCTTTTTGACATTATATTATTATCATTAACTGAAATTATAAAAAATTAAAAATAAGTAATAAATTTTATAAGTATTAAGATTTATACCTAATCTCGAACATTTGCAATACCTGTTGAAGGTTTCATTGAAGATTTCGTTAATAATAAATCAGCTTCTGCAATTAGTTTATTTCGACGAATCATATCTACAGCCCTTTTCTCTACTTCTGAACAACTCTCATCTGTATCAGCGGTCAAAACTGATAACTCTTCTTTCAATTTATTTAACTTCAACATGGCTTCATGCAATGTTTCTGAAAAACAAAATTTTATGACACATTTAAAAGTATACTATTTATTAAATTATTTACATAAAATGAATGATTATACAAATTACTTACTTGCCCGTCCTCTTAACCGAACTGTGTAGTTTACCCAATCATCCGGAGCGTCAGACAATTTATGTAAAGCTTCATCAAACATTTGCAAAGATTCATCATTGTATGGAGGAGGAGGATACTTTGAAGAACACTTTTTTTTTAATGTGTCAACACTTATCCATTTGGTGGCAACTATATCAGTTTTTCTAATTTTTGGCTTTCTTCCGATATTTATAAATTCTACTACATGGTATGGATACTCTTCTGTAATTGAATTTTTACTAATTGAGTTGTTCATCGCTAAAAAAATTAGGTTTCCTAACCTAAAAATACGTAAAATTAATAATTATACTTTATCTAAAATTTTATATATTTGTAACACAGCACATTATATATAGATAGATATAATAAAATAAAACAAATACCTTCTTTATGTACTAACTTTAATAAATAAACATAAACTATTTATGAATTATGTAGTATTATTCACCACGATGAGAAATTTCCCGCTGATATAATTGTATTTTCACGTAAAACTATTTATTATTACATTTTTGACCTATTATTTGTACACTTTATATATTTAATTTTAATTTAATAATTTATTATTTTATTTCTACTTTTTCTCTACATTTTTAATTGACTGAAAATGACTGAGCGTGTTCGATTTGGCGGCATTACTCGATATATCGATATCGCATACCTTCACAGCATATGTATCTTCCTACTATATACATGTATACGTATGTATTTACATTTGCATGTACAACGGTACAAGGAACGTTTGTTTTTATCCAGTGTGTACAATAAATACTGAAAATAAAAAACAATTTATTAATTGTTTAGTTCAATTTAGCTTAAAAAGGTTTTTATTTTTTCAAGTGTATGGACAAGTATTATCTGTGTTTCTAACCAATAAGTTTGATATGTTTAAGCAAAATCTTTTTACAGTATAAGTAAATTTTTGCTTTTTAAATTACAATAAAATAAAAAAAGATGCAGTTGTAATTAAATGAGTCACAGTTTTATCAGATATGTATATTTTAATTATTGTTGTTAATATATTATATTATATGTATTATAATTTTAAAATGTGTAGATACTTTGTGTTTACTATTTTTTTAGGTGCAGATTATTATAACAAATAGAAGTTCAAGTACAGTATTGAAATAAATTAAATATTCAGGTATATTGATTAAGATAATATAATTATAGTATGTTAATAAAATTGTAAAAATTTAATTATAAAATAACGTATATTATTAAAATATTTGAATTTATATTGAATAACTATTATAATTAACTTCAGTAGTGTACAGATTTTCTACGTGGAATTTTTTTCTAATATTTTTTCTAACAGGTATTGTAGTATATATGTAAGAGTAAATTAATTTTGTATCTATTAATTATTGTAATATATGTTATTGATAAGTTTTAATGTCGATAATAATTGAATAATATTAGAATTATTTTCTTACCTTTAGTAATTTTAACAATTTAGTGAAGTAATGGTAAAACAAACGTTCTTTTTTCAATGTCGGATGCAAAGTTGATAAATAGTTTAACCATTTTAGTTTTGACCTCTTCAATTGAAATTATTTTAAACATATTTTGAAAGTTGCTGTTTTCTATTTCATAAGAATTCAATATAGATGCGTTACAAGGTTTACTATATAGAGCTTTTATAATTTTATACTTTTTAACTTTTAAAAAGATATTATTACTTTTAAAATCATGAATTATCATACAGATTTGAGTGACATCATTATTTTTTAGTAGAATTGTATTATTTGGATGGTAAAGTGACAGAAATTGTTGCTTATATTTTATCTGTGTGATTCCTTCTTTCAAAGATGTTTTAACAATTGATATTTCTGAAGGAAGATTAACTTGATGATTAACAATTTTTTTTTCTTCATGAAGCCTCCGGCAATACTGTGCAAGAGTTCTATGTGGAGATAATAATACACTTTTAATCTTTCCTAACTCATTCTCATATGGAAAAGCAGAAATATGATTCAAATTACATTGCATATTTTGCACATCATCAGTTATGTGGTACAAATTGTGGACATTTAATGAAATAAATTTTGATCCATATAATTTCTGTGAATTTCTAACAAATTGGGTAAAGTAGTCCCTTGCTATATTCGAAAACTGTATGGCATTATTGCTAGATAACATTCGGCTTGCAATATGAAATAATAAAAAGTGTTCATACATATTATCTTCAAGAATTTTCTTTAACAGAATAGGTCCACAATACAAACAAAAGAACTTCAGCTCTACTGCTTTATATTTGTCATACTGATTCGTAGATCTCATCTTTCTGGAAAATTCTTTTGGAATATCCACTGCCACTAATTCACTTCTACGATTCAATTCGGTTTTTTGATTTGCACTTAACTTTACTGGAATATCACCTGTCATCCAATTTTCAAGCAATCGCATCATTACACCTAAATACAATAAATGCATCGAATCAAGTACAAACTGATTGACTAAATCAATTTGTGGATGTATTGTTAACAAAGGAGTAGCAGCTAAATGGTGATTAACATCAGCAAAAGATCTAAAAGAAGTATTAGTTCTTTTATTTCCAAGCTCTACAAAACATCTTACGTTATCCTCATTTTGTGCTACAGTGTCACATCTTTCGCATCCATTGTAACTAGTGTGCCCCTTGATTGCTTTTACTTGTGATCTGGCAGGAGTATCACATATGAAACTTCTTATTTGAATTGCAAATTTTGTTGATTGAATGTTAACTCCAGCGTTTAATAGAAAATTAATTTCGAATATAAAGTCTTTCAAAAACCCAAAATTATCTTTTGGTTTACCATTCCCATAAAAAGCAGAAACTACAAATGGTTTATAAATATATGGCATGGGCTCATAATACACTTTGCATAAAATTGGCCACATAGTTTTTGGACTTGACTTTTTTATCTTGACACCATCGATGTTAAAATCAAGATTTATAATTTTATTTTTATGCAGCGCTGGATTGATACATAGTTCAAGCCCTTGTCTGATGCCAATATATACAAATTCAGCTTGTAAATTACTAGCATCTGTCATAGTTTTTATATTATATTGGGCACTGTTGGTAAATAAAAACGTTTTTGAGCATTTAGGCAAATTGGGTAATAGCCGCTTATTTAATATTTTTAATAAAGAGTCTAAATGTATTTTTGGTATTTTTGATAGAATAGCCCATTCTCTTAATTCGTTTATCTCTGCAGGTTCTTCCTCTATATTAGTTTTCTTACAATATTTATTTGATTTTAGATCATCATAAAGAGATGAATGCACAAAATCTTCTGACACATCACTGTTGTTGCTATCAGTACCTTCTACATCACTGATCTCTTGAAATTCTCTATTACATTCACTATTAATAACACTAATGGAATTAAAAGGTTTGTTTATTAATTGTGTATTATTTTTGAATGCAACTATATCGTTTGAGTATAAAAAATTTTTCAACAAATTTTTCTTCACACGATTTTTGTTAACGCGATTGTTTTTCATTGTAATACATTAAACAAAACAAACAGAAGTAATCATTTAACAATAAAAAAAGAACGACTATTATATAGGTTATATTTCTTTTAGACTATTTTTAATGTTATTGCATATATATAAAATTTAATCTATTAATGAACAGAATTTAATGACTAATATATAGTTTCAAAAAACTCTTATATACTTAATACATAATAAAATACCTATTAACTGACATAAATAAATACGTTTCTGTATTAGATTTAATAGCTATTTCTTAACCAATTAAAATAGGATAAAAATAAGATTTTTTCAATCACATTTTACTACGGGAAATTTTTCCTAGTTTCTTTATATTAAAAATGTACACATTTTTTCCTATTTCTCCAAGCTACTTTTTAGTTTTTAGCCGATTTAAAATTTTTTCTTTTCTACTAGGGTATGTTTGGCGGTATGTTGCCAATACATAGACAATTGTCGCGGCAACATATTGGCAATATGTTTGCAATAACTATTGTCGATTGCTCGGCAATATAGTGGCAATAATTTATATTTTTACTCGAGTTACTATTAATAATTGAGTGACCGATCCGACGTCCTATCAAATTCAGAATTTAGAGTGCCACACAAAATGTTGAAAGCTGGAATTCCAAATTTCGGAAGTTTATGCTTATTCTAATAAATAGAATTAGATCTCGGTAAAGAGAAGCCTTTAATTTAAGCTATTAATAGGCTATATTTATGTATAATAATTTCTTCTAGCCGAAGTGATTCTGTTCAAATCTATACTAATATGTACTTGGGTGCCGCTGCAACGTTTTTTTCACTTATTAAAATCCAAGTTATGTCATGCTTGCAAACATCACGAATTGACTTTAAAACTACCTTTGATTAATTTAATGTTCTAATTAGAAAATATGAAGGTAAAAATGTAATTAAATCGTGATATCTTCGTAAATATATAGTGCACATGTATATGTTGTAAGAAATTGGTTATAAACGAAACGAACAATTAAAAGCGCGATCTAAATTTATGAGAAGCTTTAAACTTACGACTTTTGGGTACGAGGTAGAATCTGCAAAAGGTACATCGGAAGTCAATAATAGGAAATATTTTGATGCGTGCTACCAAAATTGTTGCTACTGAAACCAATGTGCTAACTTTAGTTCGACTGTACTTAATGACGTAAACCACAATTTATTGCAATCCGAACTTAAATTCACAACAAAATAGTATGTGCACATTACGATTATATATATATATATATATACGCAAAGTAGGTGATTCCCGCACGAATCAAATTTGCCGCCCGATCGAAGCAAAGGCGCACGCCGAACGTATATTTCCTAACAAGCTGCACAAAATTAGAATAGAATATATATCTAAAAGAAATTTCAATCTTAGAATTAAAAGAGAGAATTCCCGAGGGAGAGGGAAAATATAGGAAAAAATGACTTTTACATCAAGAAATAACTTGAGTTATATCCAATATTTGCCTAAAAACGGCAAGAAAGCTAATATTGAACACTATTACTTTAAGTTCGGTTTTTTATGTTTGATTGGAATGTAGTTATACATTTATGTTAAGTTTTAATGTATATACCTAAATTGGCTTTTAATTCTATTTTACCGAATCAAGATATTCAAACTTTTTTTTAATCCGATCTTGAGAGCATATGTCTATTCGTTACAGAGATACAAGTGACCAAAGTCATAGATATTTATTGTGAAATTTGACATTATTTGCTTATAATTATTCCGTAAAAAATGGCATTAGAGTATATTACTCCTGCTTTCTTTATATTTTTATAGTAGATATTATCATATTTTAGAATTGAGTAAATAATATTTGTATCCCGAAGAACTGATACTTTCCTTCTACTTAGAAGCCATGCTAATATATCCGCTACTGAAACGCTTTTGGGCCAATTTTTACCACTTATAATGGAATAACTATATTACCTTAACACATTTAACAAGTATTGCTTCCAGTTTTTTGCGAGCTACAACCTTAATAATTCTTACAAATTCGGACATCTTCTTAAAGTTTCCATGTAATTTACAACTGTTTTATGTATTTTTATATAAGTTATTAAATAAATCAAAACACAAAATTTGTATTTTACTCCAATAAATAGATTAGATATGAGAGAAAAAGCGTTTCATCGGGAGGCTAAGAATAAGCATATTTTTCGCCCATTTCTCTATTCTATTAAAATAATCTCTTTATTATTTATTTATTAAAATACAATTTCTTTAACATCGAGTTACCTAAACAATATTTATAACAAAAAGGTAGAAAAGTTAATTTACATATTCCATTTAAATACCGATATATTACATTTTGTTGTCGATGCTTATCAATATTACTCAGTTGTTTTAACAGCATTCAAACACGAATTTTTGACATCATCGTAGATGATACTTTTACTGTTTGCTAACTACACACTACTTTTTCTTGTGTAAAACACTCGAGGCTACACGTCACGCGACTAATTTTCGCATACCGCAGCTCGCTTCACAAAGTTATCGACCCTTTCTCTTTTGTGCAATAGCCGATGTTTGTAACTAGATTCTGAATTGAACATTTTTTAAAATCTCATAATTTCGCGATATTCTGAAGTTGTATTTCCATAATGATCCTTGTGCTTTTTTTCATTTATTTATATTTAAGGTTTGTGTTAATGCAATTAACCATTTTAGTTTTAATTGTTAAACGTTGTTTTAACGTTGTGGTATATATGACCCTAATACTAAATATTGTATGACACAAGCTCAAAAGTAATAAATATATTGATTGTTTTAATAAAATGCGGGCGAAAATAGGCGAAAAATGTGCTCTTTTTTGTTCTATACGCAATGAAACGCTTATTCTCACATTTTATCACGATTTATTGCGGAGTAAAATACTAACTTTCAGTTATTTACATATAGTGAATAAGATTTTAGCGATATTTTGGTCTAAAAATTAGTATACATTTTCATTAAAAAAGAAATTTATCAAAATATCGCTAAAATCTTATTTTTCCATAACTTTTAACCAAATCAAACTATTTGAACTTTTTTTTTAAATCGTAACTATAATTGATCTCTTGTTTGGTAGCATATCTCTATTGGTTTCCAAGTTATAAGCGAGCATAATTAAGAGTTTTTTCGGTGAGATTTTTCGTTATTTGCTTGTATCTATCGTAAAAAAGAGCATTAGTATATATATAACTCCGGTTCTCTGCGAATTTTCATATTAGTAATTATATCCTAGAGTTTGTAAAGATCCGTTTACCGCAGGGTTGGTTCTCTCCTTGTAAGTAATATCGAACAATAAATTCAAATATATAAATCCATGCAGTAATCGTATATTCCATTCATTAAGTATAATATATAATATATATACTAGAATTAACCATGCGCGCTCCGCGCGCTCTTGCGTTTTTTAACAGTGGTTACTTGACATATTACGCTGTTATATTTACATAAAACAATAACTTTTAATAATATATTTATTCATGATTTATTATACTCCGATTTTGTTAACAAATTCAAGCGTTACGTTTCCCGCGCTACCAAATCTAACCTACAATGTTTTAGACGCATTCGTAAAACGTAAACCAATCACATAGCCGTTTCACTTGGCTTCGCAACATCTGGCAATCTCTTTTTTGTATAAGAATCTTAAAATTTTATGTAAATCCAATCTTGATGATTTTTGTTTCGCACAGTGTTTTCCGATTGTTTGCCATAAAGAGGTGAGAGATAGCAAACCATCGGTATGCGCGTAGCGCGTCTTCATTATCGTTTCCCTATTAGAGATTTGAATTTATTAGGGATTAAGAATTAAAATATACTAGTATAAGTATCTTGTGATAAAATGTGTTTTCAACCATTACCTCAAAATATTAAAAAATTGCTATTAGGTTCGATCTTAGATCTTGATGGATGAAATAGGAATAAGCGAATGTTGCTGCTATCGTGATTCGTGATTGTTTGTTATATGAATTTGTTATTTTAATTAATTTAGTGTAGATAAAGAAAAGAAGCACACTCAATACTATATTAATCGTTTATTATAAAATAGAAAGAGAACATTGAGAGCGCGAGTAGACGCTAATGTACGCGACACAGACTATCTGTATAAAGGACGCCTTTATAAAACATTAATAAGTCAGAATAAAATTCTGATTGCGCTAGTCCTTACAGCATTTCTCTATACGTGTGTATTTTAATATATTCACAACAGCCCTGGTAGGAATCGTCTCCATTTTCTTAGTAGTAACAAGCTTGTTTCGAAAAAAATGGGCTTAAAATGTGAACATTCTTATATTCCAGCGATGAAACGCTTTTTACAACATTATTTTATCAAGATCAGTCTATTTCCTAGCCAGAAAGATAGGTTCTTCAGCATTTTGATCTGAAATCAGTTGCCTGGCTCGTTCTAACCCAAGAAAAGGCTTGTAAGATAGATTCGGTTCGATTTTAAGAAAAATTCGTAAATCTCGGTATATATTTTGAACGGTGATTCGTAGAAAGTAAACAATTGCCTAATCATATCCGCAATTAAAAAACCGATCGAATTTGACCAATCACAACTTAAATAAATAGATAGACCACCGATAGATTTGCTTAAAATATTTGAAGGTTACGGGCACTCCATTAAATGGACGATAATGTGAAAAAAAGCGTTTCATCACAAGGTATTTACTACCAATTTTTAATTCCTAGTTCTTAGTTTTAAATTTCTACTAGGGCAATGAAACGCTTATTCTCACATTTTATCACGATTTATTGCGGAGTAAAATACTAACTTTCAGTTATTTACATATAGTGAATAAGATTTTAGCGATATTTTGGTCTAAAAATTAGTATACATTTTCATTAAAAAAGAAATTTATCAAAATATTAAAAAATTGCTATTAGGTTCGATCTTAGATCTTGATGGATGAAATAGGAATAAGCGAATGTTGCTGCTATCGTGATTCGTGATTGTTTGTTATATGAATTTGTTATTTTAATTAATTTAGTGTAGATAAAGAAAAGAAGCACACTCAATACTATATTAATCGTTTATTATAAAATAGAAAGAGAACATTGAGAGCGCGAGTAGACGCTAATGTACGCGACACAGACTATCTGTATAAAGGACGCCTTTATAAAACATTAATAAGTCAGAATAAAATTCTGATTGCGCTAGTCCTTACAGCATTTCTCTATACGTGTGTATTTTAATATATTCACAACAGCCCTGGTAGGAATCGTCTCCATTTTCTTAGTAGTAACAAGCTTGTTTCGAAAAAAATGGGCTTAAAATGTGAACATTCTTATATTCCAGCGATGAAACGCTTTTTTACAACATTATTTTATCAAGATCAGTCTATTTCCTAGCCAGAAAGATAGGTTCTTCAGCATTTTGATCTGAAATCAGTTGCCTGGCTCGTTCTAACCCAAGAAAAGGCTTGTAAGATAGATTCGGTTCGATTTAAGAAAAATTCGTAAATCTCGGTATATATTTTGAACGGTGATTCGTAGAAAGTAACAATTGCCTAATCATATCCGCAATTAAAAAACCGATCGAATTTGACCAATCACAACTTAAATAAATAGATAGACCACCGATAGATTTGCTTAAATATTTGAAGGTTACGGGCACTCCATTAAATGGACGATAATGTGAAAAAAAGCGTTTCATCTCCTACTAGAAACTATACCCATTTTACATACCGAGTAAATGGCTTACAGCCTATTTTTCTTAGATTCAATTCTTACCAGGGAGGATTTAAAAAAATATAGAAGAGCAATTAATGTCGGTGCGCGAAGTCGTAGCGCTGCTTTGATCATCTAGTCCACAATACAATGCAAACAATCGAAAAACTGGAAAATTTAAACACAATCTCGAAATATTATAAAAATCTAGTTGTTTGTTATATAAATAAAGATTATAGGTTAACGAAAATACAGTAAACGGAACTGCAATCAATAGCGCGCGTATAACGTGTCTTGATCATCTATAATATCCACTATATATATAACGTTCGAAAATTGATACTCGATCTCGAAATTAGTGAAAAATCTCGATATTGATGACGAAATAGAAATGAGAGAATATTCCTGCTAGTGTGATTCGTGATTATGTGTTATAGGTAGAGGTTAAAGATTTTAAAAAACACATATAAAACGGGAGGAGCAAATTGATGGAGCGCTTTAGCACGTTATCATCTACTTTTGTTTGTATATAATCGAGTTAACGCTCAAAACAAAGAACTCTAATCAGGATCTCAAAAACGAATATGATCATTAACTGCTTTAGAAATTTCGAACAACTAATTAAAGAAATTCAATAATCGTAAAAAGATGCAATAGGCGCGCATACCGCGCTCGAATCCACTGGTATAGTTACTTATTTGTTTATAATCTCAACCAAAATATAACCACCGTACATCACCGTGTATTTGATTATATCAGTGAGTGTATTTAATGTAGACGAAAGAATGTCATATCGATAATTCTTTCATATTGTATATAGCGCTTAAAATCGCAAGGCGAGTTATATGAAAATTATATATATATATATATATATATATATATATATATATATATATATATATATATATATATATATATATGCTGTAAAATTAAAAATTGTAATTGTTTCTAACTATAATAACATTTAGCGCACAAATCTTCAATGTTCGGGCTAATTTATTAGAATCAAGTATTTTGTGCTCAAAAGTTTTTTTACCGATTTTCTTATAGCTTATAATGAAATGTCTGTGTAACTTTAAAATATGTTACTATATAGTTTTTCGCGAACAGAATAAAATAAAATATCCGAAAGGGCAAAAATTTCGTTGATGAATAAAAATAGGAATGATTAATTAATAGGATTTTTTTAAGTTACAATATTAAAGAAATTACTGTATTCTTTGGATGCAACATTCGCTTGATTATCTGAAATTAACAAATACATATACGGCCAGTGATCTCTGTGAATAAAGTGTCGTATTTTGTAGTAGCAGATAAAAATGTTCTAGTTAAACTGTTCTATAGATATAACTTAATATATGTTACCCCCGAAGTTAAATAGACAAAATTTCGGGAGAATCAAGTGATTTATACTTGACTATTTTCTGGTAGGAATCGTCTCCATTTTCTTAGTAGTAACAAGCTTGTTTCGAAAAAAATGGGCTTAAAATGTGAACATTTTTATCCCGTGTGACGAAACGCTTTTTACAACATTATTTTATCAAGATCAGTCTATTTCCTAGCCAGAAAGATAGGTTCTTCAGCATTTTGATCTGAAATCAGTTGCCTGGCTCGTTCTAACCCAAGAAAAGGCTTGTAAGATAGATTCGGTTCGATTTTAAGAAAAATTCGTAAATCTCGGTATATATTTTGAACGGTGATTCGTAGAAAGTAAACAATTGCCTAATCATATCCGCAATTAAAAAACCGATCGAATTTGACCAATCACAACTTAAATAAATAGATAGACCACTCGATAGATTTGCTTAAAATATTTGAAGGTTACGGGCACTCCATTAAATGGACGATAATGTGAAAAAAAGCGTTTCATCTCCTACTAGAAACTATACCCATTTACATACCGAGTAAATGGCTTACAGCCTATTTTTCTTAGATTCAATTCTTACCAGGGAGGATTTAAAAAAATATAGAAGAGCAATTAATGTCGGTGCGCGAAGTCGTAGCGCTGCTTTGATCATCTAGTCCACAATACAATGCAAACAATCGAAAAACTGGAAAATTTAAACACAATCTCGAAATATTATAAAAATCTAGTTGTTTGTTATATAAATAAGATTATAGGTTAACGAAAATACAGTAAACGGAACTGCAATCAATAGCGCGCGTATAACGTGTCTTGATCATCTATAATATCCACTATATATATAACGTTCGAAAATTGATACTCGATCTCGAAATTTAGTGAAAATCTCGATATTGATGAACGAAATAGAAATGAGAGAATATTCCTGCTAGTGTGATTCGTGATTATGTGTTATAGGTAGAGGTTAAAGATTTTAAAAAACACATATAAAACGGGAGGGCAAATTGATGGAGCGCTTTAGCACGTTATCATCTACTTTTGTTTGTATATAATCGAGTTAACGCTCAAAACAAAGAACTCTAATCAGGATCTCAAAAACGAATATGATCATTAACTGCTTTAGAAATTTCGAAACAACTAATTAAAGAAATTCAATAATCGTAAAAAGATGCAATAGGCGCGCATACCGCGCTCGAATCCACTGGTATAGTTACTTATTTGTTTATAATCTCAACCAAAATATAACACCGTACATCACCGTGTATTTGATTATATCAGTGAGTGTATTTAATGTAGACGAAAGAATGTCATATCGATAATTCTTTCATATTGTATATAGCGCTTAAAATCGCAAGGCGAGTTATATGAAAATTATATATATATATACTGTAAAACTAAAATTTGTAATTGTTTCTAACTATAATAACATTTAGCGCACAAATCTTCAATGTTCGGGCTAATTTATTAGAATCAAGTATTTTGTGCTCAAAAGTTTTTTTACCGATTTTCTTAGCTTACAGTGAAATGTCTGTGTATAACTTTAAAATATATTACTATATAGTTTTTCGCGAACAGAATAAAATAAAATATCCGAAAGGGCAAAAATTTCATTGATGAATAAAAATAGGAATGAGTAATTAATAGGATTTTTTTACGTTATACAATATTAAAGAAATTACTGTATTCTTTGGATGCAACATTCGCTTGATTATCTGAAATTAACAAATACATATATACGGCCAGTGATCTCTGTGAATAAAGTGTCGTATTTTGTAGTAGCAGATAAAAATGTTCTAGTTAAACTGTTATAGATATAACTTAATATATGTTACCCCCGAAGTTAAATAGACAAAATTTCGGGAGAATCAAGTGATTTATACTTGACTATTTTCTGGTAGGAATCGTCTCCATTTTCTTAGTAGTAACAAGCTTGTTTCGAAAAAATGGGCTTAAAATGTGAACATTTTTATCCCGTGTGACGAAACGCTTTTTACAACATTATTTTATCAAGATCGGTCTATTTCCTAGCCAGAAAGATAGGTTTCTCGGCATTTTAGTCTGAAATAGGTTGCTTGATGGCTCGTTCTAGCCCATGAAAAAGCTTGTAAGATAGATTCGGTTTTACTTAAAGAAAAATTTGTGAATCGAGATATATATTTTGAACGGTGATTCGTAGAAAGTAAACCATTGCCAAATCATATCTGCAATTAGGAAACCAATCGAATTTGACCAATCACAGCTTAAAGGTCACCGATAGATTTAATTAAAATATTTGAAGGTTACGGGCACTCCATTAAATGGGCGATAATGTGAAAAAAGCGTTTCACCTTCTATTAGAAACTAGCCATTTTACATACCGAGTAAGTGGCTGTACAGCCCATTTTTCTTTGATACAATTCTTACGAGGGTTAATTCCTCGAAGACTTATAAAAGTTATGCGAGCCTATAAAAGTTATCGATTACAACTTACGTAGATATCGATTCTATTTTCATTTGATCAAGAGATCGCTTTAGATGATCGTCCCCAAGAACTACACACTATAGAGTATTTTAGATTTATATTTTTCATTTTATTTTATATACAAGGACTAACAATCGTAGTCAAATTGATCGATATGATAGCTCTTATCAGAAGTTAGTGAGTCTGTCTCGTTTCTTCAAATACATGTTTGTATTATGTCAAGTAATTTTTACTCGCTCTTTGAGAATACGCACCCATTTGCCAGTCAAGTAAATAGAACTAAACTTTTGCGATAATTTTACTTTTATTTTTTATCAGTGTATATAATCATATATGTCGCTATACATAAATTAACGCTTAAAAATAATTGAATTACTTCAAGTCGCTTTGAGTACCGAAAAATTGCTGCGCTACTGTATACGTATATGTTGGTTTGCCTTTTATATGTAATATTTACAACTGATTTGTGTCATATTTCTAATATGTACAAAAGATATAGATATTAAAAATGAAATGTTAAAAAAGCGCTCAATCGCCCTAGTAGAAAAATAGTCGAAAAATGTTCCCATTTTTATCCTCCCGGTGAAACGCTTTTTCTCTCAATTTTTAACCATTAAATAGACTAAAATGTAATTTATATTCTGCTTTGAGCTAATATTTAGCTTATAAACATATATCAAATTTGAGCTAGTTATTTGTTACTGCTATTAAATGTCTATTAAAAATGGATAAGTGAAAAATTTAATAAAATCGCATTTATCTTCGTAAATACTTGAAATATAACAGAAATTATTTGTAAATCAGACGAAAACGTTAAAATCCCATCCGAAACAATGGAAATTTTGAAGTTTAGTGTTACCGAAAAGCTGGAAAGATTATTCGAATGTTTTGAGATTATGGTCATTCTATTAAGTATTAAAAAATGTTAAAAAAGTGTTAATAAATTATATTTTATACCCATTTCTAAGCTAAGTGAACCATTTTAAATTGCAACATTTCTGCTATAATCAAATCTTTTGTTATTAAAGAAATATTTGAAAGTTTAATAAGTTTAATAATGTACACACTTTAAATATACGCGGAAGTTATTTGCAACAAACGGCGCACATATATATATATATATATATATATATATCATGAACTTTATTCTATCAGTCCGCGCACGGAAAAAATTAAATAGCCAAAACAGCGAAAACTTAAATTTTTTGGTATTTATAAATAGTTAAAACATTTAAGTACATTCGCCTAAATAAATAAATACAATCACACGGAGAGAAGAGATTATGGTAGTGAAATAGATACTAACTGTAACATCTATTTTCTCGAACCTTTTGGAAAGCATTTTTTCAATAAAAACTAAAAAATGTAGAGGTTATACTAACCATAAGTTAGCAGAAAAGTATCAACACTTGAATTGGAAAAATATATTTCGTATTCTAGGCCATATAGTTCAACTTTACGGCCGTGGTACGAACAATATTTTTCGACAAAATATCCGTAAAGTTCGACTATACGTATATATAGGCCGTAAAATACGACTTTATTGCTCAGAAACCGTACGTAAAATCGAACTTTACACGCTCTATCGAAATAGTACTTTTCGTACCCAGGTCGTTAAGTTGAACTTTACTATGAAAAGTAAGCGAAGGTTGCAACTTTACATATACAAATTTGTAAAGGATATACGGCCGTGGTACGAAAAGTACTATTTCGATAGAGTATGCGTAAAGATTTTTTCGTACACGCGTGTGCGTACTTTACGATTACTTTATCAAACAATATATTACTGCTAGGTATCGGTACATAAAGTACCGGTAGTGTCTTTCTTCGTTATATTAAAAACTTCGCGGTGATAACGATGTGACAGCGTACCGGTGTTTTGTTGCGGTGGATGAGATTATAATAATTTCCTTTGAATGTACAATAGTTATACATTTGACTAATATTTCAAAACACTGATACATAATAAAACGTGTTTTCAGGTACGCTATAATTTATTAATTATCAATAAACAGCGATTGTTATTTATATTATACAAACATTAGCGACTTTTTGGTGCTCGCGTGCAAATCTTGCGATGAACAATCGCTCTCCTAATCAGGTTTCTGTTGTTCTCAGCTATTCAGTTCTTTCTGTGATGCAAGAGAACTACTTATATTTAGGTTAAGAAACATAACCGTGTAGATCTCTTCGTACCTCGATCATATGTCACACAACCACACTCGGATCCAAAGGCACTCGCGGATGTTTCCGAGTGCGCAAGGAAGGTCTGTAAAAGAATCACTCGCTCGCTCCGTCGAGACCCGGACTCAAGGGTTTATTTGCTTTCGTCAAAGCGAGAGCAGTGGCGACCATGTTGGTTTAGACTCGTTCATGCGCAATACGCGAAATTTATCTAATATTCAACTGACCATAAAAATACGCGTTTTTTATTGGTGATTTCAGTTAACAACAATTAAATCGGGATTTTTTATTAGGATATAGAAGTTTCGATTTAACGATTAGAATATATACACGCCTGCGACAAAACGTTTTTAGCCTTTTTTAGTATTTATTGAATAGAACGCGGAACCTTAAGACTTCTATACATATATTTTAACCTTCCGTCAGGAGTTAACTAACAATCATGTACAGCACAATGACATTATTAACTTTGTTGCATCGAGTCGGTAACACGTGTTTTACGCGTATATATACATACGTATTGAAACGGTAAACCAAAAAAAAACGTTACTTTTCAGAAACAACAGCGTAGAAATAAGTGAAATTACGTTGTACCACAAATTGAAATTTCAATGTTTAATTCTTATATAGATACTGTGTTAATCCTCGCGACAGTCATGTTCAGCTGCGTAGAATTTTATATTTTCAAGCCGAATCGAAATAATTATTTACGTTAACGTGTATATTACAAAAAGTACATACTTGCGTAGATTATTAAATTGTCGGTTTACCCTATAAGTAGAATCGTATTTCACTTGAAATAAGTAAGTAAGAATAATGGACGAAAATTGGGTGAAAACGTCATGTTTTAAGCTATTCAACTTTCAACGTACATCTACGTTTTTATATGCATTTGAATTTTATTAGCGATTCGTTTAAAAACTCGTGGATCAAAAAGCATTTGACGAAGATTCATAAACAGTTAGGAGGATGCGACGTTTTCCTAGAGTAAGGAAATTTGTCATTTGTATGAAAGCTCTGCACGACAATGGGTAATCAATGAATAATGTACAATAAATATACGATGCTAAAGTGAAAATGTCACAAAGAACCGCAATGCAATGTTTGATCAGATACTTTAAGCAATCCATTGAATATGGTAATTCTATTGGATTCACCGTAATTAATGTCAATTAATACCTACGTATTATACTTTCAAAATGATAAGCTAATGATATAATGGATGTATTGTATATATACATTTGCGGTAATACATAAATCCACTTCAATTTTATATACAATACGCAGTAATGTACAACTACGCAGCAGGTTTACGTATATGCATATATATATGTATCGAACGATAGCCATTAATGTAATTAACCGCAAATCGTTAAACGTATAAGAAAAATTGATTGTGAATCATTCGAATATACGTTCGCGAAAAATTCGTCTTTGTATATATGTATACACAAAACGACGCATTGGTTATCGGAAAAGGTGAAAACCAGGCCGCCTACAACGTAAATATACATATATAAACCGTACTCGGACTAAGAGATTGCACAAGGAAAGTATAAACCGCGTGTAAAAAAGACGAAGCGAACGACGCGCGCGCAGAGAGCTATATAACGAGCCAGGATTTTTCAATGCCACCGCTGCATGCACGTACACGTATACGTATATATCTACGTGTATATACCGACGCGAGAAGGAAAAAAAAAAAGCTTCCCGACTCGTTGCGCTGCACACACGCATTCTCGAGGGATAACGACGCACACATTCGCGCCGAGGGAAAGGAGAGAGAGAGCGAGAGAGAGAGATAGAGAGAGAGAGAAAGCGTCGCCCTACTCCTTCCATCTTGTGAGTGCTTCCTCCTTCCCCCCGTTCGCGACAGGTGTAGTATGCGTAAATCGGTGTACTTGTCGCTGGATGCGCGCGTGATGCACAGACACGGGGCACACACTACCGCGTACACCCATACAGTCTCGCTGAGAATCGGAACGAAAAAAAGGTCGGCACGGGTGGGGAAGAACTCGTATATACGTATGTACGTGTGTATACCTATATATCCCATCGCATTATTCGACTCCTCTCTCTCTCTCTCTCTCCCTCTCTCTCTCACGCTCTCTCTCTCGGTCTCTCTCGGTCTGGGTCTCTTTGGAACTTCCGTGACTGCGCGCGGCAATGAGAAATCGCGGGTGAGGTGAGGTGAGGTAAGGTGAGGTCGGCCTCAACAGCAATTTTTTGTATTTATAAATAGTTAAAACATTTAAGTACATTCGCCTAAATAAATAAATACAATCACACGGAGAGAAGAGATTATGGTAGTGAAATAGATACTAACTGTAACATCTATTTTCTCGAACCTTTTGGAAAGCATTTTTTCAATAAAAACTAAAAAATGTAGAGGTTATACTAACCATAAGTTAGCAGAAAAGTATCAACACTTGATTGGAAAAATATATTTCGTATTCTAGGCCATATAGTTCAACTTTACGGCCGTGGTACGAACAATATTTTTCGACAAAATATCCGTAAAGTTCGACTATACGTATATATAGGCCGTAAAATACGACTTTATTGCTCAGAAACCGTACGTAAAATCGAACTTTACACGCTCTATCGAAATAGTACTTTTCGTACCCAGGTCGTTAAGTTGAACTTTACTATGAAAAGTAAGCGAAGGTTGCAACTTTACATATACAAATTTGTAAAGGATATACGGCCGTGGTACGAAAAGTACTATTTCGATAGAGTATGCGTAAAGATTTTTTCCGTACACGCGTGTGCGTACTTTACGATTACTTTATCAAACAATATATTACTGCTAGGTATCGGTACATAAAGTACCGGTAGTGTCTTTCTTCGTTATATTAAAAACTTCGCGGTGATAACGATGTGACAGCGTACCGGTGTTTTGTTGCGGTGGATGAGATTATAATAATTTCCTTTGAATGTACAATAGTTATACATTTGACTAATATTTCAAAACACTGATACATAATAAAACGTGTTTCAGGTACGCTATAATTTATTAATTATCAATAAACAGCGATTGTTATTTATATTATACAAACATTAGCGACTTTTTGGTGCTCGCGTGCAAATCTTGCGATGAACAATCGCTCTCCTAATCAGGTTTCTGTTGTTCTCAGCTATTCAGTTCTTTCTGTGATGCAAGAGAACTACTTATATTTAGGTTAAGAAACATAACCGTGTAGATCTCTTCGTACCTCGATCATATGTCACACAACCACACTCGGATCCAAAGGCACTCGCGGATGTTTCCGAGTGCGCAAGGAAGGTCTGTAAAAGAATCACTCGCTCGCTCCGTCGAGACCCGGACTCAAGGGTTTATTTGCTTTCGTCAAAGCGAGAGCAGTGGCGACCATGTTGGTTTAGACTCGTTCATGCGCAATACGCGAAATTTATCTAATATTCAACTGACCATAAAAATACGCGTTTTTTATTGGTGATTTTCAGTTAACAACAATTAAATCGGGATTTTTTATTAGGATATAGAAGTTTCGATTTAACGATTATAATATATACACGCCTGCGACAAAACGTTTTTAGCCTTTTTTTAGTATTTATTGAATAGAACGCGGAACCTTAAGACTTCTATACATATATTTTAACCTTTCCGTCAGGAGTTAACTAACAATCATGTACAGCACAATGACATTATTAACTTTGTTGCATCGAGTCGGTAACACGTGTTTTACGCGTATATATACATACGTATTGAAACGGTAAACCAAAAAAAAACGTTACTTTTCAGAAACAACAGCGTAGAAATAAGTGAAATTACGTTGTACCACAAAATTGAAATTTCAATGTTTAATTCTTATATAGATACTGTGTTAATCCTCGCGACAGTCATGTTCAGCTGCGTAGAATTTTATATTTTCAAGCCGAATCGAAATAATTATTTACGTTAACGTGTATATTACAAAAAGTACATACTTGCGTAGATTATTAAATTGTCGGTTTACCCTATAAGTAGAAATCGTATTTCACTTGAAATAAGTAAGTAAGAATAATGGACGAAAATTGGGTGAAAACGTTCATGTTTTAAGCTATTCAACTTTCAACGTACATCTACGTTTTTTATATGCATTTGAATTTTATTAGCGATTCGTTTAAAAACTCGTGGATCAAAAAGCATTTGACGAAGATTCATAAACAGTTAGGAGGATGCGACGTTTTCTAGAGTAAGGAAATTTGTCATTTGTATGAAAGCTCTGCACGACAATGGGGTAATCAATGAATAATGTACAATAAATATACGATGCTAAAGTGAAAATGTCACAAAGAACCGCAATGCAATGTTTGATCAGATACTTTTAAGCAATCCATTGAATATAGGTAATTCTATTGGATTCACCGTAATTAATGTCAATTAATACCTACGTATTATACTTTCAAAAATGATAAGCTAATGATATAATGGATGTATTGTATATATACATTTGCGGTAATACATAAATCCACTTCAATTTTATATACAATACGCAGTAATGTACAACTACGCAGCAGGTTTACGTATATGCATATATATATGTATCGAACGATAGCCATTAATGTAATTAACCGCAAATCGTTAAACGTATAAGAAAATTGATTGTGAATCATTCGAAATATACGTTCGCGAAAAATTCGTCTTTGTATATATGTATACACAAAACAGACGCATTGGTTATCGGAAAAGGTGAAAACCAGGCCGCCTACAACGTAAATATACATATATAAACCGTACTCGGACTAAGAGATTGCACAAGGAAAGTATAAACCGCGTGTAAAAAAGACGAAGCGAACGACGCGCGCGCAGAGAGCTATAACGAGCCAGGATTTTTCAATGCCACCGCTGCATGCACGTACACGTATACGTATATATACTACGTGTATATACCGACGCGAGAAGGAAAAAAAAAAAGCTTCCCGACTCGTTGCGCTGCACACACGGCATTCTCGAGGGATAACGACGCACACATTCGCGCCGAGGGAAAGGAGAGAGAGAGAGCGAGAGAGAGAGAGAGAGAGAGAGAGAGAGAGAGAGAGAGAGAGAGAGAGAGAGAGAAAAGCGTCGCCCTACTCCTTCCTCTTTGAGTGCTTCCTCCTTCCCCCGGTCGCGACAGGTTAGTATGCGTAAATCGGTGTACTTGTCGCTGGATGCGCGCTGTATGCACAGACACGGGGGCACACACTACCGCGTACACCCATACAGTCTCGCTGAGAATCGGAACGAAAAAAAGGTCGGCACGGGTGGGGAAGAACTCGTATATACGTATGTACGTGTGTATACCTATATATCCCATCGCATTATTCGACTCCTCTCTCTCTCTCTCTCCCTCTCTCACGCTCTCTCTCTCTCTCGGTCTCTCTCGGTCTGGGTCTCTTTGGAACTTCCGTGACTGCGCGCGGCAATGAGAAATCGCGAGGTGAGGTGAGGTGAGGTAAGGTGAGGTCGGCCTCAACAGCGAGTTACGGCTTTTCCAACCGGTTACGCCTACCGATTGGTGGTGGGGCACTCGAGCAGGCGGTCGTTACCCTCCCATTGGCCGGTAGACCGGTGCACCATCCAATCGGGGAGCCACCGCTCGAGCCCGACCAATCGGCGACGGATACTCGGTCGCGCTTTTTACTCGGGTATTTATGCCGAAGGACGGTCTCGCGTTCTCGCCGCCGCGGCACACACACCGCACACTCTCGTTTCGGGATCCGTCGGAGTTGTACACGCGAGCAACACCGCACAGTATACTCGCGTTTATTTATTGCCGGATCGCGCGTGCCGCCGGCCCGCCGTCCTCCGCGGACGAGTTTTCTCGGTGTTTTTCCACACTGGGTGGTGTGTGCCTCTGTGTGTGAGAGAGTGTCTCCCTCTCGATCTCGTACGTACACGAGGTGCGACGGCACGGAAAAAAAAACGGTCGTCCGCGTGTTCGTCTGTGTGCGCCGCGTTACGGAACGTCGAGAGTCCGCAGCGTTGCCACGTTTACGGGAGACCAAGGAGCGGACCACGGACGTACACACCTTGAAATCCGTGCCGATCGATCGAGTTACCAAAGTACGAGAGTGCTCGTGGGAGTACGAGGTGGGTGCAGTGCCACTCCAAAACGGACCTCCCGTCCACGGATAGCACAAGAGCAGCACCGCGAAGAAAGGAGCGCGAGGCATTCCGCGTATCGACACGATCGAGCCACCGAGACTTGGCAACGCCGCGCTATATCTCGTACATCCATCTCCGTCGCTTGGGCTGCGCGCGAGCGCGCGCGCGCCGACACTCACACACCCGAGCGGAGAAAACCGCCGTCGATCGGGGTGGCAAAGCGACGGGAGCACGGACGCACACACACACGGGCACTCGCACACATCGACCGTGAGGCGAGAGTGAGCGTGCGCGCGCGCGCGCGCGGGTTGGTGCCGTCCGAGGGCGCTGCCGTACATATAACTCGACGAGTCGGCGCTCCCACTCCGGGTGGCCCTCCTTCCCCTCGCCTCGCCGGGCCTCCGGCGGATCGAGCCCGCGTACGGGTCGGACGAGTCCAAGGGGAGCGCGAGCGAGGGGCGCCCGAGCCGTGAGTGCGACGAAGAACGAGTGAACAACGACGCACGCACACGTACACCGAGCGAGGAACCGGTGGGGGAAGGGGAGAAGAGGCAGAGAGCAGCAGCACAGTGGAGAGAGACTAGAGCGCGCGCGCGCCCCTTCAGTCGGCCTCGAACCGGAGAATGTGACGGATGTCAGTGCGAGTGGAGCCGCCGTTGCTCCGAAAACATACATACACACAGTCACGCTCACGCGTACTCTCTCGCACACAACGCACGCGCGCGCGCGCGGGCTCACACGTACACGCGCGCACATACACACACACCGACACTCGGGAAGGGAGCGAGAGGGAGACCCGTACTGCACGTAGAGTTTCCGTTCTCTTCCGCTGCGCGAGTTGTACCGCGGTGTCATAACCTCAAAGAGGTGCGAGTGATTTTGTGTCGGAGTTTCGGTTTTCGGAGTTGGAGATAGAAAAGGAGGGCATTAGTGGGGAGAGAGAGAGAGAGAGAGACAGCTGTAGTGGAGCGCGCGACGGCCATGTTTGGTGTTTACGAGCCAAGGGGGATTCGCCGCTGAGTGAAACGAAGACCGACGATCGAGCAACGGGAGCGAGAGAGAGAGAGAGAGAAAGAAAGATATATAGTGGAGGAGATATAGGTATATGTGTACACACACGTATACGTCGAGTGAGTGAAAATAGTGCGCGCACGAGATAGAGAGAGAGAAAGCCGAGGTGACGGCGAAATTGCTCTCTCTTCGCGGGGAGGAATAGTTAAGTGTCCGCGTAGAGTGAACAGACGGTGAAAATCGAAAGTCGTCGAGAAAGCCGGTATATGCATATATACACGTATATACGCGCCGAGGAAGAGGAGAGTTAAAGGGAGCGCAATCGAGTAGGAGGCAGGTCTTGTTTAGCGACATCAGCAGACCCAATGGGTCTCGCGTCGCAGCGGACGACCGGTGATCGCGAGAAAAAGTTAACCGTGGAGTTACTGTTGCCTGGTAGAGTCAGCCCGAAATAGCGGGTGGACCTCGCGAGTGTGGAGTGACCTGTGTGGTGCTCGTGACGTACCGCAAGTGATAAGTGCGCCAACGTTGCCCTCGCGGCTAGTTGGTGACTACGTTGCTAAGATCCCAGTCCCAATCCCCAATTTGTGTCCGAAACTCCCGCGCCGCGAGTCGTCGGCGAGTTTCGCGACGTCCAGGAATTCCGCAACGACGATTTCACAAAGCAAACGCGGCGAGAAGCGCGTGACGAGCGTCTTGGACGAGTACGACGTCGCGCACCGCTCGTCCGAGAGGATCAAGGTTAAACGAGCGTGCGAGGAGTCGGTGCAGCAGCTGCTCACCGAACGGCGGAGCAGCAACCCGAGCGTAACCGCCGCGACGAGTAGCAGCAGCAGCAGCGGCGGCAGCAGCACTAGCAGTAGCGGGAGCGGCATCGGCAACGGTGGAGCCAGTGAAGGAGGCACCAGTGGCACTCCTAACCCGGCCATCAACCAAATCAAACGACGTATTATCGCCAAGTTGTTCTCGAGTGGGAAGACGGGACCAGGCAGTCAGAACCAGCTGATCGACATGGACCGGGCCGACCACGATCAAGGCGATCGCGTTTACGCTGCCGAGAGGATCACCAAAAAACGTACCAAGAGGGTAAGCACACCTGTACTCTCTCACCCTACCTCCAATTACACCTTATTCATCCCATTTACGCTTTATTTACCCGATATCACCCGCTTCTTCATTACGCTTTACCGATTATTGCTATTGTTATTGTCGTTATTGTTATTCTTATCGCTTTCGCTTTCGCTTTCGATTTCGTTGTTTATGTTTATCCTTCCCCACAATTCGACCTTGCGTACCTCCCGGTCTTTCAATCCTCTTGCACATCATGGTGCATCGTAAATACCAAGAGTTTCGACTTGTATTCTATTGAGTAACCGCCAAGTCTCTATGTAAGTATTACACGCACGAAGCAACCAGCTTGGCTCTAAAAATCTCGTCGAGTATACGACGGAGAGAGAGGGAGAGAGAGAGAGAGAGAGAGAGAGAGAGGGTAACTCATTGCCGTGGTACGCAGCATCTCCGTAAGTTGGCGCCACCCGACAGAACGCATATTCGCGAGTCGGTGTTTGCGCGTGCGCCCCACGCACACAGGGACGGCCGACCAGTCACGTACGAGTACGCACACAGGCGCACACCTCCCGCCTTACCAGTCGGCGCTCGAGTCTCCCTCCCTCTCTCGTTCCATCTCGCTCGCTCCTTCGAGCCGAGTATCGTCGGAGAGACTCTACCACCCGCCCCTTCCTTCTTCGCCCCTCCTACGAGACCTCACGTACGTATGTACGAGCGAGATGGGTGGATGCGTTGCCCGCTCTCTCTTTCTCTCTCTCTCTCTCTCTCTCTCTCTCTCTCTCTCTCTGCCTCCCTCCCGCGCTCTTTTTCTTGCACTTATAGCAGCTTGCGGGCTGCAAACCTCGTTAACGGACCGTTGCCGCGTATATACTTACCGACCGACTCGATTGAGCCTTCTTTCTCTCTTCTCCCCCTGTATACTTTACATCGTTTTTGGACTCCCCCACCCTATATGCAGTATCGCTTTTTTTCTTGCAATGCACTGAGGGGACGAGAAGGAAGATAAGTTCACGCGCCTTTCTTGTCGCTGTTCTTTATACCGGTTGGGTGCATGCCTTGTTACTTCTCTCCCTATAGTCAGCTTTCTCGCAAATGCAAACCTCGTGTCACTCGAGGGTTATGCTTTTGAACTCGATTTTTCCTTTTTCCTTTAGATTTCTTCTCCTTATTTTATACGATCCTTTTTTCTCGTTATTGCGTATAATTTCTCTTGACATGTTACTGCTAATTAAACACAGATTTTAGTATATTATTATTTGTTTATTATTCATACTAGAGCGCATCTCCAATATTGCCATTGAAATTTTACATTTTCAATTTTCGTTAATTAACTGTACTAATTATTACTATAATTATCTTTAACAAAAAATATTAAATTTTATATTTCTTTTTTTTAATTGCGCAATCTTAGATTTTTATTTACATTTTATCTCATTCGAGCACAGTGTAAAAGGTTTATTGAAAGGAAATTAAAGCTGATAGACTACAGAACACTATCAGTTGAAGGTTAGACATGCGGAGGCTCGCCTTAACCGTCACTGTATATCAAACACTAATTTTAAATATAAAATAATTTAACTACAATATTGTTTTTTAACCGATGTGTTGAATGCAGTTTTCGATGTATTAATGCAGTCTCGCAATTAATTTATTTTTTCTTTATAAAAAGTTCGTATAAATTTAATATTGAATGAGGAGCGTTTTAATTGTAAAAAAAATCACCATCAGTGACATAAACGTAAGCATAATTGAACTAATCAATTTATTGTCTTGATTGTGATAAATGTAATTTTCCAAGTTCATTGATAATGAAATAAACCCATTGAAAATGCAAATTTATTAACCCATTTACCAGGTCAAATTTTACGTCTGCTTTATGCATTTTAATTGACGCAGAGAGATGCAAAAGCGGTAACGTATTTGTACTCGGACGTTTATATACATAATTTTTAGAAATGATATTCGTTTATTTAATATCGTTTTTATAAACTACAAACGATATTTCTTAAATGTTAGAATCGATAACTCGAATACGAACAAATTAATGTTTCTTATCAGTAATTACATTGTCATTCAAATGTTTAAAACATAAAATGTATATTAATTTTTTTTGAATTGCGAACTATTACAGTTAATACTGGAAAAATATATAAAAATACGTATAGGTCATTATGCGCTTTTGAGGATTAACATTCTCTTCTCTTAACAGTTATATGACAAATGCTTTTTAAATTTCACAGAGTAAGAGAAGGCTATTTAATGGTAATTTTTTTAAATGTAACGCTTTAACAGGTATAATACACAGATATACATATATAGGTTAATAAACTTTACTCAGTAAATATGTTAAAAAAACTCCTATTCTAGGCTTTCATCTAGAGATGTAAATCTATAGCGGTCTACTACGTAATAAAAAGTAACGGGTAAAGTTTGCTTTTCTTTTGAGAAACGGACGCTATGTCTCGCTTACATTGCAATATTTCTAATATTAATTATAATATGATTATCCATCAGTAATTTATTCATGATAGTCCGTTCGATACATTGTATATATACAAATTATATAGTATTACAGTTTTATTAGCATAGTACTTAAACCATGCAAACATTTTTTATAATACTTAAAATAAGTCCGTAAAAGAAATTAGTCCGAACGTAATATAAACCAAAAATAATTAAATTGAACAATCAAATGAAAACAAAAAAAAATTAGATTTTGAATGTGTTTAAAGTGTTACAAATGACGCAACACAGTCGTAAAACGAAGGGGAATTTCACGGCAAATAAATGGCCAAGCGCGTAGAAATGAAGAGACGAAAAAAAAAAAATAGGAAGGAAGGAAAGGAAAGAAAAGAAAGAAGAGAGGTAAATGAAAGGGCTAAGGCTTCGAGCCACTTCTAGACCAATTGTGACAGTTTGGACTTGGAAAAAACAAACGACTTAGACCTGAGCGTCATGTTCCTAGACGTTTTCCTTTACTTCTCTTTTTTTGTTTCTCAGTGAGTAGACGTTCAACGATTCCACGAAAAGGGATCGGAAGAAAGATTTCCCTCGAGTATATTTCCTTTCAGGGTCGTTGTACGTCTGCATGTACTTTACTCATAGGCATTTCGTATTTTCGACGGAGGGTTAAAAGATTTTTTTCATTTGGGTTTATTTCGATAGTTGCCTCGAAACAACATTCTCCTTATTGAGTGACTTATGAAAGTGCTATCGTTAAAACATCCATTTTTGAGATGTATTAGTGTATTTATGCAGCCAATGAAATCAATCTTATTTTAACAGCCCATCTCTTTGTTTATAAGAGAATTGTATAAATTCACTTATAATGTTTCCAAATATCGTTTATAGTAATTATTTATTTTCCTATAGTGTGTACGTGTCAATTAAAAAAATTCAATAGCGAACAATATATTGAATTATTAGTTAATATAGACTATTTAGATTTATAATATATAATATTACATTTTTAATGACGTATTACAAACTATTAAATTTTTAACAACTCGTATGCGAATATAATTTGTATAATACAGCGATAATAATTATTTTCTGTCTTCACTATTTCATTACAAAGGTTTAAAAAGGTAAATTTTATTTTTTATTCACTTTAAAAACTTTATGCAGTAAATAGTTTGATAGATTTAAATAGTATTTTAAAAAAAAACAAATTTTCAGACGATTTGTACATTTAAGCTCTCTAACTCCCTCTAACAATATATACATTTTAAAATATTGGTGCGTTACACCTACAACAGCACATAAGTTTTCAAAAACATTATAAATCCTCAATATGGTTTTCTTTTTAAACTTTTAACATGCACAATTGTTACGTTTTGTATACAATCGTGGCTATACATAAATTTTATCAATTTAGATGAATAATAAATGCATATACACGCGAAACTAAAATATGTATGCAAAGCTTATTGAATTAAATTATTTATTCGTATATGTTATATTATAAATGCATTAGTTCTTGAAAAGCACAGTGTTGTTTATATATGTAGTGTATAAATATTTTAAATAAGTAAAATTTCTAGTACAACATTTTTTCACCAACTAGTCTGAAAAATTCTTTACTTTAACGTATATACGATTGAAAGTCCATCCGTTTGCACGCAGTAACGAATGTCAAAGCATTGTATTACTTTTTAAGATGGTTTTGTCTTTTAAAATTACATTACTCAAACGTAAAATTTAATGTAACCACTTTTTATTATTTAACTATTTTTTTCAATATAAAATAACATCATAATAATAAAGATAATCAATAACTCTTTTAAAATTAGCTCCAAAAGTTTATTTTATTTTATCGTCGCGAAAACACGTGGCAAATTCTAACTACCTACATACCACGACCCAGTTTAAACGCGTAGAAAATTTTCTCATAAAAATTACCATGAAACTCACAGTGATACCTGAAATAATGCGAATTCGCGATTACGTATAATTGCTTTCACGATTATTTTTACCACCATTAATTACATGAACTTTAACAAATAATATTTGTAAGAAATAATTTAAAAAATATAATAATATTAAGTAAAGTTTAATATGCTTATAATCAACAATTTTCCTATACCGTAATGGTAATATAATATTTTACCGTAAATTTAGTAGTACACGTGTGTCCATAACTTGTGTCTATCAAAAGTGAAGATAATAAGATATTACATTTTACATGAAACGATTACCAAAATGTACGAAAACGTAAACAATAACCCGCACACAATATAGGCCATGCACAGACGGAACTAATGAACGTCTTTCCTTCCTCGGGTTCGAACAGTACTTCAACAACCACTTCCGCGATAGTTTTGACTATAAAACATAAGTGTAAAAGATATTACTAGACATAGAGTAAGCGCGGAAAAGCATGAACCGTTAAACATTATATACTCGAAAATAAGTGTCCATTATAGTTGCGTCAAAGGGGTTAACTTTGTGAATGTAATGCATCGGTCGTGCAGTGATAGACGCGAAGATTCATTACGTAACTATACACAAACATATCGAAGTTGCATTTAATGTGATTCCTATATTATGTATCGTGTATATCTATCTATAATATACTATTTGAGAGCGTAGCTGATTCTCGGGATTGAGTAAAAATGTATGGTGTAGTTGTATATATGCGTATATATGTGTGCGCGGAGGGCTGTCAAGGCTTGGGGGTTTCGGATGAGTTGACCTATTTTGCGGCCTGGTGTTTAAGGACAGGCGCATGCTCGTACTCTTAACCGATCTATTCGAAGGTGAATTACGTGTATATCTGCTTTTGGAATACGAGTCTGTATACGCGTGCGTCCTTCAAAAATATTAATAATCGAGCGCTACTGATTGCTGATTAAATAATTGAACGAAACGAATTGTCATTTGATACTCTCGAATCAATTAATTAATATTAATTGTAGCATATTTATTTAGTTAAACGCGCAGTATATAAATAAATTTCGTAATTCGCAAGGAGTTTTTAAATTAAATACACCTCGCTTAATTTGTTTGTAGAGTAATAATTATTATCAACTATGAATGCAACTGCTTTAATTCAATAAATATTGTAATTTTTCTTTCACAACTTTTAAGTGTTCTGCTTGCTTTAAATGTATTATCCTACTACCCATTACCATGTATCGAAATACTCGGTATCGTACTATATTTAAATTTGGTTATACTTGAAAAAAATGGTCAGCGGTACTGACAAAACGAAACCGTATCACTTCTACATAATAAATCATCAAGTCCGAGTCAATATATAAATGTTAAAGTAGAAGATGATGCCTCAAATATCGAGATGATTTATACTGCATATCGTAAAAACCATATTATATTTAACGCTTACTTTTTGTTAAAAATCAGGAAAGTTCAAGTATTATCCATTTTTTAAGGATATATCAATGAATTTTTCAAATATATACTTCCATACGTAAATTACAACCCCATCACTTCCCTAGTAGAAATGAAAGCATTTATGAAACGTTTTTTTGACCAAAAATTGACCATTTGGTCAAAAATGGCCAATAATTCTACAATTAATGGCCAAAATATATTTTCACCGAACCTTAAAGTGCTCAATTTCCACTAGGGTTACAATCAGCCATACTTGCATTTTCATTTTCGTCAAGAAGAACGTTTAGAGAATGTAATTCGTAGCGTATGTAGCAAATGACGCGGGTATTTGTGTTAACGTAACTTATCCTCCTACATTGTTAATATATTTTATCAACCCACAATGTGCTTAAAAACGAAGGCAATAGTCAAGGAATAGGTCGCCCCAGCTGTATATAACAGCGGTATTCAAAGTACTCAATTCAATGCGAACGACATAAAAACCTACGACCCCGCAGCAACTATATATTTACAAAGTAGACAATAAAGCTATAAAGCCCGTTGGCAAAAAGCGTGTATCGGTGTGGGGTTTCTTGTCATAATCACTCCATAAAGATGACGCAGCTGAGGTACTAAATACACGAGGCAGCTACATCATAACGAGGTGGTGACGAGTGTACGCACAACACACCATCGAATGACACCCGTCGTCCACGCGACTCTCTCTCTCTCTCTCTTCCTCGCACACAATCACACGCTCTCTATACCTATCTCTCTGTCTCTCTTAGATTTACAAGTCCCGTGCGAGGGCCAATAAAACGAGGACACCAACCGCTCTTCTTCCGTTTACGACTGCCAAGGCCGCGCTTGGAAAAGTTTTATTGGCGCACGCGCGCCCGCGCGTCAATGACCTCTCTCAACTCAAGCGTCTCCGTCAATTATCCCCGAATAACGCGCGCGTGAGCCTCTTTCTCCCTTTCTCCTTTGTTTCTTCTATTCCTTTCCTTCATTTTCTTCTTCTCCCCCCCTCCCTCCATCTCCCTTTTTTTGCGGTAACTCGAAGCGCGCACTGAGCATTCAAATCACCGAACGCTAATTTTCGACTAATGTCTCAAGACCGCTCCTGTATCCCCATAAATGCTAATGCATAGACTTATTGCTTTATGGTGCCTTGTTTTTATCGGCTTTCTTTCGATGAACCCGTTTCTATATATATATATATATATATATATACATGTATACGATTATATGCGTATATTCCGTACGCATAATATATACCGATTAGTTTACGACCGACGTAATCGTTTATCTTTCCCTTTTTTAACCATCGATTTCTTCTTTTCTTCTGTTACAGGGTAAAGTTCAGTATCGTATCAAATGGAAGGGATGGAGTACAAAGTGAGTAATTAAGTTCATTTTTTCACTGCAATTTTTAACTACCGTATACACATTTTTTTTCAAAGAAATCAGTTGTTTGTAATGAAGTTGTTGCATTTATATCACGATTATTAAAATTGCAACCATATACATATTAATCTTGACGGCACATATATAAATTTAAAATTCTATCCGATTAATTAATTTATTGTTATATTTTAAATTAAATTATTTTTAATTTAAATTATACATTTTTTACTTGAATGTCAATCGGTATGTCAGTATATCATATACTCAACATAGAATTTCTTCTTATTTTTAGACACAACACGTGGGAACCAGAAGAAAACATTTTGGACGTGAGGTTAATCGAGTTGTATGAAAAAAGTCGAAAGGGCGGTGAAGTCACAACTAGGAGGCCAAGGCGAAGGGACACAAGATACAATGTAAGTTTATTTTCGTCATCTTCGTATTCTTATAAAGAAAATATTTTAAATTACTCCAGTAATAAATTAAATTACTTCAATAAAAGTCCTAATAATTATTTCAAACTAGAAGGGGAAAAATTTAGATTATAAATGCTCTTTTTTTTACGGAACGCTAAACACACTAAATTACTTTGTTAATTTCACCTTTCTGGGACATTTGCGTATTTCCGTAATACACCGGGTAGAATAGACGGTAAAACATACCGGTAAAAGACGATATCATAAGCGATAAATACGTTATCGAAAAGAGATGAAATATAGACAAATGCATTTAAAAGATATCATTGAGTTTATTTCTGGTATTAGGCTGTGAAATAAAATATATACACTAAAAAAGTTTATACCATTTGTAATGTAAGATGCAGCACATAATAAAATACAGTATTTAATAATCAAATTGTTTTAAATATTATGGAAGACTATTCACATATACGTTTCGTTTTACTTTAATTAATTTTTAAATTACATCTTTTTGAACACTTATTTTAACCGCGGTGCATACACATACTCACATAAAAAAGGTTTTTCAAATATTAATTAGTCCAGTGCAGTAGAAGATTATCTAAAGTTAAATGCAAATATAATTTATTAATAGCCATTAAAGCGACGTAACAATCAAATAAACAAAAAAGAAACTCGTACGTGATGTGTATAAACTTACAGAAGAAGTTTACAGAGCGAGTGTTTCAAATAATTAATTTTAAATTATGTAATAATGATTGAATTCTTTCCACCGGTAACAGCTGCAACCCATGGGTATAAAATTGAGCTTTGCAGCTATCGAAACATCTTAATTATTTAGGGACATTGAAAAAAATTGTAAAAGAATGTTACAAAAGTAACCCTATTGCTAATTAAAAATAAATAGTGAAAATATTTTCTAGATAGTATAAAATCTGAAAGACATAAAAGAATTACTTGTAAATGTAACGTCATTTTTCTATTTCTTCTTGAAAGCACATTCACAAGAGTACTGAATGTTAAAATTGGTCTACATGAAACAATGAAGCGCAATATTAATCCGAAATGTGAAATTTTAGGAACAAGTGCTCGCAAATATGGTCGTTGAAGAGGAACCAGGCGGAGACGAACGTGTGGGCGAAGACAGTCAAGACGAATCAGCTACGGAGACGTCGATTGGCAACGCACGGCTCAACTCGAATAACCACGACGCTCTTAACGTCGACGAGGATACGCTGGCGAGCTCGATCGACGGACACAAATCTCCTGCTCCCATCAACGAGTTGTCTACCTCCGCCTTCGACGAGGATAGTTCAAATAGTAGTGTTGACATACCGCTACAACCTAGACGCGAGCCTGCAGGCACCAAACGCAAAGCCGAAGTTTTGAGCAAGGAATCCGGAAAAATTGGTGTTACCATTACTACGAGTAGCCCGACTAGCGGAGGTGGTAGTCCACCGCCTAATAAAATCCCCAGGCTTTTACCTCTCAAAGGAAATTCCACATCGGGTTATCATGTAAGTGAAATTTCATGTGATTTCACCTTTTCCAAAGTAAACCCTTGGTTCATCTATTCTTTATAGCTAACGGTTTTAAAAACTTTCTGATAATTAATATTTCTTATAAGTATATTGTGTTGAAATAATTTCTCTTTTTTGACATTTATATTTATTTTATAATTACTTTTCGATAAAATAATCTATAATTACAATAATTACAATATACTAATGTTGTTATAAAAATGATCTCATAACGTATTTACGTAATTATTGACTTACGTTAACATATTTTATTAAATAATTGAAAAATATCGTTATATTTTTATAATATGAAGTAATACTTTAATATTAAACTATTTTAAATGATATAAAATCGACGCAAAATATTGTTATGTCTATTAATATTGTTTTTATTGAACTCTTGATATTATTAAATAAATAAAATAAAAATTATAAATTAAATTCGTTATTAAAATTCATAATTTTTAATATTATTATCGTACATAAATTACATGGTTATTTCATATTTAGTTACGATTCATGTATATTTACAATATGATTTCACAAGTCCTCGACAACTTTTTAATAAAACTGTAACGTACTTCATCGCTTCATTATATATAAGCTATGTAAATCTTATACAGATTATATGTAATGCTTTTATTACAAAAATTTAAATCAACTGCGCAATAAAGTTTATTACGAACAATTTTATATGCTTTCATCTACATTTTTTTGCATTAATTAAAATTATACATACTCACTGATTAATTTTTTTATTTTTAGAACCACAAAGTGAACGGCAGGCGACCATCCTCGTCGAGCGTCAAGTCGACACCAGAAGAACCTCTTCCAGCTGTACCAACGACGCCAGCCCCAGCTATTCAAGACAAAAAACGACCAGAAGCCGATGTTCCACGTGGTCCACCACCCTCTTTGCCACGAGCACCGTCTGCACCACTCTCTCCTCAAATTGAAACTCCGCTTGAACCTCAGCCTCCTCAACCACTGCAGAAAAACAAAAAGCAGCACCATGATCACAGTAACAAAACAATTGAAAAAGAGAAAGTACAGCATCAACCACCGCAACAAAATGGACCGGTGACCGTTGACGTTAACGGACACAAGTCACCCAGCCCCACCGATTCTTACACTAACAACAACAGGTTAACCGGCCTGCTCAACGGTCATCATAGTCACAACAACAACAATAACAATAACAATAATATCAACAATAACATTACTAACAACAACAACAATATAAATAAGTCGTCAAGCTTAAAGTCATCGACAGATATAATTAAGTCGAATGAGACGACGGTATATATGCCACTCACGAGTCCAGGTACGGATTATTGGCATGCGCGCAACCCCGTAGCTGACCAGGTTTTTATCACGGATGTAACCGTTAATCTTAAAACCGTCACTATTAGGGAGTGCAAGACTGAGAAAGGATTTTTCCGCGAACGGGATCCGAAGAGCGATGTTTATCAGTAAAGTAAAGAGAACGGAGCAAGCGAGAGCCACGTGATGTAATATTAAAATAATTGAAAGCTTGTATATATAAATTATTTTCGCACTAAAGCACGAGTTTATAGATTGCGGAGCGAAAGGGAAAAATGCGTTGTTACAAAGTAACAATCAAAAAGTGACCTAATATACTTACTCTCTGATTTCTAAATTAATTGTCGGTGCGTTGAAAAATTTTGTCAGGAGTTTAAGGAAAATTTTTCTTGTTATTTTTTATTTATTTTTCTTTTATTTTGTCGATTCAGATGAACAAGGGGGAAAACATTCTATTCGAAAGAAAAAGAAGATTGACGTTGCGATGTTTGGAAAATAAAGGATAATGAGTAATGTTAATCATTATTGATTTCGATTCGATCAAAGAGACGTAAAGGAAGAAAATGAAGAAAACGCTTGGTAGTTAATAGGTACGCAAAATAATTTAAAAAAATACAGGTAAATGGAAGTTGAGGCAATATTCTCTTAATATAATTAAAGTGAATCGCACAGTTACTAATGTCAGTCTAACATAAGTAAGGAGATGGTAGTGATCGGATTACAAACTTGGCTGGGTGTATTTAATAATTACATCGTTTATTAAAAGTAAACCGTAGGTTTTTGCGTAAGTTCCTAAAATTAATTAATTTCAAAGATATGTTTTTTTAACTATTAACAAAGATTTACAAACTACACTTCTGCTTTTAGCGCAATGAATTAAACAAAATTCAAAACTTTTCGTAAACCTGCACATTTAGTTCCTTTTTTAATTAAGTAAATATTATAGATGTTCACGGGCTCTTTTTTGAAAAGCGTAATATTAATGAAAAGTATGCATTTGTTATAATCATGTAATAGACGAATGTCGAGCGCGATGCCTAGATCGATCTTTGACTGTCGTGAAGTAGGTCTTCGAGCATATCTCAACGTTTCGATTCTTTTTGTCCTAAATGCATTCTGTTTAGAATATTATCGAGGGGACTCAACAGAATTAAGATGTAATGAAACATACTGACCAAATTTGTCGTCTTACCAAGCATAGTATACTATTAATTCAGTCGCAATTGTTTTGTAAATGCCTACATTTAGTGCATTTCTTCGTATGCACTTTCAGAACCAGTAAATCCGTGATATAATAGATAATTAATATACGTACCCTTTTAAAAACTAATCGTATATGTTGCTTATTTATTAAATCAATTACAATAATTTGTAGATTATTATATTCTTAGTATTATAGAATTAACTTTCTCTATGTAAATGCAAGATGTCCTATTAGAATATTGACATTTTCCCTAAATTTTAAGATTTGCACATACATTGTAAATACAATAAAAATGAATTTTAATATTATTTAAATTAATTGCAATGGGAAAAAAAGTTGATTTATTTATATATATAATACGAAATAAAATTGAATTAATTTGATTTAATGGGACAACTTGTATAACCAATTAGAATTTGCTCTTTTAAGGCTCGAGATTTTTGAAATTCACACATGCAAAATATTGTAATGTGTGTTCATTCACAAGAGAAGCAAACAAACTATAAAGAGCAAATTCAAGTAATGTATGACTGTATAAAAAAATAAAGTTGTAAATAGTGAACAGAATCCTAGTTGTGAGATATATGCGAGTGTGAGAATTCAAAGAATGAATTAAAAGACGAACGAAATCTGTGTATTGTAGATTATCACGTTATAAAATGTAAATAGTAACTTGAATCCCTTGTGTTGTAAATGTTTACGTAAAGCGAACGCTAAATTCATTAAAAACTGCAAAGGGTAACAAGTTCTGAAAAACAAATGAAATGAAAATTGAATGGATTATAGGAAAATGATCTTTCTTAGTTTTAAAATTTCGAGATAGACTGTACGCGTACCTTCGATATTGTTTCTGTACTTATAGACGATCGATCTACCTATACCATAATCGCGTAAAAAAGATAACACAGGCATATACGATATGTGAACCCCGGTAGTACCAAATCCAACAGTAATTTTAGTTCTGTCTGGTACAGATTCCTTATAATTCAATAAAATCATTACTTGAATTTAATGGCTTCTTTATTTACTGTCCTATACCGTGATGTCATCAATTTACTTAATTGTAAATTGAATTACGAAATATATAATTTATATTTGTGCATATTTAATTTTTATGTATATTTAAACTCCGATTTTTTATTATTATTAAAGTATTATTAAATTAAATATTTATTAAAGTATATTTAAGTAAGATAAATTTAAAATGTATTCATTACTGATGTTCACCATTTTCATTATGATTATTTATTCTTGGAAATTAAAATAAAATAATGAAATGTCACTGATAAGAAAGTAAACTTTAAATGTGCATTTATAAGCTATTTGATCTACTTGTTTATTTTATTTTAAGTAATTGTTTAAAATAATAATTGGTAAGTATTGGTAAAGATAAAGCACCTAGTTTTGTACAGACTCCAGTATCCCTCCACGCTTCTTGTTTCACACACAGAAAAAATCTAATTTAATATAAATTACTATTAGAATCAATCAAGTATAGAATGTATAAGGATAAGATAGGTAATTATATATTAAAAAAAATTACTTATTCTTATCTATCAATACCAATGTAATAAACATATAATGCAATAATTGACAAGTGTTTCTTAAAATTAATATAAATTTTAATATACTATGTTTGAAATATGACATAAAATAAATTAAAAATTGTGATAAATGATTATAATAATAAATTATTAAATGGCTTTATTCAACAGCAATTGTTTTTATGTAAACATAGAAAATATATATAAAGAGAACAACAAATAAATTATTTTTTTTATTTCCTTTATAAGTAACAAGAATGTTCTGTCAACAAAAGATAGAATCAAACCAAACAACGCGCCTTAGTCCACTTTAACTTGAACATATCTTCAGAACGAAAAATACTATTCATTTTATTATTTATAAAGTAAATAAGTACGTAGTACAGTAGTACACTGTACAACGACTACATAGACTAAATATATATAGCACAACATAAGTATTTAGGGTTCGAATGCATGCTATCACTTTATCACGGCGACACAGCGATTTTCTGTAAATATATGAGACCAATGTGTGCGAAAGACAAAACATGAGACTCTATCTCACTTGCACTAATGATCGTATACCCATAGAAAATCGGTGAGTCGCGGCGACGAATTGCCACAACAAAATCGAACCCGTATTTACGAAGAGAGTATAAGTACAACCGAGACTAGACAGCTGACAGCGCGGTTCAGTGTATATAGTATATATATACATGTTTACGTGACGTCGATCTCGTCTCCTACCTTTATCTCTCCATACCCCCTCCAACACTCTCGCATTATCTTTCGATCCCTCGAACGACTGTGCGTAGAAAAAGAGCGACGAAAGCGCGACTGGTACTCCGCGCATACGACGAACGTTTCTCTTGGGTTAGTTTTTTTTCTGCGCGACGAATCAGTCCTGGACGATTATCGGGATCCGAATTCGTGACTAAGTTTATGCGGACAAGGAGGTACGCCTTGGCAAATTAGTGCCATATGTGCTACCTCGATATCGATGAAATATGTGGGTGAAGCCGGAAGAGGTTTTACTAGCCAACGCATTTTGGTAACTTTTATATATACTTTACTATACAACAGGATTGTTTACCTTTCCTTTTAATTTCACCTGTCGGCGCACTGTGTTTTCGCACCTCTATCATAATTTTTTTTACACTAACGTCAGCTGTTATTTTTCTCTTACTTTATTAATTTTTTTTTTATAACGTAAACGCACAAGTATACTTATAAGAAATCGAGTGTACAGTATAGTTATTGTATGTGTCTTTAACAGCTTTAACTTACTGTAGAATTGCTTTAATGAGTAATTTATTATACTTTTGAGACTATGCTATTGGCAAATCGTTGTTATTACTTATTAAATATTCTTGTGCTTTACATCGTTTGTGCTAAAAACAGAAAGCTAAAGTGTCTTTTTTTTACTTTTATTTACAAATATTATATAGTTTTTAAATTGAGAACAAATTTTTTTTTTATTAAGAATGATCGATTAAAGCTAGTTACTCATCTATTTTAAAATATATATTTTAATTTATTATTGTAAGTTACATAATAATTCTATTAAATGTATGGAAAATGTAATGTGGAAATTTTTTTATCTTTTATGTTTGTAATAAACGTAAATTATAAATATTAATTGCAGATTTTATAGCCAACAAGTTTTTTGAATAATATTTACATGCTTCAATACACAAATACTTCTAATAAATTTCAACAACTTTTATATATACATATAATATATTTAAGGTTAAGAAATATATGATTTATCTAATATAGTACAATAGTAATTTTTTATACACTTTTCAGGATCACTGAAGAAGAGAGCATATATTTTGTAAGACAACGTCGGAAAGGTCATGGAAAATCAAAAGGACTTACCTCGATTATCGTTGGAACACTGGACAGTGTTTTTGACACAAAACCTCCACCTTTTAGAATTTTACATCAAACTCCTTCATCAGAGGTGTATTGGAGTAAGTTTTATTTTAAAATTAATATCTATAAAATAAAAATAATTAGTAGAATATTCTTTGTAAAAGTAAAAAATATTACATTGCTACTTCTTTATTTTTGAATAAGCTACAATAATATGACATATATATTGATAGTAAAATGGTAACTGATAGCTACTCCCTCCAACAATAAGTAACAGTTGTGTGTATTTGTTAACAGATATAGCAACATCTGTTTTTTATCTTTGAACAAGCACATATTTATAAATTCTTGGTAGTAACTTGCTGTATACTTATTTTTAGAATTTTATATTTTAATAGCTTTATAATAAAATGTGCATACATACATCATTTTATGTAATTACTTTTGCAGTGATCGCATGTTCCTTGACGCATGCAGAGATAGTCAAGGATTGGGAATGGCTTCACACAAATTTGACAAATACATTAAAATCTTTTGATACTGAAGAAGAAATTACAGATTTTGTATGTTGTAAAATACAATCAATTATAGCAAACAATGCACCAGAATGTAGCTTAGTTGATGGTAAATTATTTTTCAAATATTTTATAAATATTTAATATATTATTATTAAATATATATGATTTTTTTTGCAGATGAAGATTCTCAGTCACTCAAAAGAGCCTCTTATAAATATCACCAACTTTTTAACATGCCTAAGGAGGACAAACTTGTAAATTATTATTCATGCAGGTAGAGTAGTTATAACTTTAATTCTATATAATTATACTTATATTAATTCTACATTAAAATTTATTATATTTGCAGTTATTGGAAATCTCGGTTACCTAGACAAGGATGGTTATATTTATCTCTAAATCAAATGTGCTTTTATGCTTACATTTTTTCCAAGGAAACAAGATTGATTATCCGATGGGCAGATATTGTAGAATTAGATAAAACAAACTCTCTTGTATTTCCTGACAGTATTCGTGTAGCAACTCGTGATAATAAAGAGGTTAGTGTATTATTTTTCCAGCTTTCTAAGCAAAACACTTATATTACATGGTAAAAGTGATTTTTACAGCATTATTTTTCAATGTTCCTCCATAAATCAGAAACTTATTCATTAATGGAGCAATTAACAAACCTTGCTATGAAACGGTACTGTAAATACTAAATTAACTTTGATATATTTTTTTATTTAGATTTACAAAAATCTATTTATTACTTTTATATTTCAGACTTATTGATGAAAAAAGTGGTTTCACAGAAGATAGAGATCTTCTTAATAAATTAAGGTATTATAATTTTTACGTATAAATTTTCTGTCCTTATTGATATTTTGTAAATGTATTTAATTTTTGTTTAGTAAAAATGTGCCTAAAAAACCATCATTTTTAAAAAGAGATCTTGATGCTCGTGCACATTCGGAAGCTTATAGACTACAATTTAGATTGCCTGGAAGTGAAAAATTAGATGGTTGTGTTGTTGCAACTTTATGGACTCCTTATAACAAAAGGCACAATTGGGGAAAAATTTATTTGTCTCAAAATTATTTATGTTTTGAAAGTAGAGTAAGTATGACTTATATGGAGAAAAGAATTATAATTTTATTGATCAATGTTTAAAATTTTGTATGAAATTTTTTAAAAAAATTCCACATTATAATTAAATATTCAATTATAATTAATACTTATGGTATTAAAATTTTAATACCATAAGTAGATAATCTATTAATAATTATAATTTGGAGAATATTGATAAAGATTTTTAAGTTCTAAAAATTTAGTATCTGAAGGAAATACTTAAACAAATAAAATAGTAAATCTTGTGCATTAATCAATAAAATTGGTATAATACTTAACATGTACATCAAAAATATGTTTTGTTACGAAATAAAATGTATGTTTATTATCTAGGTTAAACAGTTAGTCAGCTTAGTTATTCCATTACGGGAAGTGAAACTTATTGAATCAGCTGAAAATCAAGCATCAAGTACTACTGCAGACAAGTCAATATTAATTACAACCACACGAGCGTCCTTTCTTTTTGCCCAAATACATGATAGAGAGTTTGTTGTCCAAAAAATATCGGAATTATTGTCTAAATTACAAATGTCTGTAGTGTAAGGACATTTTATAATATGAAAGTAATATTTCTAAGTATTTAATGTGCTAAATTTGTATAAATTTCACAGTAAAGACATATCCAATGTAAGAGATGTTAAACCAGTTGAAACTTGGTCTCCTCAACCTCCACTTATGAAATTGTTCAAGGCCCCGCTTAGTGCTGAAGCTGCTGCCAAACAAGAGGCAAAGGAAAAAAAATGGGAGTTACACTTCTCTGAATATGGTAGAGGAATGACAATTTACAGAACTGTCGAAACAGTAAAGCTTGTTATTTCTGGAATCCCACAAACTCTTAGAGGCGAAGTTTGGTTAACATTTTCTGGTAATTGTTAAACAAATTTTATGAATCAATAGAAACTTTATTATAACGTACAATTTATGAAAGCTTAATAAAATGATTTTAATAAGGTGCCCTTAATGAAATGGCAACGAATCCAGGATTGTACAAATCTTTGGTTAATCAATCACTTGGTAAACAGTGCCAAGCTAATGAAGAAATTGAAAGAGATCTTCACAGATCTTTGCCAGAACATCCAGCATTTCAATCCGACACAGGAATCAGTGCACTTAGACGAGTTCTTTCAGCATATGCTTACAGAAATCCACAAATTGGTATATACTTAAATTAATTATATTTAATATGTATACTTAAATTAATTATATTTTATAATTCCACTTATTAAATATCTTTGGGATATATTCTAATCAATTTTTTATTTTTGTCACAGGTTATTGTCAAGCGATGAATATAGTAGCATCAGTACTTCTTATATATTGTGCTGAAGAAGCTGCATTTTGGCAGTTATGTAATGTTTGTGAAACATTATTACCAGATTACTACGATAGGAGAGTAGTCGGTGCATTGGTGGATCAGGGTCTTTTAGAGGAATTGGCTGCTGAACATTTACCTGCCTTGTACGCTCGATTACAAGAATTGGGCTTAATTAGAGTAATTTCTCTCTCATGGTTCTTGACAATATTTTTGAGTGTGATGCCCACAAGTAGTGCTGTAAATATAATGGACTGTTTTTTTTATGATGGAGCAAAAGTCATTTTTCAGGTTATTTATAATTTTTATTAAGCATTGTTTTATTATCACTAAACATTTCTTTTAATTTTTCTATATTAGTAGTTAATTGTTTTTAATATTTATAAGTTATTTTTCAATTTTGAATTGAAACAAGGAAACTTTTGTGATAAAAAACAATTAGACACTAATTTTTTTAGTTACTCAAGATGATATTTAACGAAAATTGTTAATTATAGGTAGCTTTAACAGTGTTAGAATGGAATCAAGATAAACTTCTAAAATGTCACGATGATGGCGAAGCTATGCAACTTTTAACTGATTATCTCGGAGGTGTATATAACGATGAAGGTCCAGTATTACCTCGACCAGTTGATAATACACCTCCTAATAAAGTAAGTATACTAAACTACATTAAATACATTTAGTGATAAATCTTAAAATTACACATTAATTGAATTAATAAAAATTTATTAATTCGCAGAGTGTTTCCATTCAAACGTTAATATACGAATCGTATTCGAAATATGGTTCTTTAACAGTAGGTGGAATTGAAAGATTGCGGTTAAAACATCGACTCAGAGTAGTTCAAAGTTTAGAAGAAGGTATAGAAAAAAATATTATAAGAAGTGTTGTTACCGAAAAACTAATGACGGCGGAAGAATTACAGGTAATATACAACATTGATATTTTTTAAACATACTGATTACTACTAAACCTGTCAATTTTTAGGATTTGTTAAGTTTAATTAGAGAAGAATTAATTAGTCAGCGAAAATCAGAACCAGATCGATACGATCCAACACAGCCACCCTATGAAGTTTATAAAGTTGATTATGATCTCTTTAGGATATTATTCGGTAGTTTATCACCTTGGGGAAAATGCATACAAGCAGAATCTCTTGCTGGAAGACTATTTCGAGTAAGATTATAATGTTGTTAATTGATAGACAATGCAATTTTAATATATATTACTTAAATTTATTTTCTTTTAGTTAATGGATCGTAATCACGATAATCTATTGAATTTTAAAGAAGTTGTGCAAGCTATTGCTATGACAGCTACTGTGGATTCTACTCAAAGGTTGAAGTTATTATACACACTACACTTACCACCTCTATTGACGCCAGTAGATTTTGAATCACCAACTCAACCAGGTAAATACTTCATTATCAAAATTATTGTTATGTAAATGATTGTATAACTTACGATATACTGTAATATTAGACGGTGCAGAAATTGCTGCAGAAGCAACAGATTTCTTTAATACTATGGAGTTAAGCGCTGCTTCTTTAGAAATACCTATAAGTCTTGCTGAAGAAGCTAATAGTAGTTTGTCACGTTCAACAAGTTTAAACAGTCAGCCGGGTGACCAATCTTGGGAAGAACAAAGCATGGGTAGTTTAAGATGCATGATAGCATCTAAAGATAATCCTTTAGATTTAAAAACAGTGCCAAAAATGTCTCAAATTCACTTTATAGCTTTATGGAATACTTTATATAATATGTTCCCAGCTCAATTAGAGGATCAAGAAACATATCATTGTATTGCCGAAATCGGTAAGATTTGATCGAAAATCAATACATTATCAAAATATTTTTTAACTCAATCATTTTATGAAAATGTTCACTAAAGTTATTTTTTAATGATGTTAAAATTAATATATTATAATTATTTCAGGTACATTATTATTACAATTAGGCGATGTCGGTAAAAAAATTTATGTTGAAAAAGAAGAGTCTGAAGACAGTTTATCAATGACATCAAAACATACCAGTGTAATGGTGAGAAAATTAAAATAATAATTGTAATAATGAAATAATTGTTATTATTCAATTATTTTAATTTAATATTTTGTTCTAGTCTCCAGATCGCAATGGGAATCCATCAAGTCCATCAAATACCGATCCTGACTGGTCTATTACAGTTGAACAATTTTTAGCATCAGCCTTGAATGGTCAACCAATTGTCGATTTCTTCAGCAAACGAGCGAATCTGCTCGAAGCAATAGCTTCGCTTAGAAATCGTAGATTTAACAGAGCGCATTCTCTTTCGGATACACCAATATTGCATGTGTGATGCATAAGTGATACTCAGTAGCGTAATCATTGAACGACATCGACTGAATGATATAATAATTCTAACTTCGGAAGTAAAATCGATATGAATTTTATAAAATACTTTAACATTATTTTTAATAATTTTGTTAATAATGGAAGAGAAAATTCTACTTAGAGAATGAAAATTTTTATTTTATTAATTTTCTTTTATTGTATGTGGCCTAGATTTTAATTTTGTCACTGAGTGATTGGTATATTCTGCAGTTATGTAGATTGATAGCGGAAGAAACGTGTTTCAATTGACGGATAAGCATTGAAATGGCTTCCATTAGTCCAGTTTCCTATAACAATTTAGTGCCCAATAAAAGAAAAAAATATATAATTAAAGTACATTTTTGTACTATAAGCATTGGAAGTGCTTATGAATCTTTCAAATAGTCACAAATATTATTAAACTTTATATTTAGCTTAACAAATCAAATTACTCTTTGTTATAACTAAATCGTTTTAATTTTATTCATAAAAGATACACTGAAAACAGATATTTATAGTTATTATAAAATTGAAATTTATTAAAATTTGGAGTTTATGTGTTTTTAATTATTCTTTAAGTTGCAAGTAGTAAGATCTGCAGTTAAAGTGCTACAATATTTTGTTTTATATTAAAATTAGTATTCACCAATGTCTTTAGACAATATTTTGTTAACAATTAATATTTTTCAATAATGTTTTAAGCACGATACAATTATATTTTATACAGATGATTTTTATTTTTATATATTATTAAATGCAAAATGTGTTTGCATTTGAAATTTATGAAATAAAATATCAAAAATCATAAATTTCGAAAATTTCTATGATGTATTATACATGTATATAATGTTTATCAAATCATTTCATATATATAATGTTATACTATATTGAAACTTAAAATAAATTCTGTAAAAAAATATTTTCTCTTGCAATATTTTAATAACCTTACTAAACTTAATAAACTAATGTTACTAGGAAAGTTTAATTTTCAATTATTGCAGAAAAATAGAAAATAATTGATTTATTTTAATATAATATAATATAATACACAATGAATATTGATTGATGAATGTCTATTAATAAAAATACATTGTTAAATAATTGCTATTGAACTAACACATACACGTATATGTAGTAAATAATAATGTGTGTGCAATAAAATAATTGTTAATACACTATACACCACCTATTGATGTTTGACACATCAAATTTAATTTTAACACTGTCATATGTATTGCGCGCGCGCTATTAGAATGATGCATCGCAACCGCATAAAGTTAACATCAATTGTTAACCAAAAATTTCTCGAATGTTAAAATATTTTATACTAATAATATATTTACTATTACCGTTGCACTTTTAATTGTTTAAATAAATTGAACAATGTAAACTAGTGTGAGACACACAAAAAAACACAACCGAACTGAGATAATAGTTGAGGTTAACTCTCTTTCGGAGAGAGAGTTGTGTAAGCAATGGTTGTATAGAAGTAGCAGACATTCACTCGAAATCAATCGAACAGCACGTGCGTTCAGTGGGATAAAAAAATGATTTGGTGGGAAGAAAGAGAAAAGGCGCACGCATTTAACGCATAAGTTGGAATCAGTCACGAACTGTTGGGCGTACAGGGATAATTCTTATTATACTTAAAAGTATATAGGTAAAACTTTGTTTAAAACACAATTACTGTAAACTATTTTAAGAGCACAAGCAAATGCTGATTCATGAAACGCCCTTATTCGTAAATTTTATATATGACTATTCATTCACGTGCTTCAAAATAAATCACCTTGGCATTCGAAATTGTCTTTCGCACGGGATTTCCTTGGACTATATTTTTTTCTATACTCGTGACCAGCATCGGGGGGACAGTTCGATTATTAAAGTGTGAATAATAAATAAATATTACGTTTATCAAAATTTGAAAAGTTCATATATAATATAATATAATATTTTTAAATATATTTTGAATATATTTGACGTTGTGAAATTTGTTTTTCGTTAAGAAATTGATAATATTTCGTTACACAATATCGAATGAATTTAATTAACACAAACGCGTTTTATTGGCCTTTGTCTTATCTGTAATTTATGTAAGTAACATTATATTGATTTTATCTTAATTAAATTGTTTTTTTACAGTGAAAATTTATGATGATGGCTGGCGTTTTTGCAAAAAAATCTGTAAACATAAATTATATAAATTTTTTGCTCCACCGACCATTTATTATTCTGCAACTCCAGTCCTGTAATTATTCAAATACCAGTGTCGATCCTCAAAGTCCTTTAGAAGTATTGAAAAGAAAAATTTCAAAAGGAGAATTAATGAGCGATGAGTATCAATTGAAAATAACAGAAGAACTACAAAGAGTTTATGAAGATGTTAAAGGATATGAACCTGAGAGAGCAAGTTTTTTAAGTAAATGGATAGGTCAAAACAAGAAAAAGAAAAAGTCACCAAAAGGACTCTACCTGTACGGAGCAGTAGGTGGAGGTAAAACAATGTTGATGGACCTTTTCTATAATTGTTGTCAGGTATTTAAGTTAACAGTCTGGAATGTATTGCAACTTAGAAATGCTTTATCATCGAGTTCTTTTACAGTGATTGATTCCTCTTGCAATACATTTTATTATCTTATTTTTTTTCTACATTAGATAGAACCTTATAATTAAAAACAACTATTTATACAGATGCAAAATAAAAAGAGAGTGCATTTTCACTCCTTTATGCTGGATGTTCATAGTAAAATACATGAAGTTAAGAAAGGAATTGTTAGAGATCATAGCAGCACAAAATTACAACCATTTGATCCAATTGCTCCAGTAGCTGCTTCTATTACAGAAAATACATGGCTACTTTGTTTTGACGAATTTCAGGTAAAATTAATTAAAAAATTCATTCATTTTATAATTATATTTTTTTTAATTATTTTATGAATAATTATTATTATTATTAACTATTAATACTTGTAGTTATTTAAAATACAAATAAAATAAACTAGATAGTTATTTAAAAATGCTTTAAGGATTTATGTTATAAATTTTTTATTTTATTAATTAAATTAATACATTAAAATTTATAATATTTTGTAGGTAACAGATGTCGCAGATGCTATGATTCTTAAAAGGTTGTTCACTGAACTATTCAATAGGGGAGTTGTAGTTGTTGCAACAAGTAACAGAAGTCCAGATGATTTATATAAGAATGGATTACAGAGAGGGAATTTTTTACCTTTTATTCAAGTATTAAAAAACCATTGTAAAGTATCTTCATTGGACTCTGGAATTGATTACAGAGCAAAAGCTGCATCAGGAAAAGAAAAACATTACTTTATGTAAGTAAAAAAGACATTTAATTTAATAATTCATAAATAAATATTTTCTTACATATTTACAGTATAGGGGAGGAAGCTGATAAGGGTATTGAAAAAATTTTTAAATATTTGTGTTCAATGGAGAATGATGTTGTGAGACCTAGAATTCTTAGTATAAAAGGCCGTAATGTTACTTTTAGTAAAACATGCGGTCAAGTTATGTATTCTAATTTTGAAGAATTATGTGATAGACCGCTTGGTGCTAGTGATTATATTGAAATTTGTCAGGCTTTTCATACAGTGATAATTTGTGATGTTCCTCAACTCAACATGAAACTTAAATCACAAGCAAGAAGATTTATTACTCTTATTGATACATTGTATGATAATAAGGTGAGAATATTTTACAAAATATAAAATTATGTAAAATAATTATTTTATATACTTTTAATATTTTATACATATTTTTAGGTAAGAGTTGTAATTTCTGCAAGTGCCCCTTATAACAAAATATTTGTAGCGGAAGGTGAAGAGGAATACACTGATGAAAAACGTATGTTAATGGATGATTTAAAAATATCTCATGGAACGGTAAAAAAATTAAATTATATAAAAAGTAATAATTTGTAAAATACATATGTATATACCTATCCATATTTTCTGCATATTTTCAGGATGACCACAAATCAAACATTTTTACTGGAGAAGAAGAATTATTTGCCTTTGATCGAACTGTATCTAGATTAGCTGAGATGCAAACTGCAGCATATTGGGATGAATGGGAACAGCACAGATAACAATAGTACTTATTAAATATATTCCTATTATTATAAATCAACGATGGATCATAAATTAGAATAATTGAGGTACAGACTTTTAATAATCACTTGACTAATTTTTATTTATGATTCAATCGATGTATTACTTTTGTGATACTTTGTAAAAACTTGTACTTAGAGATAGTATGAACTCTTTGAATTCATAGGACGTTTATTTATTTATTTATTTATTTTTATTTGTCTGTTTGAAAAATAATTGCAAAGTTTTTGTAAATATGTAAATGCATATTAATACATCTAAAAAATGTACATAAAGCAATAAAGTTGTTTTGTTTAAATTCAGTGTCTATATAGTTTTTGCAAGAAAGAAATTAATTGCTGTAATTAAAACCTTAAACTTAAAAATTCCCGCTCAAAAATACAAACTTCCTGTTTTTATTTGCGATATACATATACCTATCCATATGCACACTATATATATATATATATATACACACACATACATACCACACGCCATGGCCCATGCACACATATCTGTAATCTGTTATTATGATGATTATTTCGAAGATTTTCGATAAGCTTATGACGTGACACGTGACAGTTTCACACATGACAAATCGCCTGCAACTTCTTTTATTGTTTAGTAAAAATTTCCACAAGAATGGCTGCCCAAAATATTGATGTAGATATTCAAATAGGTAAATATAAATAATTGAAAAGAACTTTCCTCAAAATAAGAATAAGAAGAGAAGATTCTATTTTCACAGAAAAAGCTGCAAATGTACAGATTGATATTAATAAGATCAGTGAAAAAGTAAAAGAAATTATTGATAAGGCCAATGCACTTGATGATAAAAACAAAGTTACTTTGTTACTAAGCGCAATAACTCATATTGATTTGACAAGTTTAAAAGGTGATGAAACATTTGAAGACATCAATGTACTATGTAAAAAGGTTATTTCTTTTAATATTACTTTACATATGACAGAATGCAAAAAAATTAAATTAAATTATTCTGCAATCATTATTATATAACAAATTATTCTTCTAATTACAGGCTGTAAATGCTATTGATATTAATTTTGAAGATGGAAAACCAGTACGAACTGCAGCAGTTTGTATTTTTCCTGCCAGTGCATGTGATGCAATTAAAGCTTTAACAGATTTAAATGCAAGAGATAAAGTAAAGGTTGCTAGTGGTATGTACTTCTCAAAATTAGAAAATTTCAAAAGCATATTTTTACATGTGATATAGTAAATTGATTCATAATAATTAAAACAATTTTTGAGCAGTAGCTGCAGACTTTCCAGCTGCAAAATTACCTCTTGAAACTCGGATTAATGAAATTAAACAAGTAATTGATTATGGGGTTGACGAAGTTGATATTGTTATCAATAGAAAATTAGCTCTTGCTCATAAGTGGCGAGAGCTATACGATGAATTGAAACTAATAAGGGAAGCTTGTGGCAATGTGAAAATGAAAACTATTCTTGCCACAGGTGATTTGCCCAGTTTAAAGGATGTTTACATTGCATCAATAGTAGCTATATTAGCTGGATCTGATTATATTAAAACATCAACAGGAAAAGAAGCTGTAAATGCTACTCTTCCAGTTGGTATTGTTATGTTAAAAGCAATTAAAGATTATTACACCGCAAGTGGAAAGAAGGTGCATATTTGCTTTTTTTTTAACAAAATATATTTATAATCATTTGTATCATTTATATAAAATTATGATTATTTTTAGGTTGGCTTTAAACCAGCTGGAGGAATTAAGACATCTGAAGATACAGTTCAGTGGATGACTTTAATTGCTAATGAATTAGGCATTGAATGGTTGACCAAAGATCTTTTCAGGATTGGTGCATCAAGTGTCTTAGATAATATTATCGAGACAGTGCACAGCTTGAAATCATAAACAAAAATTGTTGATATTAAAAATTTGTACATTTATAAAAATTTAATGACTTGTAAGTACATTTACTAATTGAATGTATTTTTTACTGTAATATTTTTTGTATAATTTTATAATTATATGATCTCTGTTATAACAATGAAATAATATTTACTTTTTTAAATTACATAGATGGAGTTACTTTCTTATTCTAAATTATTCCTATTTCACTTAATTTAGTTTACATTTAGATTTATATAATTTAAATTATATAAATAATTTACAATGTTATTTTCTAATGAAATGTAGAATATAATTTTAATATTTTAAAACTACTATTTGAATATAGATAATAAAATGATATTCGTATTTGATTTAATTCAAATTGGTAGCCATTTTGATAAAAGTGGCGCGCCTACTTACTTCCTGACATCCATCCATACGCTTTACATCCACGGAGCCTTTTCCGTTTAGCTATCCAAGATGGTAAGTTGAGCAAGCGTATTCAACTATAAATCCAGTTACATCGATGAATTAACGAAAAGTTCATTTTTCACGTTTCGCTGAAAATGAAGCTGACATATCAAAGTGCAATTTCGTGTGTGTATTTTCTATTAAATAGTCTTGATTTTTTGAAAATTTAAAAAAACTTCAGTCGTGTCATTCGTACTTTTCAAGATAGTTTTGTGATTGTTACTAATTATTATTACAAGTTTGTACACTTAAAACCTCGTAACATGCTGATGAGGGAATCATTTTAATAGTTATTATCAATTGCGAGCAACATTGTTTGTTAATTAATTATTCTATAAACAACGTGCTATTCTAACCTATAAATTGGGTGTCGGCAATTTCGGAGTTTATTAATGTAACTTTTTACCAGTAGAAACGTCTTGTCAGTTCATTTTCATGTTAAATTCATTGTGCCTACTGTCACATAAAGAATGTATGTAAGTAATATTTATTTATTATTTTAATATAATTTTATTATTTATAGGCCCGTGGACCAAAAAAGCATTTGAAGCGTCTTAATGCGCCGAAAGCATGGATGTTGGACAAGTTGGGGGGTGTTTACGCTCCTCGACCATCCACTGGGCCACACAAGTTGAGAGAATCACTGCCCTTGGTGATCTTCCTCCGTAACAGGCTAAAGTATGCCTTGACCAACTGTGAAGTAACAAAAATTGTTATGCAGCGTTTGATTAAGGTTGATGGCAAAGTCCGTACAGACCCTAATTATCCAGCTGGATTTATGGGTATGTATAGTTTTTAATATTTTGTTTATATTCACTATAATCAATTTTATTATGTGATTAATTTTTATAATACTTACATAGTTGTTTACTTTTAATATTCTACTTATCCTTTCAATTAATAAAAAATATAAAAATTTTTATGTTAATAAAGTTTAATGTTTCTTTATTTAAGATTAATATTATGATTTGTAATGTGTTAAATTACTTTTACTTAACTGTGTAAAGTATTTAAAAAATATATTTAGAGTTAAAATATTTGTTGCAGGCCTATATCGAAGTCACATTTTTATTATTAAATATTGTGATCAAAATATGGCCAAAAGCATAGAGTATCCTTTCTTATGGTCGCTGATAAATTATTAAATATTTTTTCAGTATTACCCAGATAGGATACATTTTATTTAAATTATTTAATTATAGTATGTAATATAAATAAATTTATTATTAAATTAATTTTTTATTTTTAGATGTTATAACTATTGAAAAGACAAATGAATTCTTCCGTTTGATATATGATGTCAAGGGACGTTTTACCATTCATCGTATCACACCAGTTGAAGCAAAAGTATGTAATTAATTTCTGTAATACACATAAATGTTACTAATATAAATGTAAATATATTTGAAAACAATATTTTTTAATTACAGTACAAGTTATGCAAAGTCAAGCGAGTTCAAACCGGACCCAAAGGAATTCCTTTCCTTGTAACACATGACGGTAGAACAATCCGTTATCCTGATCCTTTGATCAAAGTTAATGACACTATTCAACTTGAAATTGCAACTGGAAAAATCCTTGACTCCATTCGTTTTGATACTGGTCAGTACAATAATTGAAACAATTTTTTACATAGATAAGAAATAAAAAATTAATTTAAATATTTAACTTTTTTTATTTTCCAGGAAATTTGTGCATGATTACTGGCGGAAGGAATTTGGGTCGTGTCGGTACCGTTGTCAACCGCGAACGTCATCAAGGATCCTTTGATATCTGCCACGTGAAAGATTCTCAAGGACATACCTTTGCCACAAGGTAATTTAATATGTTATTTTATTTTGTAATTTTGGCTATTTCGAAGCTGAAATATTTGTACCTTGTAAATATTTTAGTCAAATATTAGCCAATATTAAAATTCTCCCTTCTTTTTGGTCACTGATTGATGTAATATTTTAATCTTTTCGTATTACCCAAGAAGGGCACACTAATATATAAGAAATTTGAAATTATTAAATATTAAATTGAAGTATCTAATTAAATTTTCAATTTATAATTTTTTTTTTAATATAGACTGCATAATGTGTTCATCATTGGCAAAGGAACAAAACCATACGTCAGTTTACCAAGAGGTAACGGTGTTAAGCTCACAATTGCAGAGGAACGTGATAAGAGGTTAGCAGCCAAGGGTGTAAACTAATGTAAATTTTCAATAAAAAAACCAATAAACTGAGATTTTTCTTGGTAAAACGATTGTTTTCACTCTATTCCTTTAATTAAATTTGTTATCTACATACAATGGTCAAGTGTACAATATCATAAATTTAAAATTATTTATTTGGAAGCCAAATTTCTGTTTCAAGTTCAAGAGCGGTTTGCAGCATAACATTGCATTTTTCATCTCCTTGCTTTCCAAATTTGCGATGAACTTCTTTGGCAGTTTTCAAATATCTAAAGAAATAATAATTTTAATTAAATAGAATTTAATTATTAAGGGGACATAATTAATTAACTTACTTTTGAACACAGAAAATCGTATTTTTTATTTCTCTTTCAATATATCTTGGAGCTTCTGTAAATCCTGTTCCAAAATCGACTAATTCCGACGATTGTTGTTGCATTAATGGACAAATACGGATCCACGCACCTTCTTTTTTACTTGGTTTTCGCCAATCTCGTCCATTATCCCACATTGAGGTTGATTCTTGTCTACTGTACTGACTTTTAAGACCTCGACGGAGATTTTTTTCAGCAAGAAGTGGATGGTACCGCGATGTTTCAGAATATATTTCGGACGTTTGTTGCTGAAACTTTAGCCGTAATTTAGTGATTAATACAACAGTTCATTGACTTGTTAACATACTTATATTATACTGATTATAAAAAAATTATAAATAGTTATGGTGACCGACGCGGATCATGAACGTTAAGCAGCATTTGCTACGACTAGTACCCATCTTCTCGCGACGTTCGGGATCGGTTAGGCGTTTTTTCCGCACTCCGCAACGTGAGCGGGTGGTATGAAATATTGATTCGGTTTGGATGCTTAGGTCTATGTAATGTGATCTAAACACCCAAATAGAACGTTTTATTACACTTTTACACATTAATTTTATACACCATGCAAAAACAATGGTTAAACATTTTAATTATCGGATATACTTTTGCATGATACTCGTAAATAATGTGTATAAGTCTTGAGTGCACATTTGTTAATTAATAATAATTAAATTTGAATATTGACACTATTCATAAAGTTTCCCTGCTAGAAAAATGAGCCTATTCTGGTCACAATTTCTGGTAATAATTTTTGAAAATAAGATATTGTTAGAAATCCTTTTCAGAAAATTTGCAGAATATCTAGATATACACCAATTTAACATGTGTTGACCAGAAATTCTGGTCAGAATCTGCGCTATTTTCTACCAGGGTTACGATAATTGGTAAAATATACAATAATAAATTGAAAGAATACCATTGTTCTAGCGTTTGGGCATAAGTGAACTATTTTCATTGGTTCACGTCCAGTTTTACACCGTTTCTTTGAACATTTGTTGTGGTAAAATCTGTTTCCTTCGTCTTCTTCTTCTTCTTCGTCAACATTCGCAGAAGCCCAAATAGTGAATAATGACAATCCTGTATTGCAAACTGGCAAACCCAACAAATCAAATAAATCGTGCAGTAATGGTTTCTTAACTTCGGAATCTACTTCACAATCGTTACTCAATGCAGGGCTAACGTTTACCTGCAATCATTAGAAAATTATAAATAATTACTAAACTAAAATAAAAAAAATGAAAATTCCAATCGACGGTATTTACCTCTAATAACCATGGTTTCAAATTGTCATCGACTAATACATCAAATCCAAAAAATTCGAAACAATTTGATGATTTTGGAATTCCAGCAGCTTGACTGAGTACCGTCAAAGTGACGATACAGGCTATTCGTTGCCACAAAAACCAATCCAAGTATCCTGATTGTTCAAGATATCTCCTTAATTGACGAAACGTCCATTTGCAACCTGTTATGTGAATCAAAGTTACGAAAAATAGTACACACATTTGTTTGTCACTAATAATTACTTATTACTACTTATTAAAGCGCTAGTGCATAAATTGCAGTGTAATTGAGCATTTCTGAACTTTTTGAGATTATCATGTTATATCTTTTGATGTACAATTAACCTTTTCAGGGACACCCATTTTTCTTATAGATAAATTTTGAAAATTACAAGAATTTTTTAGGTTTTTGGGAACGCAGAATTGTAGAATTAAATACGATAGATAATTTTACAAAAGTTGTCATTTATTCATTTGTCGACCAGAAAGTACCCCTATAAGAGAGTTTCCATTTTACTTGTTAACTGACAGAAAACCAATATTTATAAGGATTTCGAGGTCACTAATTTTGATTATGATTTAAATTTTTAGTTAAAATTCGGCATTTATATATGATTTGCACTAATATTCACTTGTGATACACAAAATTCTAACTAAATTAAAATTTCTGACTCGAACCACAGTTATATTAGTTGAAAATTACGTGTATATTAAAATTCATGGTAAAAAATCAGACTTTTAAAAATTTTTTGAAAGAATTATATGTTAAAGTATTGTACACGAAAAATGTTAAGACTTCCAAGAGTCGTCACGTTCAAGAAACCGAATTTATTCTAAAAAACGCGTTTTTCAAATTCAAGTATTTATAACTAATCACAAACAAATTAATTTATGTAATTCGTCATAAAAATATTTGCTTTATTGAACCTAAAATGTCAATAACTTAAAGAATTACTCAAAAAACGACATACAAGTATAGATGTGACATATATGTCCTCCAGTCCCTGAAAGGGTTAAAAATAAAAAGAGGTATACGTGAATTAATAAATTGTTGTTTTAACAAAATATATAAAATAATATAAAATATACAAAATAATAAAAAAAATATATAAATTATTTTATTTTTGTAGAAATAATTTAAATTTAATTTCACCGTAAATATATATGTTATATTTTGTTGACAGTAAACTAAAGGGGTGGCATTAAACACCCTCGTCGGAACCAAATATGTTAATTATTATTTTTTCACGTACAAACTGTTTTGAATGTCTCTTTTTTATTTTACTTGCGATGTAGTATAATGACGAATTATATGCAATTATATATAGTGTTTTTGCATTTGGGTTTTTCATAAAAACATTATGGCTAGTGTTATGTCATTAAACAAATGTAATAATTAATATTTTTGCTCATCCTGAAATAATGTAACGTGCCACTCCGATAAAATTGTAAGATTAATTACCAGCTCCAACTCTTTCTTTTTTTTCATAATAACCTGGTCCCAATTTGTTGAGTGAAAAATTGGTTAAATGACGAAATGGGTCGTCGATACTCTCTAACGAAAATTTTTCAGTCGCGAATCGCGCTATTCCGTCTTTATACAAATAAATAGTTAATGGTCGGTACGATGGTACGCAAACGTATAATCTAAGATCAAACTTGTAGCCACCAATGAGCAATGGATTTTCTATGTATCTCTGAACGACTGCTACGCTATCGTAAGTAAGATCGCTCAATTTCTGAAATAACATTTTTTAAATATTATTCATTATATTACGTTTAATCATTTATTTTTAAAATAAACATTTCATTTATTTTTTATTAATTTTAAAATATCATACGCGAAATAAAAATATTCCTTTTCCTTGACTCTGACCAACAGGTTTGCATATCCATATTCGTTCGTCTTTTTCTAAACGACTGCATTCGGCTGCTATCCTCGTATACTCCGATGGTAGATTGTACCCTAACGGGCTAGAATCAAGCCTTATTTTTAACATCTTTATATACAAATATATGTGTATATATTTTCATTAAACGTTTTCCTAGAAGAAATGAGATAAGTAGCATGTAAAAGAAATAAATAGACTGTGTTAATGCATTTGATGAAAAAAATTATTCTCACATTACACAACTATTCGTGTTAGAATGAAATTCAAAATTGCCACAGTTTAAATTATTTTTTAGTTTGAAAACATACATTAACGTTGAATTTAGTACCGACTTATATTCGTATAAAATATTGCAAATATATTACAAATCAAGAGTAAGCAAAACGAAGACTTTAAAATAAGAACTGGTTTTATAGGAATTTGTAAGCATATTATTCATAAGAAGCTAAAACAATAATGTAAGTGTTTCGAGGCTGCATGTGTTTATTGCAATGTTATAACTTTTATCAAGTCAAAATAGATCCATTTCGATTCGAGTGATTTTTCATTTTAACAAAGAGTGTCACATCTTCAAGAAACGGATCTCTATCAAACTTTAGGATGTTTTTTCTACTATAAAAATATGAAGAAACCCGGAGTTACAGATACCAATGCTCCTTTTTACGGAATTTATAACCAAATAAGAAAAAATTCCACACACAAAATGTTTGACTCTGTTTGCTTATAACTCTAAAACAAAAAGAGATATATGCTTTCAAACTTAAACCCATAAGACAGCTGAGATCGAGTAATATCTAATATAGATTAAAAAAAGAAGCTCAAATATCTTGATTTAAGTGAAAATTACGGAAGGAAGAAAAAATAAGAAGTTATTATTTGGCCTAAAATATCAAAATTCTTTATTCAAAAGTGTCTTGAAAATATCGTTAAATCTCTTTTCTTTTATAACTTTGAAACAAACTAACAAGAAGACCCTCATACGTTTGGTAAACGGATCGTGTTCAGCTTGTAGTATATGTTTTCTAATATAAAAATGTGAAAAAAGCCAGAGACGCAGAGCCTAACAATCGTTTTTTCAAAAGTTATACGCTATTAAAGCAAAATTTCCAAAAAATAGAGACTTCACTTCAAACGGTTGTAACTTCTAAACTATCAAATATTAATAATCAAACCAAAATCTAATGAAAAGCTGAGATAAAATAGATATAATTTAAAAAAATACGCTCAAATCTGTTGAAATGGAGCTAAGTTATAGCCGAATTAAGAATTAGAAGCAATTTTAAACAATAATTGGTCAGTACAAATTTTATTGATTTTTTAAGCTAAATTTCTTCAAATTCATAATTCGGCTATAACTCTGCTCCATTCTAATGGATTTGAGCGTATTTTTTTTTAAGTTATATCTATATTTTATCTCAGCTTTTCATTAAACATTGATTTAGAAGCTACAAGCATTTAAAGTGAAGTGTTTTGTTTTGTAAATTTTTCTTCAACAGCGAAAATAACTTTTGAAAAAACGATTGTTAATAGGGTCTGCGACTCTAGCTTTTTTCACATTTTTATTTTAGAAAACATATACTACAAGCTGGGCATAATCCGTTTCTCAACCATGAGGGTCTTCTTGTAAGATATTTGTTAAGTTTGAGAGCATGTCTTACGTTTGAGAGCATGTCTCTATTTGTTTCAGAGTTATACGAAATTTTTCGTCATTTGTTATAATAAATTCCGTAAAAAAGACTGTTAAAGTCTATATAACTCCGGTTTTCTTCATATTTTCATAGTAGAACTTATATCATAAAGTTTAGGAAAGATCCGATTCCTGGAGATGTAACACTCTCCTTGCAAATATCATTATAATTTTTTCAAATTTACGTTTTGAGATGGAAATTATTATTAAAATAATAAAAGAGGTTATTGAATACCTGAAATCGTATATGTTCCCATAAACTTTCTTCATGCATTTTAAGTGTCTTACGAGATTGTCTTTTCTACAAATGGAATTTCCTTTGGGTATGCGGTTGATGAACTTTAAAAGTAAAAATGGTTTCAATTAAATATATATGCTTTATGCACGTACGGATTAAATGATTTTATTAAAAATTTCAATATCACCTGCCATGGAAGTAAAGATTTGTAATGGTTTTGAGAAAATCCCCCTGATTTCCACCACAAATTCCATCGATCTTTGAAAACGTTGTTATCGCCTGTATATTCGCGCCAACCTCTTTCTGTGCAAACCTGAAATCAGTTAGTAAATTAAAAGATGTCGGACTCTAAAAAGGGTATGTGTTAAATGGATTATTATTTTTAAAAACATGGCAACGTCAAGATCTCTGTTATGTTTCAAAGTATCTTTATGAATTTCTTCAGATTTTTAGTTTCTTATTTTAAATATAATTTGTAAGTTGAAAAAGGTAGTCCCTGCAATCTGGCATACCCCGTGGGTTACCGACCGAGTAAAAAAAGATAATTATTGCATTTATTTAACAAACTACACATTTTATGCAAAACCTGAATTATCTAGTGAAGCACTAAATAATTGAATAATAAGTCACTCCACAAAGTTTCATGTCAATACAACGAAAATGTAAACGTTCCGCGATTTTTCGGTGCAGAAATTTTTTAGGGTGTCTTTATTGTATTGACATGAAACTTTGTGGAGTGACTTATTATTCAATTATCTAGTGCAGTTCTGTATTCAGGTTCTGCATAAAATGTATAGTATGTTAAATAAATGCAATAATTATCTTTTTATGCCACCTCCTTATTAAGTATCCGAATGATTGTAAAATACATAAATACACGTATATTTTTAAACAATTTTTACGTTTCATTCAACGTTATGAACAATTTTTTATAGAAATATTTTGAAATATCAGATTTATCTAATTAAAATATATCTTAAAATATATAAAATTAATCTCACAAAGTTGCGTCTCTGTGCGCATAATGATTTAATTTATTATTTCTTTATACAAGTCACGCAACGCACGCGATTTATAAATTCACTTCTGGTGATGTCCTGTCATTAAGCTGCAGCTTTTAAATACTTGGAGGAAAAAAATACAAAGAATTCGAAGACGCGGTCGTTTGCAATTAATTGTGTCACGGCACGATTCTATACTCGTAGACGTTATTATCAGTCGGAATTTAACTGAAAGGATAGTATACTTATGTATTCTAATACTTTTTGAATCTGGTACCTGGTGGAGCTGAAACTAATCGTTTTCGCGGTTTCGCTTTGCAATCTCAATATTGAGTATATATACATATAAAAACAGCTCAATTCATGGCTTATTAACTATTAAATTGCTGAAGTTATGGATGACGTCGATGGAACACGCTACTCTAGTAATAGTATAAATAAAATTTAATATGTTTGATACTCTATGGGGATTTTTAATAGTGTGCACCTGGAAACATTCACCCTAATAAATTTAATATTAATTTTTAATTACACATAATATATTCCTCGTGGAAACTTGTACTCTTTCTTTTTAAAAGATTCCACAAAGTGCAAGAGCGCAAAATGAAATACTTCAACATATTTTTAATGTAAAAATGAGATTCTTATTTGATTATAATTATAATAATTGATGCAAACTATATTTATTTAATATATATATATGTATTTATTTATTTTTATTTATTAAGCCAACAAATATTTACAAAACATTACAAAAATGCAGTAAAAACCTATAGAGATAAAATTAATTTATCTGTACATAGGGTGGCATAAAACTTAATCCTATAATTTAAAAACTAAAATAAAACTAAATAAAACTAAATAAAACTTAAAACTAAAAGTAATGTATAAAGCCCTACACTGGGCCAGTATCACCAGTATACTGGACAGTGCTTGACCTTATACCCAATATCTTATTAACATTGATCTAGCTGTTGTAAAACTTTCAGTGTATGTCTTATTATTTATTTTTGCTGTGTATACTCTCACCAGCTCGTCATTTGCCGCATGACATTAATTAAACCATTACAGAAAATAACTTTAAATAGTTAAATATACTTTTTACCGTGCGTGATCACTATAATTGTAAGTCACACAAAGGCGTAAAGTTGTAAATTACTAAAGAATGTGCTAAAAATTTTAAAGATTTGTAATTTGAAAGTTTATAAATAGAGTATGTAAGGTAAAAGTAGATAATGAGTGCGCGCTATGCGACAGATTCACGATAATAAATGGCTAATGGTTTTATATCACTACATAGAGAAAATTATAATTTGAAAGGTATAATAAAACTGCAATTTTTCGCAAAAGCATACTTTTTTTTGCATTTATATACAATTTAATGATCCAATAATAAACTAGAGTACATTTTTTTTTAACGAATCTAAATTAATATCTTATTTTGAATAATTATATTTCGTTTTAATATAATAGATTACTAATTTTACACAACTGGCCGGCGTGATTATCTATTGTTAACGGGCGTATATACACTACTGTTTTTATATAATTACCACTAATATCTTAAAATTTTCTAAATGGTATTCAATTCTGACGTTTGACACTGCTAGATTAAGTATTACACAATAGTAGAGCAAATGTTTCTTTGAAGTTCTATATAAAATTAAATAAGAAAGAAAATGTGTTTAAAATCAGAGCCAGCCAAGTATTCGTTTAATGCTTTTGGTCAAATGCTTTTTATTCCTTTTTTTAATAAAAAAAATTTTTTTCAATATAAAAAGTTTTGAACTTTTTTTAAATTTATATAAATACAACTTTACTTTTTAACAAAAATATTTCATTCAACGAAGCTTTATTAACATCTGAAATGTTTTATCTGTCATGGTGTAACTACGACGTGTTAAGATGTATATTGAAAACATGTTGAAACTTCATATTGAAAATAACCTTTCACAAGATGCCGTTGAACATAAAATAATATTAAATGCACAAAATAGTTTTTTAATGTGGAAAAAATCGTTTATTTAATATAATTATTAATAATATTATTTTTATGTTACTATTTATATAAGAAAAAAAGAAAACAGAAAATAAGTGAAAAATTAAGTTTTATTATTTAATTCTCTAAACAAAATTTCAAGTTTGCTTTAAATAAATACAATATAAAATTTGTTTTAATGTAAATTTATTTGTTTTTATTGATTGTTTAATTAAAAAAAAAGAAAAAAAAAATTATTCGAGGAAAAGTATTCGTCGAATATTTTTTAAATCGTTTAATTAAAATTTCCATACCACAGTGTTGTTTTTTCTCTATTTTATTTCTTTTTTAAAAAGGTATTCCACGTAAATTACGGACGAACAGTTGTTTAGCTTTGGTTTAAACCAATTAAAATTGGAAAAAGAAAAAAACCTATATTTTTGAATAAATTAGTTATTTATGCACATAGGGAGTAAAATAGGCGTTTATGCCCGGGATGAAAGTTGCTGCCCGAGTTTTAGCTTTTGGCAATAATTCATCCAAGGGGATAATAATCGCCTTTTACTCCCGAAATGCATATAAAATTTTTCACTGTGATCATTTGAAAGTCACTTTTTGCGATAACAAATTTTTTTTAATTTCTAAATTTTTTAATATTGTAAATTTTTTTTGATATTTTTAATTTAATATAGTAAATTTAATTTTGTATTTGTAGAAAAGGCTAAACTAAATGTTGAAAACAAAAAAGAGGGTCTACGATGAATAAAATGAGTGTACGGGAAGTAAAGTGAGTCTACGGGGAATAAAGCGATCGTAGAGGTAAATAAAGTAGACTTCTTAGATGATCAGGGTGAAAAAAATTATTTAATCCGTTAATTAAATTAGTTATAGAATAAAAATACAGATAAATGAAAATACATAATAATAATTCGCAATCACACATACTCACTGCACATACACCGATATGACTTTAACCATTGATGTATTTTAAAGAGAATTGTTCCTATACACAGTTTAGGGCGCTCCACACTGTATCAAATATCTTCTTATAGACTTCACGCAGAAGCTTACTGACAGGTCTAATCTGCAGATATTATAATTTTTGATCAACGCGAGGTCGTCCGCTCTAATCGACGGTTTCGACCGATTTGGCTACTTTTGGCTATTTATAAAGTTCAATTGTTTATGTGGAGCTACACTCGACCATCAACTATATACAATATATATTACAGTGTGTGTGAGCTTCAATTCAATATTTGGATTAACTTCGTCAATACTCTTTTTATTTCACACTATTTCTTGTTTTGTATATGTCAACGGTATATTTATACATAGAACTAACTGATCGCAATTTGTAACTAAATTGGTTGAACTATTTACTAATTTAGCCAAATTTGTAAGACTTTTCAAGTGACTTTTTAAGTAGTTTGCATATATATATAAATAGGCAGCACTAACAAGGAGAGTATCCCAGGTCCGGATCACGGATCTTGTCCTAACTCTAGGATAAGTTTTTTTATATAAAAATATGAAGAAAGCCAGAGTTATAGAAAAAAATAAGCTCAAATCCGTTGCAATGGAGCAAAGTTATAGCAGAAATAAAAATTTGTAGAAATTTAGCTTAACAAATCACAGTGCTTAATTTTCGTCAAAATTTCTACAAATTTTTATTTCTGCTACAACTTTGCTCCATTGCAACGGATTTGAGCTTAATTTTGTTTTAAACTGTATCTATTTTATCTCAGCTTTTAAATGAATTTATATTTGAGGGCTGATAGTTCATTGTTTAAAAGTTATAAGCATTTGAAGTAAAGGTTCTCTTTTTTTTTAAATAGCATTAACAGTGTATAACTTCCGTAATATCGAGCGTTAGAGTCTATAACTCTGGCTTTCTTCATATTTTTATATAACAAAACTTATCCTAGAGTTAGGACAAGATCCGTGATCCGGACCTGGGATACTCTCCTTGTAAGTGCAAAATATGATTATATTATTGTTTAACACATATCAAATACAGCATATATATAAGAGAATAATTTACAATATTATATTTATTATATATCACTGTTTGCGAGTAGAGAAAATATAAAAATAGAAAATCCGAGAATTGTTAAATTACCTGTACCAGGAGATGCGGTCCCACGCCATTGTCGTTAAGTCGAAAGACGAAGGGTCCGTCAAGCGTATTTCGAGCCATCGCTCGATGTTTACAGGTTCTCGGTTCCAAGCGATCGGTATCCTTCTACCCTCTAATATATTTGACCGTCCTCGAGCCACCGCTCCAAATGATCGATTATAGGCCTCCTCGGTGCAAAGTCTCGAGTGCCACTGCGCGTAACAGAAGTAATGAAAAAAGTAATAAGGTGGTAAGAGGTTCGGAGATGTCGCACGCGACATTCGAAAGCGCAGTCTTCACGCGCGCGCGCGCCCCCGCGCACATCTCTATACACAGCTGTCACCGTGTGACTTTCTAACATTGCGAGTGTATATAGCACAAAACGATTTGTATATGGCTAGGTGTCAGGCGAACCAAAGACAACAATGGATTTATACGGATTGTGTTTCATAAATATATTGGGATGCGATATTGCTTTTCTATCGCGAAATCTGACGTTATTCGTGTGAAATGCTTTCGTTTCGAGATGCACTTGGTGGTAATAATGGTTTTTCTGGTCACGTCATAACTGAACATTTCTTCCTGGGTTATTTATATTTTCTACTCGATAAGATAATGAAACTATAGAGTTTATTCGTGTTTTCAATCTAAATTGATCCATATATTCCCAAAAAGCAGTATAAACTTAAAATAAATCGAGTTGTTTATATTAATTGTTTAATTCGATTCACTTAAAACCACATAAGTTATTATACGCATACAGATTTTATATTTTAATAATTTTGTCAGTTTTATTACATTTTATAATTATACGCTTCGACGTTACCCTGTAATTCTGTGTATATATGTGTATACGAGAATTTTAATTGATGGTACATTATTGGTCTAATATCAATTCTTATCAGGTAAAAAATATAACTTTTCCAACTTACCCCGTATGTCATGACTCGGTCTCCCCTGTATCACCATATTTGGTTAATTCATATAAATGCGAATTGCTATTTTTACATTTTAATGACATTTTGTACTTTAATCGGGTGTAATATAATTATTTTTACAACCTCTTTGATAATACACAACTTGAAATTTAAGAATCGTACAACGAGACATTTCCGTTGCAACGAAGATATACTCATTGCTCGTTTTATTATTATTTATAGGAGAGCGTGATTGTTTGGGTTGATGTTTCTAAAATTAGTTTTGCCATGGGTGCATTTAACGTGTGTACAACCCATTATTCAGTTTTTATCGAAAAGTTATCAAAAGTTACGCCACGATAAACGTTTCCTTCATTTTACAATTGCAAAATACATTATATTCTCGGGTTTATTCGAATTAAAAAATACAAAAAAAAAAGGAACTTAAAACAAAGTAAAGTGAAACGAATAAAGCTAAATAAACAGTAAACGCAGCTGTAACTCTTGTAGTATTTTATTTTAAAAATATATATATTAGCGTGCTTCGGGCAATAAAAAGTATCTGATGTCTTTTTTAACCCTTCTAATGACTGCGTTTATTCTAACAGCCGATATTTTTTAGGCAACGAGAGAGGTCGAAGTAACTTTGAGAATCAGCTTAATCGCAAATTTAATATAAATTATCGATACGTTTACGATTGAACGAAAGAACACTGGAAACAGTTCCAACGAAAACAACCGGATAAAACAATGATATACGGAAATAAAAATCCTATACACATGTATACATAAATGTATTATATTCAATGTTATATTTGAAGGTGATGCTTTATTTAGAATATAATTGATTATTGATCTCTATTTTTTATCTTTTACATTCTAAATACACTTAGAAAACGTAATCTCTGATAACATTTAACACGAGACACGATACATATAACCATAATAAATTTTTCGTTTACATAATGATCTATTAGAAAAGAAATATATAAATTATTTTGTACGAGTATAATAAAATAATAATTTTGTTTCAATATGTGACTAACATTTATAATAGAAAACAAATGTAATATATATTTTATGACATAGTGTGTAAATGAATGTTAGTTAAAGCTACAAGTATAACAATCAAAATAAACATAAAAATATATATATTTCCATATATATGGTTAATTGTTATTATATAAATATAACAATATCTTATAAAATAGGATAGAATATCATTCATATAAGTACGCTTGCAAATTAAGAAAAAAGGTTTTTAATTTAAACGTAATTTTCTCTAAAATATACCCTAAAAAGATAATATGCTTACTCTGATGTGCGTAAGTGATTTATAATCAAGAGAAGTTTACTTCGTCTCAGAATATAGATCTTTTTGAGTAACGCTTACAAACAAAAATTTGCTTACAAAAGAGCCCGCTTAACCGTAAAATAATCACGTTTCTTATATTATTAAGGAATATTTAAGATAAATTTTGCTTAGATAAAAAAACATTTTTTTTCACCGTATAAAAATAGAAACACGTAGAATACATTATACAAATTATTGCACCATTATTTAACAAATTAAATATTTACATCTTTATACTTGTACATATGGAGAACAGTGTTCTAATAAAAATAATTATGTTATTGAGCAACCGAGAGACAGATTTGGCAAATTATAAAAATTAATATGTTACTTATATTTCTCAAAAATATTTATGTAGTAAATTTTACTAGACAACCCAGTAATTTTTATCTCGATTACTCAATGTCAGAAATTTTTTTACGTATACAAGATCTATTTATAATTATTGAAACGTCGAAAGCAATATAATAAGCATTATTCGATGTCGAAATAAAAGCGTTTAACTTATATACATCAAACGATCTAAGTATAGTGGAAAAAAAAAACAAATGGAAAAATTGTGTATATTGGTTAACTTACTGGCATGACGCAAAAACCGATGAATCCGATCGCATTTCGTATGAATTAATTACACTAAATTTGCCGAATGTCCGGATAACGTTGTAATATAGTAAGGGAGGTCAACATCGGTATATAAATTCCCATCTCGGTCGATCCTCCGGTGGCCGGCGCGTGGATCCGCTCGACTTCATCCCGGCGTTGCACGCGAGACGGTACCCCGATACTCACTGGCGCGCGCCCCCGCACGCGATATTCAACCCCAAGCCTCCTATCCCCTTCCCCTTCCCCTTCCATTCCGTGAGCGCGCCGCGGATCGAGTCGCAATCGTGTTTCTGTGACTTCCTTTTCTTGCCTTCGACTTACTTTTTTTCTTTTTCTTACCTGCAGGGATGATATATTGGAAAACTGGCGTGCGCTCGTTGTTAAAACTTCTTTTTTTAGTTCTTTCTCGTGAACCGGGGGTGACGCGCGTCATTTTTAAAAACAATCGATGATGTTTTAGTTTAACTATATACGTCTACTCTGTCTTTCATTGTTGATCGGGGAGGGGAAATTAATTAAAATAGAATGTAGAAATTTAGATTCGTGTTCAAGCAATGCTTTTCATTCGTTTAAAGTAAATATATTTTTTTTCTTACGTTTAAATTGTGTCGGTAATATTGGACACTTGAGGAGAAAAAGTAAGGATTATGTGCTCAATTATTGTGTATTCTTTGTATATATTATTTTTAACCATTTTTATTATATATAAGTGTGTATGCTACATAACAACATTATATAACAAATGTTAAAAATATGTATTTGAATAAGTTATTTTTTGTAAGTTAATTCTTAAGAGAACATTGTGTTTTCTCTACTTGTATATGATTTAATAGTTATTGAAATCATTAAAAGTTCTTGTTACTGTATTTAAAATCTCAACTACTTTATTAAAAATAGGATAATAAAAATTGTAGAGAATAATTCTCATTTATCAACAGAGGGAATGAAATTTACATATAAATTGGAAAAAACGATTATTTCATTCAAAGAAACCATGAATTTCGTAGCGTAAAATTTTATTTCATTTGTACTAAATGTCGATTTCCTTAATAGTTAAGAAATATTCCTTTACTATTACAAATTTTTTTTTACAAAAGAAAAATATCCATTATCTTATATCAAGTATACATAATTCTTATATTATAGTTAAAATACTTTATAGTTAAAAATTATGATTTGAAATAAATAGTCATTTTTAGTAAATGTATAATTGCAAGGAAAACTCTTATTTGATATTAATTATATAATACAAATAAATTATTATTTACAGATATATGAAAATTTAATCTTAATTTATTCATTCTTATTAATTTTCTTTAACATAATTATATTTAATTTACATTTAATGCAAGTCAATTGCAAAAACTGATTAATTCACTGAACTCGTATAAAAATCACAATTCGTACTTGTAAACGATTCGCGTCTTAACTATAATTAAATAATTTAAATATAATGTGCACCTTACCAAATCAAGTGATAGAAAACTTTATTATTAAGTCTACATTTCTTAAAACTTGACGGGATGTATCCAAGTTACAGGGATCTACACCATTCAACATAAGAATTATGTTAAAAATATTAAATTAAAAATTTGTACAAAATTCATTTGAGTAGTTTAAAACAAAAGCAAGGGCATGGCGTTTTGATTTTTTAAGAAAACATAAATTATTTTAATAATAATAGAATAAACAATTTTCGGTCGGTAATTATTATTGGTCTGGAAAGGCATGAATTTTCAACGCAAAAATCAAAATTAAATTACAAATTTAAAAATCTGAAAAAATTTGTGTATATTGTTTAAAACATGCCTAAGGTCATGACGACCACGATTTTTGCAATAACTTATTCTTTTGTTTATAAAAAAATATTAAAAATTACCGTTTTCTAAGTCTAACATCCCCATAAGGAAGATTCTTTCTCCTAAAAAATTACTTTTCTCAGTGTACACGATGAAAGCACCTATTGGTTTTTCTACACGCATAGCTATAAAGTTATCTATAATTTCTTCACTATGATCCAATATAGTATATGTATATTAACTTTTGACTCTAAATCGCTTGTGCATGTGTTTATTAGAAAGTACATATTATTCGGTCTTTCCGAGCCAATTTGTGTTACTCAATATTTTTTGAAATATAGTATATGTATACCTTGTCAGAACGTTGTCTAATAATCGTTTAACCGTGGAAAATGACAAAAATGTAGTCATTAAAATAGGAGCTTTTACTTAAAAAATAATCATCCGAAGCAAAACTAAACTAAAATAAATAACTATAAAGTTTCGAATATATAAGTATGTGAATATGTCAGCGCATACGTTTAATGTGCACGTAAACGCATTTTTAATTTGAACGTAATGCTTTACGATGCAATGGATAGAAAAGAATCGGTGAAATATGCAACTGTCCATGAAACTTGGATGAACAGTGCATGTGGCCTATACACAATTGGCAAAAATGCGCACTCGTCGTAAAACAATTAAATTAGAAAGTGTAATTATCGTTTTGCTTGGTGACAACCCGTGTAAAGACGGCCTCCTTGGCAGTTTTGGGCCACCCGATGAATGCTTCTGTGCACGCATGTCAGATTAATTAAATAATAGCGTGACTACTTATTTTCTTACGATAAACTCCTGATAAAAAGTTATCGAGCAACTAACTTACATGTAGTAACGAAAGATAAAAAAGAAAGTTTATTAAACTTTATCTTGAATGCGTTTTAGTTATTTAGTGTACACATAGAACAACTGTATGTATAAATATTTTTAGATTTTTATAATACTTATTTTAATTAGAATTCGCGGTAATTAGTTTAATTCATTCCTTACTAGTTAATTATAACTTGTGATATTAATCCTTTATTCTTTAATATTTACAAATTACGTTGTAGTTAATTTTAAATTTAAACGACTTTCGGCTTGTTTTTAAATGTGTAACCTGAGTAAAAGTTAAACTTTTGTTATAAAACAACCAACATTAATTTCCAATTAAGGGTAGAGTATGGTCGAAAATTTAAAAAAAAAATCAATTTATTTTTATTTTATAAACAAGTTCTAAATGTTACGTAGCGCATGTGCGTAAATAATGCTTAATATTATAAAACTTATGTGTCTATCTAATTTCAGGATTAGATAACCTTCAGTTAATGCAATAAGTCATGTATCTTAAACTTTAAAGGTAAATAATTCAAAAACTATTTTTTATACCGTTAAAACATTTCTTGCAGGATAATTTTTATCATAGGCTCCTGAAATTTTGCACACATTTTGAGGTAGGTATGAATTATAAAGTTATACAGCCTTTTTTGTTTAAAATTAAATGTGACATTTTTATTACTATTTTTTTAATGAAAAAACTGACATTTTTTAAGCAATTATTTAAACTAATTAGGTTTATCGAGCCTGAAAGTGCATTTTTCTAGATAAACCTTATTCGCTGTGTAAAGTTAAAGTTCTTATATCTATAAGTTCGAAACTTTTTCATCGGAGTCCTTTGATAACTTTAATCCTGCAAGGAGTTTTTTGAATTTTTAATTGTTTTAGGCTTATTTTGTTAAATATTTTAATATTTTACGTAATTTGGATGTTAGTAATCATCAATAAAGAATATTTTTTATAATATATTTGATAAAAATGACATTTCACATAATATTTTATAAAAATTACAAAAATATTTTTCTAACCATACTCTACCCTTAAATCATTAGACAATTTTTTGTGTAGGGTCCGATTTGTTCGGTCAAGTCATATTCAAAATGTGTGCATTGTTTTGAATCTCAAAAATTAGAAATGCATGTTTATTATTTAGAACCTTGAGAAATAGAAAAGTTATTATTTCGAAAGTAATGCACTCTTCAGTTTTTACATATTTGTTTCGAAAATTCGAACTTTATAGTGTAGATAAATAACTTTTATAATATTTGTCTATTAACACCTTGATAACAGACAATAATGTAGAAAATTATTGATCTACTATTTGGAATTCGAAATATTGCGCCTATAATACCAAAATATCTGACGATTTTATTACTTTCGAAGTATCATGATCATTCTATTTTCTCGGTTCGAAATAACAAAAAAGTTATTCTATATTTCTAAAATTCGAAATATCGCACATATTTTTAATGAGCCTTCGACAAATCGGACCCCATCCAATTTTTTTCAAACATGTCACGCTACGATTTTTATATATGGGTATAGAAGTACATAACGATAACGATAATTTGGGAAGTAAACTTTTAGTTTTAAATGAATTTTTTAGTCAATTTGTAAACATACACGAGAGATCACTCGAATAATCGATGTTTGAATTGAAGTCGACCGCGTAAAACTGGGTAATAGTGCTTCAAATGTAAGTGTATTGCGTGAAAACTGACACAGAGAAATAATGAACCATCCCCTTGAGTCGGTTGAAAGCAATCGTATACGTTCGAGTGCATCATAATCTTTCTTCCGCAGAATGTGCGCGTATATATATACGGCACCATACACGTACGCCACCAGTTTTACGTGTACGAAAGGGTTGGCATTAAATGCCCTCGCGTGCCAGCTCGATCATTACCATTTCGAACTATGCACAACCAAGAGAGACTGATAATGACAAATCGATTAGCGTAGTCCTACGTAAACGCTTGTTCCCTTATATCCTGACGCGAGTATATATCGCGTCATCCTGGCACTACCGCAGTGTACACTCTGGTCTACGCTTATTCCCTCCCTCTCTCTCCCTCTCTTTTATAGAAAATTCTACGTTAGCGGAATATGGCTTATACGGAGAAGAAACTTTGTATAATGTTTATACGCGCGAAAAATGAAAAATCATTAATTATTAAATACTACTTATTCATTTTTTTTTTTCACGTGTATCTTTCAAGTATTGAACAAATATTGGCTTGGCCAATAGTTAATTGTAGTGCGAACCAAAATTACGAGATAGATGTAAAAGAAAAATATAAACGACTTTGTGTATTAACGTCGACCAAACACGTCTATATAATGTGTAATCATAAAATATTGTACTTCCCCTTAAATAATAACATTTTTAAAATATCATAAATGTACATATGTAGGTGCCATGAAAAAATACCTGCAGTAAGAAAAGAAAAAGTATATAGATCCTGAACGGTTACTTTGTAACAGTTTAAATATATTTACAATTTTTATATTTCACGTTCTTACCTCTTTGTAGGACATACCTAGTGTACTAGTAAAATACTTAAAAATACAAATAAAAACAATTAAATAATACTACGAACGTGTACAGTAATTATATCTTTATTTTAAGCAACACATAACACGGATGCATAAACTTCATATTTTGCTTTACACAATAATTAAATGTATAATCAAATTCCATCGAAATAATAATGTTTTTATAATTTGATAAAATGCCTGACAAATGTACTTTGTAACATGTAGCCTAAAATAATTTTTGACATCGTTGTCGCAATACTTCGAAAGTTTACTCATAGAAAAAGCATAAACATCGAAAATTCAAATTATTTTTTTGTATAATTTTTATTATCTTCGATAATCGCTTAAAATCAAAGCATACATTTGTTTCATAGCAAAAAAATAAATCAGATTTCGCCGAGTCTTCCGTTAGTGGAAACCCAATTGTTTAAAAACTTTTCTTGGCATTCATTCGGGTGTGTATATATAGATATATATCAAGAGTTACTGCATTTTACTCGAAACTTTCCATTTACTTTTCTTTTTAACGCACGCACATCCACACAATAGGTTACACATGCACACGCTTACAAGCTGATCAAAAATTTTTTACAGCTCACGAAAGTTGCGTTACGCCTTGAGTTAACGACCTTCGCATATTACTGGCAAAACGAATCGGACATAACGATATATTTTCGATTACTTTACTCTTTGACTGGCGACTCTGACCCAATAAGCTCGCGTTACTGTATACGATGGCACGAGTACATGCGGTCGAGGGACCGCGTACAATAAATATGGCAAAACTAGTCGGTCATCAATGCACATTATAACTACCTTCGTACACTATTTTCCACGTAATGATATTGTCTCGATTCGATGTCGACATTACACAGGCGTGCACACTTACCTTTAAGAAGCGAAGAAAAAGGTAAGCACGAGCCTCGAACGCGAGCTTAGATTTTATTACAATATTGTTTAATTTGAAAAAAAAAAAAAATCTTTGTTAATAGCTTAAATAACAAAAATTGTTACGCTTAACAATTTTAACTCCTCTTGTTCTTTCTTTATCGGTGTTTCAGGTGAAGCTCGCTTTGTTTCATTTATCGTTTTGGCAAAAGTGTCTGAATTATTTCGTTCGCGGTACCGCAACCCTGTCGAAAAATAGATTATTTTAATTTAAATTGCGCGAAAGTAATTACGGCAACTCGTAAGCTCGTTTACAAAATCACTCGGTACATGGTTCGCGTGATTACAAAATGCGGGTCACCTTTGGAAACTGTTACACTGTGCCGAAAAAAATAGCGCGCGAGCTTCTAAACGTTTATGCAGAAAGCACGTGGAGAGATAATCGTAAATTCTTACTTAGCTACGTGAAATATATTAATTTTTGGCATTTTATACATTGTCGTTTTCTCTTCACTTAGCACCACGGTTTGCGGGTTAGTGAGAATATTCTTTTTCTTTTCCTAGTGATTAATAGCGTTACGTCTCGCTCCTCGGTGTTATCTCTCTCTATTAACTGGTTAGAGAGACCGAGTAAGCAGAAAATAACACCTGTAGGACGAAATTCGATAAAGTTACAATCGTATCGGTCGTTATTATGACGATACTCAACACGCTGATCGTCATCGAGTTTACAACTATTCTTATCTACAAATATATAAGTATAAGCTTAAGTATGGATAATTAATCTTTTTTTTTTATTTCATTTTCTTTTTCGATTTGTGCAGCTTTAATTTTTCATGCTGATGCTCGTAGCTCGGTATATAATTCGATAATGCGTCGTAGTTACGTGGATTCAAGAATGCCTAACGCGCGTGATTTTTGCAGAAGGGACGACCACCCTTGGCGTAAAAGCTTTGACCTTCAAGATTCTTTTTGCACATCTGTAACAGTTTATTATAATGTATAAATTAATCAGACGATACAATGTAATTTTAATATAATTTTAACTATAGATGAATATTAAATTGTTATTCAAAAGATTTTTTATTTGCAAATAACAATGAAATCGAATACTTATTTCAATTTGAATTTACAAAACTTAAGATGAGAAGAATATCGACCTACTGATATATGAATTGCTTTAAACCAAAGTATATTAATTAATTTCTTTGTTTTAAGCGTTTTAATCAATTATGTTTTTATTTAAATGAAACAGGATTGCAATAAATACTCAATATTATTTATTTAGAAAATTATTTTTCTGCTTTTTACATAAATTATAAATTTTTCGCAATAATTTTGAAAAGTAAATTTTATTGCAATATTTTTAAATTTGTTATTTGATACAGTTTGCGTATAGTGCAAAAAATATTGTATGACACAAATGTAAAAGATGATTTTTGAATCGTGCGAGTATCACCCTTGTTTCGCTCGGGCGATATAACACTTGTTTAAACCAGGGTTGGGCAAGTAGTCTTCAAACACCCATTTTCGAATACTTTTTCATTATTTGAGTTTAAAGGTTAATAAAACATATAGACAACATTGTACTAAATAACGATAAATAAAAAGTATTCGAAAAAGTATTCGATCGAATACTTTTTCGAATACCGAGTAGTATTTTTAATATAATTAAATTTTACATATTATAACTTTAATTTTACTATGACGCCGTACCGACATTTACACATTTACATACCGTATCGACGTTTACAGGTTTAAACTTTACAAAACAAATCATCATTTTTTTGACATTATATGAGTTATTTCCCTTATTTTAAATTAAATACAATGTCAAAAAAATGATGATTTGTTTTGTAAAGTTTAAACCTGTAAAAAATTTTAAATTAAATTAAAAATTGTCTTATTAGGATAGTGTCACACCTGCGTGAAATGCACCTTACCAAACACTTAGATATTTTTTCTACTATAAAAATATGAAGAACTCCGGGGCTACAAACTCAAATACCCTATTTTACAATAGATATAAGCAAAAACGAATATTTTCGCCAACAATACTTTTGATTTTGCTTATAACTCGGAAACAAGTAAAGATATACAATCAAACCTTTGTTAAAAAACGTTATGGAAGAAATAAAATTTAGACGAAATTTTGGCTTAAAAAATTATTAAATCTTAATGCTAAATTTTCGTTAAAATTTCGCCTAACTCTTATTTCTTCCATAACTTTTGATCAAATTAATATATTTGAGCGTCTCCTTTCGAAATATATTTTTTTCAACAACGGGCCGAAATTGTCACTTTCGCTCCCGGCGCCCGAATCGCGAAGTTGCAATTTCGGCCTCGTTGTTGAAAAAAATAGTATACACACCACGGGAGGTAAAATGGCGACCCAATAGCACACGTTTGCCACCCTCGCCTTCGGCTCGGGGGGCAATTTACGTGTACTATAGGCTCACCAATACTTTACCTCCCTAGATGTGTAATATACTATACTTGATCTCAGTTTTCTTTTGAACTAGAGTTTGATTGTATATATCTTTACTCGTTTACGAGTTGTAAGCAAAATCAAAAGTATTGTTGGCGAAAATATTCGTTTTTTGCTTATATCTATCGTAAAATATAGCGTTATTATAGCGTTTCTTCATATTTTTATAATAGAAAAAATATCTAAGTGTTTGGTAAGGTTAATTTCACGCAGGTGTGTCACTATCCTAGTAAGACAATTTTTAATTTAATTTAAAATTTTATGAGTTGTCCCCGCTAGGTTTTACTGAAACCTGAGGGAAATAACTCATACAATGTCAAAAAAATGATGATTTGTTTTGTAAAGTTTAAACCTGTAAACGTCGATACGGTATGTAAATGTGTAAATGTCGATACGGCGCCATAGTAAAATTAAAGTTACAATATGTAAAATTTAATTATATTAAAAATACTACTCGGTATTCGAAAAAGTATTCGATCGAATCATATGTTGTTATGCAAGTCTACATGTTTTTTTAATCTTTAAACTCAAATAATGAAAAAGTATTCGAAAATGGGTGGTTGGCGATTACTTACCCAACCCTGCTTTAAATAGTATCGAAAAGTACTATCGTTTAAGTGCATTAGTATCATATTCAATTGTTACTGTTAAAATTAGTCTATTCATTGAAGTGATTTCTGAGATATTTAGGTGTAAATGCTTATACTGTAAAGCATTGAACGCAGAAACATAATTGATTACAACGATTACGTAACAAATAAATGAACTAATAAATTTTGGATACAAATTAAATGATGATTTGTTTTGTAAAGTTTAAACCTGTAAACGTCGATACGGTATGTAAATGTGTAAATGTCGATACGGCGCATAGTAAAATTAAAGTTACAATATGTAAAATTTAATTATATTAAAAATACTACTCGGTATTCGAAAAGTATTCGATCGAATCATATGTTGTTATGCAAGTCTACATGTTTTTTAATCTTTAAACTCAAATAATGAAAAAGTATTCGAAAATGGGTGGTTGGCGATTACTTACCCAACCCTGCTTTAAATAGTATCGAAAAGTACTATCGTTTAAGTGCATTAGTATCATATTCAATTGTTACTGTTAAAATTAGTCTATTCATTGAAGTGATTTCTGAGATATTTAGGTGTAAATGCTTATACTGTAAAGCATTGAACGCAGAAACATAATTGATTACAACGATTACGTAACAAATAAATGAACTAATAAATTTTGGATACAAATTAATAAAAATTGACTTATTATTTTAATAGTAATTTTAATAGTAATTAATTAATAACAAACTTTCTAAAATTGCAAATATTTTAAATCAATATAAATCAATTTTAGTTTTTAAGACGTCTTCTTAAAAAAAAGCTAAAGTAACAAAAAAATGTAATTATTAAAAAAGATTTACCGTGCAATTGAAACATTGACTGTGATAATTGTTATTAAGAGCTTCTACCCAACGGTCTCCAGCTTCTACTGGGAACCCACACGCGAAGCACTTCGTTGTGAAGATGTCATTCCAATCTAGAAAAATAATATTATATTCAAATATTTGTATGAAATACTTATAGGAAGCGGTAAAAGTAAAATAATAGACAGTTGTAAGTACGAGTAACACGTGTTTTGAAAGATTTATGTAATGAAAAAAATTTATGTTCGAATGCTTTATGATAATGAAATGAAACCAGGAATAGCTAAATTGTTAAAAAAATTAAGCAGATTTTAAATTTAAGTAAAATTCATTCAATTGTAAAAAAATAAATAATTTTATAACAATAATTATCATCAGCGTTATAAATAAAAATAAAGTTAATTACTTTTCTCAGCATATACGAATTTCAAGAATTAAACTAGTCGCAAAAATCAAATAAATCTTAGAATAATATAAATCATCAAATTAAGTAAGTATATTTAACAATCAGCTATGAACCTCTTTCGCAATATGGAAGTCCTTCTTCAAGGAAGAAAGGACTGTTGCCAAAGTGTTTTCCACACTGTGCGCAGTTGAAACATTCAGGATGGAAGTGCTTTCCAATGGCATTCAAACAATCCTAAAAGAATGACAAAATTAGAGAAGATGTTTGTACGTGTATGCATTTGCGATATATCAATGCGATCTATAAGACACAAATGCTATAATAATTGAGTAGGTAAAGGTACGCACTCCTTTGATTTTGTTATTGCATTTGTCACATGATGGAGCTATGAATCGTTCAAAACAGTATTCGCAGTAGAGTTGGCCTTTCTCTTCGACGAACCCGATGTCCTGAAGGCCTCGACGGCATTGTGGATTTACGCAGACAAAGTGCTCAGGGCACCAGATTTGACCCAGAGCAGATATAAATGGACCCCTGATGGAAACATTTGTGGGTACAATGTTGTTATTAATTAATAACGAACTGTTTAATATGTCTATTCTGATTTTAAATAATCAATGTTAAACAATGTATCGAATAATGACAACAGACAACTATGAAGATTGTGTGAAGTATATAAAATATTAAGTAAATTAAACAATTTTGATAGTCAATCGAAAAACTGTATACATATAGTTATTGATCAAACAATATAATTGTTGTTTTGTATTTTTATTATTTTTTTCTATTTAGTTTTATCGTTAAGTAATAAATAAATTTTTGTTAATTACAAACCTTGTAATTTCAACATTACAGCGACAACAAATGGGTTTTAACTTAAGATCATTCAGCTGGTTGTTAGTATTTTCTCCGTTAACTGCGAAAACGCATGCAAAAAATATTATTTTATTTACGACATCAGTATCATAACGTTGATAGCACATAAAATAACTTCTTGTCAATAAAAATAAAAAATGTAATTATCTTCTGATAAAAAATTAATTCTCTACGACTCTAATAGTAGAAGAGTTCTAATTTATTTATCAAAAAATAATTGTGTGTACGTGTATGTGTACATATATGATTAAATTAATAGAATAACGCATTCGCTATATTAAGTATAAACATGCCATTATTACTGATAACACAAACTTTGTATTAATCTGAAAAATAAAATAGACTAAAGCAGTTATTGTCTCTCAGGAACATACTAAACACCTAAAATAAATAATAAGTGCACAAACATCGATAAAGCCTGGAACACGCGTCAATACCTGACATTGGAATTGCAGGCTGCGCATAACGGGACGCGCAATCCAGATCCTGCTTGATTCAAAATTCCTCTGCCACGATTTGGTGCGCTGCTGCCTGCGAAGGTGCCTCCTCTGTTACCGCCGAAGCCACTCGTACCTAGATCCGGGTGGGATGACAAATTTGGTGGGTCTACTGAACTCTGGGTTTTACTAATCAGGCTACGGGTTTCGGTTTGGGTCTGGGTGCGACTCTGGGATTGGCAGGTGGTTTGAGTTTCGCGACGGAATCGATTTTGGGTTGTTTTGAATTGCGAGGAACTAGTCCTGCACGGAGGCGGAGGTGGACTGGGTTGACTTTGGGGTTTGTAAAGCTGCACGGTCGGAATTTGCGGTGAAGCAGGCTTACTCTCACGTTTGCAAAGCGTCAAAGTGGTTATTTGATTGCAAAGGTTAGTACGTGGCTTGTGAATTGGTTGAAAGCCACCCTCTCGGTCTCCCGAGGTGGAAGTAAAAGTCGTTGTAGTTGTACTAGTGCAGCTGGAAGCTAGTGGACACTCTGCGCAAGAATTTTGCTCGGTATCTTCGTCTGGGAGAGGGATTTGAGGAAATGGTAGTTTGGCCTTTGATGCACCAAGGCATTTTATTATCGGTTTCGGACACTGTACCGGCCGAACTCCAGGAATCCCCGTGCTAGTGAAAGTTTCCACGTTGATGCTGTAAGTTGTTTTCTCGTTACCAATGTTAGTTGTGCAATTTCCCGAAGTTGATCCACAGTAACAGGACGGCTTTTGGCAAATACCACCCGACTGAGCTGGACATGGAGACACGCTCACTCCAGATCGATCTGGTGTGGGTGTGATGCATACGCCGCCTGTACCAATGCCATCGCAAGGAACTACAACGACTCCAGACTTGCAGGTGGTATCACCGTGGGCTCGAACTGGCAGGACAGTTACACCAGTCATTGGACAAGGGGATTTCGGTGTCGGTGGAGGAATTTCGTGACGGATTCTTTTTACTTCGGGTGCACCCATTGGAGCAAACACTCGCACTCCAGTTTTCTGAATTCTGTCCATTACGTTATTTTGAACAGTTGGACAAGGCAGGGTCACTTGCTCACAGGTATTTTGAGAAATGTAGCAACTGTCGTCATCAACGGACGATTCTGAAGGAACTTCAGGATCATCGTATTCCTTAAGTCTGTGTTCTGTTTTCTTTACGTGGTGACTACCGTCGCATTCTTCAGTAACAGTGTCGTCGTGTACTTGAAAGTGAGCGTGTCTCGAAGCTCCTTCTCCGACCCAGGAAACAGTTTTGGATGACACAGTATCCTTTGTTTTATGACCTTGAGGAGTATCTTCTTCGTAATGATAACGAGTTGTTTCGGTCTTGTCGGGCGTTACAGTGTCACGTTGATTTCGTTTACACGGTGGTGGATCGTCCCTCACTCTAGCGGTTTGTGGCCTCGAGAAACAAGCTGGAGGCTCGGGTGGCCCAGCTGCTGGAGATTTACAACATCCAGGTGTAGGAGTTCTACTACATGGGTAATCTTGACTTTGCACCGGTGCTTGCTCTTCGCAAACTAAATATTTTTGATATGTCGGGATATTATCTGGTCTTTTGAGTCCGCAAGATGAAATTCTACCACTCGGTGTTTGAGATCTGGACCGAGAGGGTGAAACAGATCGATTACGGAAACGGTAATCTGGGGGTGGTGTTGGGAGAGGTCGCGGTCCTTCGGGCTTTTTCGGAGGTTCTTTTGGTTTATTCCGATAGAGAATTTGAGCTGGCGCGCAATACCCTTCGTAAGTATTTTTCATCTCGGGAGTTTGTGATCGACATCTACATAAGGCTGCTTGAGCATCGACATTTCGACCTAAAGGTGAATAAGGACGATCTGATGCAGTAGTTAATGCAGCAACAAATGGAGATACTGGTCTAGGTTGACACTTGCTGCAAACGCTATTCTGTTCGTATTTTACTTCACGGCTGTATACCGTTTCACTGCAAGACGTTTGATTACCCGATAAAGGTTTCAATGGTGAATACGGTTGATCGGAAGCTGTTGTCAAAGCCTTACACATTTCAGATTGCCACTCTTTTGGCGTGGAATTTTTCACAGGCGTTTGTGGCAGCGAACAAGTTCCGCTTTGTGTCTGCTTTACAAATTGAACATGTTTTTTAGTACTTGAACTGCAGGTAGATTGCTTTTGTCCTTGCGATTCTTGAGAAAATCTAGAGCTTAGACGACGTTCTTGAAGCGTCGGTTGATGTTTCGCGGGTGGTTGCTGCTCCCGTAAACTTTGGTGTACTTCTACTTGTTCGCGAAGGCTTCTCTTTCGCTGTTCTTCGTAGTCGCGATGCTCACAGTGTTGTTTAATATTGACCTCCTCCTTTACTTCAGTTACTTGAGTTTTACATGGTGGATCTTTTTCTAGCTTTATTTCGATGATTCGTTCTCGAGATGGTGGTCGATCTTGTTCGAGTTGAACATCAATTATACGTTCGCGAGGACAACTGTATTCTTCTCGAATAACTTCAGTACGTTGCTCTCTGCAACACACTGGCTGACTAGATCTTTCAGCTGCTTCTTCATCCAATCGTCGTTTTTCTTCTGCATTCCTTTGCCTTTCAGCTTCTTCCTTCTGTCTCCTTTGTTCGTCTTCTCTTCTTTTCATTTCAGCAAATAAACGCTCTTCCTCTTGTCTTTTTCGATCCTCTTCTTCTTGCCGTCTTCTATCTTCTTCGGCTCTTCGTCGCCTTTCTTCCTCTTCTTGTTTCCTTGTTTCCTCGATTAGTTGTTGAGTGCCTATTGTTTTTGTTAAAGACTCAGATGTTTCTGATAATTGTTTCCTCCCAGAAATATCTTCTACTTCTCTATCTACTGTGGAACATCGTTGCGTATATTGTTCTCGTATAACTTCAGTTTTATCTTCTTCTTGCTGACCAAACGGTTGACCCATTTCGCGATCTGGTGATACTAATTCAATGGTTTTTTCATAAGTAGTGGTTTTCTTAATATGCAGATTACCTTTATCTTCTTCTTCAGTTTCCGTATAAAGATCGTGTTCTGCGTCGATGCCTTTCGGACAAATGGCAACATCTGGTGGTACAAGTTTTGATAAATCTACTGTTTCCTCACATTGAACTTCCGGCTCTGGTTGTTGCGGCTCGGGTTCAGGTTCACATACAAATTTACAGACCTGGGAAGTTGTGTGCTCATGACGATGAACGTTTCCTTGGGTTTTGCAAGTATCCTCTTCTCGATGAACATGCTGCTCCTGATGACGATGACCAGTCGGTGGTTGAGTCTGTCTCTCGCACGACGATTCACGTTTGCAAATACGTTGACAAACTTCTCGTTCCGTTGATTGCTCGCGTTGACATACTTTCTCACGTTGGCAAATCTCCTTTTCGCAAAATGACTTGCATAATTGGTCGGACTGAGATGCATATGCCGATTGATATAAATTAGTACCAGACGTAACTGTCGCAGTCCACGGTCGAGGTATGGGTTGAGTGATTCTAGTTGGTGTCAAGGATCTCCGCACGCTATCGGTCGAGCTGGCTCTGGACGATGATCGTTCACAACGAGTCTGACGAGATTCTTTAGAATTGACTAACTCAACTCGCCGAAATACCGGACCTGGACAACTGTACTGTTCCATTTCGCTATCGTTTTGCTGTTCGGTAAAACTATTTCTTCGACTGTGCTCACGGGATATGACGGATTCAACGGTAGCTCGGCGCTCGCGTGTCACTTGTCGCGTTTGCCTATCGAGAGTAGGATTTGGATCTATGTAAAGAGGACTAGCAGTCGGATAAGTGATATCTTCAATGGCTTTTGTAGGTGGCCACGTAGGTTTCCTTGGAGCCGGCGGTTTGTCCGCGGCCTTTGGCCGGCAAATCTCTTGCACTACTTCGTAAGAACAACTTTCTTCGTGATAGTGCTCGGGTTTAGGATCAACTTGTCTTTGATCGCGAACCTCCTGATGGTAATAGGAAGTTTCTGTCTTGTCGACGAAGAATTTTGGTAGGGCCACGAGTTAACAAGTTTCCAGGATAGTTATAGGTATGGATTTTACGTGGGATAAAAATTAGTACAGTTGTCAAGGTGAAGGAATCGATTAATTTGTACAACGTCACACGTGACACACATGGATACAAAGCGATTAAAGGGAGCAATGGACAGTTAGTGCGAGTTAGAAAGAAAAAAAAGAGAAAATTTAGGTGAGTAGAAGCGCGTTAAAGGTTTATTAATGCTAAAAGTCGCTCTTTTTACAAAGCTTAATTACTATACAAGCTATAGAATCAGGTATATAAGTATAATTTATTATAAAATGTATTTAAGGAGCGACTGTAAGCAAGGTTTAGGATGTTTACTAAAGAGATAACGCATTAAGACAGTTTAATTGATAGGTTTAATGGCGCTATCATATTAATAATAATAATAGTAATAATAATAATAGTAGTAATAATAATAGTAATATTTATGATAATAATAATGATAATGATAATGATAGTGATAATAATAATGATAATAATGATAATGATATTGAATACAATAGATAATTACTATAAGAAAAATAATTATTATATGATATACGTTTGTTCACAGAAGTAATAGAACACTTTAATCAAATGTTTCAAACGTAAAACATTGAAACACTGTTCGACTAAATTTGTAATCTATTTTATTGCATTTTATGCCGTTAGTTTTTTTTTCTGATTATAGTGTTCTATTGTATAAAAAAACGATTATAAAAATATTATCAGGTAATAATAGCATTAATGTTGGCACACTATCAAAGTGTAAACTATTCTATAATCCAGCAGCTTAATATGAAATTAAATAATTATTACTTTATGAAATAACTGAGATATGGACGCAACTGCGTAAAAAACTATGCGAATCAAACTTGTATCAGAAGCCGAGCGGGATGAAAGCAATAAAAAAGTCACTCGTGAAGAATATAAGCGAAGTAGCTATACTTATTATGATATCGAAAATTTGGAGAAACGAAATAACGACGACTGTAATTTACTTGACGTACGTATGAATTTTTATTACTCGTGAAAATCACATTTGTCAACCGCCCAAAAAAAAAAAAATAAATAAAAATACAGTAACCAACGTTGTATAAGGATTAAATAAATAAATTATAACGTAATATTTGTAGTGAAGCGTAGTTGCGGAACATTCTGATAGCAAAAGCATTTCAGAATATACATCGCATCTTATAGATAAAGTGACATCGCGTAATGGTGCAGTTGAGAGCTGCTACGTTCACGCGATGAGAGAGAAGGGTCGGGGTTTCGGGTTGAATGACGTGGCTGCTGAAAATAAAAACACAAAACAACACAGTCAACATTTATAATGAATAAATGAGTAAGCTTTGTGGATAATTTGCACATGTATTCCAATTCATATCCCTTTCAGAATCTCAGACATGCAGATTATTTATTAATACTTTTACTCGTTTGTAAATTGTTTATAAGGTGGAAAAACTGCGAGAAAGATAAAATTAATAAAATTTATTTACAATTTTATAATAATTATCCTTATCTTTCGATACGTCAGTTCAATTAGTCACAGATATTGAAGTTTCTTTTTGCTGGAAAATTTGAATGTTATTTGTTTTTTGTGACTGTAATATAAAAATATATACAAGCGCTATCATATTAATAATAATAATAGTAATAATAATAATAGTAGTAATAATAATAGTAATATTTATGATAATAATAATGATAATGATAATGATAGTGATAATAATAATGATAATAATGATAATGATATTGAATACAATAGATAATTACTATAAGAAAAATAATTATTATATGATATACGTTTGTTCACAGAAGTAATAGAACACTTTAATCAAATGTTTCAAACGTAAAACATTGAAACACTGTTCGACTAAATTTGTAATCTATTTTATTGCATTTTATGCCGTTAGTTTTTTTTTCTGATTATAGTGTTCTATTGTATAAAAAAACGATTATAAAAATATTATCAGGTAATAATAGCATTAATGTTGGCACACTATCAAAGTGTAAACTATTCTATAATCCAGCAGCTTAATATGAAATTAAATAATTATATACTTTATGAAATAACTGAGATATGGACGCAACTGCGTAAAAAACTATGCGAATCAAACTTGTATCAGAAGCCGAGCGGGATGAAAGCAATAAAAAAGTCACTCGTGAAGAATATAAGCGAAGTAGCTATACTTATTATGATATCGAAAATTTGGAGAAACGAAATAACGACGACTGTAATTTACTTGACGTACGTATGAATTTTTATTACTCGTGAAAATCACATTTGTCAACCGCCCAAAAAAAAAAAATAAATAAAAATACAGTAACCAACGTTGTATAAGGATTAAATAAATAAATTATAACGTAATATTTGTAGTGAAGCGTAGTTGCGGAACATTCTGATAGCAAAAGCATTTCAGAATATACATCGCATCTTATAGATAAAGTGACATCGCGTAATGGTGCAGTTGAGAGCTGCTACGTTCACGCGATGAGAGAGAAGGGTCGGGGTTTCGGGTTGAATGACGTGGCTGCTGAAAATAAAAACACAAAACAACACAGTCAACATTTATAATGAATAAATGAGTAAGCTTTGTGGATAATTTGCACATGTATTCCAATTCATATCCCTTTCAGAATCTCAGACATGCAGATTATTTATTAATACTTTTACTCGTTTGTAAATTGTTTATAAGGTGGAAAAACTGCGAGAAAGATAAATTAATAAAATTTATTTACAATTTTATAATAATTATCCTTATCTTTCGATACGTCAGTTCAATTAGTCACAGATATTGAAGTTTCTTTTTGCTGGAAAATTTGAATGTTTATTTGTTTGTTGTGACTGTAATATAAAAATAATATACAAGTTGTGTATAATATTCGTACGATGATATTGTTACTGATGAGTAACGTCAAGGGAGTTCCTGTTTAATAAAGGATACTGACTAATAGTAATAATATATTTTTAGGTTCTCACTTGGTAACAAAGTGTATGTATGTATAAAGCGGAAATATTTTATATTCCAACGTATGTAGAAACTGGCGCTTATTTAAATAAGATAATTATAATCTAAATATATTATTTATGGTACATAAAAATGTATTAAATTATTAAATGAATTTAAACTTAATTATACGTATGTAACGGTATCAATGTGTCGTGACATTTTTATTTATACCATTATAATAAGGGAAATTGTGTAATATTATCAACGTCGGATAATTATGATTCGCAGAAGGAACTCCCTTACATTAAAATATGTACATAAATTTGAAGGAAACACTTTACGTGACTCGATATAGTCGAATGCATGAATGTCGCAAGAAGGGATAAAAAGGATAATGGATATTTAGAAAATTATGAGGTACATTAGCGATGATCCGTTGCATATGTGTATATAATTAATGCAATACAAAGTGAGAAAGAGACAAAGAGAGAGAGCATTGAAAATGGAGGCTCCCCAATTGGACAATCAATAAAGTAGGATGAGAGGGTGTTCTGGTTTCGGTCGCGGCTGGCAGCTCTCAATGTACCAATCGCGACACGTCACCGACATATTAATTTACGCGCCACGTGTCATCATCCCGATAGTACTTATCATTTATCCTTGCAGAATTTTTTTAACAATTTCTTGGAAATTTTTTAACCAGTTCCATATATATATGTGGACCCGATCGACCGAGACAATACATATTACTATGTTACGTTAATTCACGATGTTTAACGTTAATATTAATATTATTACTCTACGCATTAAGCAGTAGCTTCTTAAAGCGTATATTTATGTTTTTTTAACGAAAATTATATAACACTATTCCTTCGACTTTTTAGTGACTCCTATTACAGTTTTAAAAATCCAAACTATTTTATACTGCAAATAACGCTAAATTTATCTGTTATTGACTTTTTTACAACTACAATTATTTTACATCTAACGTTCATTCTTTCCAATTTTTTATTTTAATCCGTTTTTCTATTTACGTATAATATTTTTTACTTGACCACATGTTTTGGAAGATTATCAGGCAATGCGTTTGAATTTCAACATGAATTCTCATTTATAAATTGTTGAAAACCGTAATAATATTATTTATTATGCGCGCGCGCGTAACAAGTTAATTTCAAATTTTTATTAAGAAAATATTTCGTTATTAATATTTTGAACAATCTATACGGAAAAAATTGTAACATAAAATTTCATATGAATTCAATTGAATATATATATACAGAGACAGAGAATTCTTGTTAGAGTCATCGGACGATAAAAAACGAAATTAAAGAATATATTGACGCTGAGGTATATGCACGTATACATAAAGCTGATAAGAAAGCCTTTTAAAATAAAGCTATATACGATGAGAGCAAAATTCGCAAGTTAAGGCACGTGAACGCGAAATGTGAAAAAAATTTTTATAGCATCGTCGTACCTCTAAAGGGAGAGCTTTTCGGCTTTGGCAGAGCAGATAAATGACCTATTTGCAAGAATCGAATTCAAGGTTAAACGATGAAGATAAATATTGTTCGAGTTTGTCGACCTCGATCGAATTTAATTAGATGAATGAGACTGATCGTCTATTCTCTTCATATCAATAATTTGAATACACACTTTTAGAAACCATTAAAATACTTAATATTATACGTATTATAATTACGTTAACATTTTATCGACGCCTCGTACGCAGAAAAGCACAACAATCAGATTTTCCCATTTACAATAACATTATAAAATCTGAGTTGTGCTTTTCTTCGTACGAGGCGTCGATATATATATATTATTAAATATAAATAAGATGAATCACTGAATACGTATCTAATCATTTTAAACTGCGACACCTTACATTGCGTAAACATATGATTGATTTAGCTAATTATGTAAGGAAATAAACAATATCTATAATGAAAGTATTACGTGTTTAATTGTTGCGTTTGCAGTTAATTATTCTACACTTAATATATAACATCGTTTATACCAAAGCGTTTAAAGGTAATATTGTTTATACGAATAAATTGTTATATACAAATTATCAGATGTATTTAAAAAAGGCTTGTGATGGCTCGGTCGGTAAAGCGAGGACCCGTACCTGGAGGTCCAAGCCTAAAGGTCCAACCACACCTGGAGAATGCATTTTTAACAAGTGGTTTCTTCAAAAAGATATCGCACACCGATCCTTCGTTGATCAGTACCGATTGTAGGAGCATAAAATAACCGACGTTAAACAATATAAAAATAAACATATTTAATACGTATATCTTTAGATTGAAAATAAAAAAAAATGATTGTATTACATTTTCAGTGAGTCATCTATTATTATATACCGGAGAGTTTAAAACTAAAGTAGTAGTACTCGACGAAAATGGCATGTCTATATAGATACGAGATAAGTAGTCGAAAATGCCGCAGGAGCAAACGATATTTCGTCTATTTATATAATACACTATACGAGAAAGTTTAAAATATTTTTTTTAGAGCAAATGAAAAACTCACCAGTTACGGACTGACTCTGTGGGCGCGGTAGAGTGCTGTTTCCGGTGTTAATAATAGGCGAAGACGAGTAGTTCTGGTTCGAAATGCCGGAGCCTAGGAAGGGCTTCGGACCACTGATGCTATTCGATGATGGTGCCTGGAAACCAACGCAAATCAATCTTTATGTCTTTCTTGTTAAAATATTTATGTATGCTAGATTTACCCGCAAATCAATCTCATTCTTTGCGGTTATACGTATACTTGATGTACCATTTTTTTTATCACTCCCTTTTCTTTAACAAAAATAGATTCAATTCAATTTGTAAGTTTTGACCAAATTTGGATTTTGGATGAACGGAGTGTGTGTAAGTGCAAATGACTTGTAATCATCGATAGAAATGTCCTTTCATCGTGTCTCGTAATACCAGTTGAAATTGTTGAAAAAATGAACGTGATCGGTATTTTATCGATCAAGAACAATACAAAATAAATTGACAAGTGGTATGTACGTATTACCAATATTAGTATATAAAAAAATTCAGCACAAAATATTAGTCTTGTTAGACGAAGGATGTGGGTAAGGTAAAAAATAATAATACAGAAATATTTATAAATAATTGTCGAATAAGTGACGAACAAACCATGACGATGGATGAATTCGAATTATGAACTCGATATGATCAAAAGATAAAAATCCGCAATTTACAGTGAATCAATGGAGGCTTCACTCGTTTAGCTTAAGAAAAAAATTGGGCGATGAAGCGAAGAGAAGTGAAGCGTACGCCGATCGGCGAGCCGTTCGAATGACGGCGGTCGTTACCTGAACTGGTCGAAAACTGGGCTGACCGAGGGTCGAGCTGCCAAATCGAGTGGGCTGTAAAATACAAGGGTAGGGTGGTAGTCACGTGTTCGGTTCATAAATGATCGAGTGATTTCATAATCAGAGCGCTGGCTTCTTTTTCGTTCCTCCCTGCACCCGCGGGGAACGTGGTTAGTCACGAGCACGCAAGTGATCCAAGAAAATCCGCGAGATAAACACCGAAGCGATGTCAGTGGAATGCAATCGGATGTAGGAAGTAACACACGAACGACCTTTTTGGTCATTTAAGGAATGCGCATATTCGTCAGTCTTTTGGTCAATTGACAATTATATTTTGATTATGGGAAGGTTTCTTATTATTACGCACGGGGTTAAACTTACATGAAAATCCTTAAGTAATATATGGTAATTATCAACTATTTACGTAATCAATTATCACATTATGTGAAATAATATTTTAAATAGTTTACTATTTAAAGTTGATAAAATGAAGAAATCTTATTGATGATATAAAAAATTCGAATAAATTTGAATAAATTATAAGGACTATAACTTTTTCAAAATCAAAAAGTAAAATCGAATGAATATTAAAAAATCTGTTGGTTTTGTTGCAAAATATAAAAATGTAAATAAATCTATAACAAAGAAAAAAATAAAAAGACACGCTACGTATATATATATGGTATTGCTCCTCAACCGTCAGAAGTAAAGATGACCTAGAGCCAGATAATCACCTTAAATGTTCGTACGACCGTCGGTGTCTGGACGGTTTTCGCGCAGTAATCTCGCTCATCGTAATGTTGCTGGCGATCGAAAGCGAAATCGCGTATATCATCCGTGAGTTTGTGCAGCTTGTTGTCGATGTTGTTAAAATGATCGTTAGTAGGATTGCGGTTATAATCAAGCTCAGGCTGGTACTGCTGTTGCTGGTGCAGCTTCTCTCTTTGACATTCGTACGAATCTCCGTTCTGGGTTCCGCACGTCTGGATAGTCAAGGTACTCGTGTACGTCTTAGACTCGTACGAGTCGTTGATTCCGTTGGTGGTGCCATTCCCGTAGCTCGAATTGTAACCGTTTCGGAGCCGTGTCTCGGGGCTGTACGCTCGAGGGCAACTCTGCAAAATTTATTAGTAGCGCAACAACACACCCACACACGCGTTAATTTTTCTTTCCATTCGTTTTGTTTATTCGGTTTGCTATTAGACTATATATGTATGTGTTACTTATATTACATGATATTCAAATGCGATGATTTAGGCAAGCAAATTAGTTTATAGTAAATTTTACTTTCTTTTTTTATCACATTTAAATTATATATATATATAAATTATTAAATTGTATTATTGTTTGGACAATTTATATGCCGATACTACGTATTCGTGATATTGATTTATAAAAAAAGATATATGTCATGCTAGTAAAATAAATTCATTTTTACCCAAATTATCCGAAAAGTTGCAGTTTATTGACTTTAAATAAATTAAATTGCCATTGCTATCGAATAAATGTGACCTTTTCCTCGATAATGAGGGTGAAAAATTTTGTATACACTTCAGGACTAAATGACGATTATTCCCTCAGATAAATTTTAGAGAATACACGTCTGTTTTACTCCTTTAATGCATAAATAACTATTATATTAATCACAAATAGCAAGAAAGTTAACGTTAAAAAATATTAAATTATATCCCTCTACAATTAAAAAACGTGAATACATGTTTCTTATTGTTAAAATAATGTACGTACTTTTATAAGCGTTAAAGTAGCAAAAAACCACGATAAAACGTTTCACTCATGCACGGTGTTTATCCTGTATATCTAAAATACAAATTGGAAGTGATGATAAAGTGAATAATCTTACCGAAAACGGTTGTGGCGAGGAACTTCCGTGATTACTAAGTGACGGCGAAAGAGGACCCACGTTTGACAACGCTGCCGAAATTGTACTCGCTGGAGCTTTCGGTCCTCTATAAACAAATTTTAATTTATGCGATTATTCAATTACAAACCATATTAAATTTTTCACTTAATTATATCAACGAATGTCTTGTATTATTGTAGATCATTTCTGGGACACAGCTTAAAACGCTGTTATATACTATTTTTAATGATTATTATTAAAGAGATAGATTAATTATAGAATTTCTCTAACTAAATATCATTGTTTTCGTTTCAGGAATAAATATTTCAATGAATAATCTTTCTATTATTACACTCTATTAATACTCTAATTATTAGCATTAATAATAGTTGATTCATGCAGACATAAACACATATATTTGTAAATTATATGCAAATAGTTTTTTTCTTTTATTTTAATAAATTTCAAAATTCTTTCTAAATTTTGTAATCTATAGAAATATACTGAAATAAGAATGTATACGTTTTAAAATTAGAGTGTTGCTTTACATTCCTCACATACATATGTAAAACCATGGATATAATGAAAAGAAAAAAAACCTAGTGAAATTTATGATATACCTTAGTGTTTGCTACTACTAAAATAGGATTTAAACAAGGTTGGCTACTTATACCATCGTTGTACGAGTGATATTTCGAATGATTGTGATTGATTTAAGAGATATTTCCCCGGGTACGAAATATAAATCAAGGTATGTATTACGTACGGTCCGACATTTACAGGTAAGATTCCAGCAGGTGCGTTTTGCCTGGCGACCAGTTTAGCGTGGATGTCACAGTAGAGTTTATTGTTGATGTTGTAGTAGCCGACGTTCTTCAGTGATGTTCCACAAGTCGAACATTTGAAGCATTCAACGTGCAGATTCTTTTCCTTTATTCGTACGAAGACTCCGCTGATTTGTTTATCCATGTTTATAAATTAATAAATTATTAAGGTAATAGTGATTAAGATTTTCATGATATTGTTTAAGATGAAATTAATCAGGAAATTAATTTTGTCTACACGTAGAATTTCTAACGAATTAAATTCTCCTATGGAATTTATAGGTGACCATAAGTTAATGTAATTTCTGATATTAGTGTCTGTCACTCAATTAAAATGTGTTGAAAGGAAACTAGACTGTAATATTTTAGCAAAGTGTAATGAGCAATAATTGATTTTTAAACACGTGTTTTTTTAGAATGTACAATTACGTGCACAATTTTCTGGGCAAAAAAATATAGATAATATTTAAAAGTTATTTCCTAAGCACTCTAAATTTTTTTAAATTAACATTTTTTATTGAGTAAAAAATTGGAATAATTGGTTTTTGTAATGTTATATTTGTTTAGTTGATCGAACTTGCATCGTATACATTTTTTCTCTGCAGCCATTTTTCTTAGAAAAAAACAGTTTTTTAAGACAATTTAAGTTTTTCTAAATTCGACTATAGAGGTTTAAAATATTTTGCTTCACACGGAATATAAAACTTTAACTATATTCATTCTACTTTTCGCCTAGAAAGTTGTACATAGTGTTGTACATTCCATCCATTATCCATCAAAATACAAAGTGTGTCACCCAATTAATAATGAAGGCTGTAAATAAAAATATCGAATATAATATCAAATATAATTGTATTTATATAATTACTATGATATTTCAAACTTTTAAGATGCTTATCGTATTATGTTAACCTTTTATTAATTTTATTTCTAATTTCTTTTCTAAACTTCCTAATTAATTTCATCTGATGTAGAACAATTAAATTTTGTATGTTTATGTTTGTTTATATAGGGTTTCATGTATGCTGGTAATTTTGTATCGATCGTTTATTGTCCTCGTCAAATAGAAGTGATGTATAAAATAAGAATCTGGAGGTATGTAAAACAAAAGTGATCGATTCAAAATCCCATTGTAATACCGAACAACGTCTTGCCCATTAAAAAAAGAGACATCCTTGCAAAAAATACAACATATATATAGAGTAAGATAGAGTATACAGAATAAAACAGATATGTGCAAAAAAGCTATACGTAAAACTAAGCAATACGAAAACACGATCAAAAGCAATAAGGAATGAGCCGTCAATCGAATAAAGACAAGCTTTCAAATATATACATCAAGGCTATAAAGTATAGTTATATCTATATAAAAATGAGTCATATTTACAAAAATAAAATAATAAAACGAATGTTCGTGCGTGTATAAGCGTCGTGACGAAAATAGAAAAAAAAAAGTACGTTTGAACATCGATGTGACTAAGTATTAAGAAAGTTGCGATCAATAATTACGTTACAATTCAGCGTCACGCTATTCGTATGCACGAATAATAAATTCCTAATCAATGTACAATAGAGTGCCGAATTTAGTTCGGATTGCACAATCTCTGAGGTAATTATATATCAAGAGATGGGAAGTAAATACATCTCGGCCTTGTAGCGAATTGACGGTTGATCCATCAGGGAGGAAGTGATTCTTCTCTCGCGCGACCTTTCGATCTCGGAAGAGTCAGATTTACGCACGGCGTCGTTAATTCGCCGTTCGCGAAAACAGTCGATTCAATCTTTCTAACTATTGCATATTAGTTTGTGCTTGTTTCTATTGGTGAGTTGTGAATTTCAGTGATTATATAATTATATCAGGGATGAATATTTATCTCGAACTCTTGAGTGATATCTATACAGTTTAATAGATTCAATATAGATCGTGGATTTTGTATTGTTTTTTTATGTTCCAGTTTTCACGATGTGTCGTTTGCTGTAAATATTATTCACACTATTCTTACTTCGTTCTGTTTATATGCCGATGACGACTGAGATTGAGATCAAATAATTGTTTAGACATGATTATTAACACGGCTTTCGTCAAGAATATACCAGTGGAAAGTGATTTTATAATAAGATTTGTTATTTTACTGATATTAATTTATATATCGTTACTCAGAATCGAATGACTGCCCGTGGAACATGAATTGTGCATGAATGTTTATTAATTTTCATTAAAAAATATGATGGAACGTTATAAACTTTTGGCATGTTGTTTTGGTGTCACAACAAAAAACATATTAAAAACAAAAATTACGATTTTACAATTAAGATTAGTTTAGCGTGTGTCGGACCAATGATTTTGAAATAAGCACGATGAACAATGCTTTAGCTTACATCAACTAAAACAAGCGCATTACGTATATGTAATATATGTTGACCCATTAATGTAGAAGTAGATATCTATATATATATGGATACATTTACTATATATCTGAATTTGTCATTTAATTTTTAATACCAAATGGTTTTTTCCAAATTTTAATATTAATTTTTCGAACACTATAGAAATCTATCCTATAATAAATTGTTTTTTCAAAAATTTAATATTTATTAGATGAAATGATGATTCAGGGATGATGCAAAGAGTGATATTAACCCATGCACGAAATAGAATTAAAAGTAAAATTCGTTAAAGTTAAATATATCCACTCTGCAATACTCTATTATTAAAAAATCTACTTGTGTAGCTGTATCCACTTGAGCATCAATGGGTTCAAACAAAAATGAACGTTAGGAGGTTGTGCAAAATTAAAAATACACAACGTAACGATAAGGACTACTAATATATAAGAACTACGAACGCGTGAAATAAAATATAACGATGTTAAAGCTACGTGCGCTTTTTTATATAATAAATGAAAAAGGGCTTTGCGATTTGATTTTTGTTTCTATATAAAAATTACACGATCGGGTTGTCGCAGTTGGTGCAGATGATGTAGCCGTCTCGAGTCTCGGGCTTCCTGACGGGCTGTTGGGATCCGCGGTGAAACGCGGGTGGCTGGCTCTTACCCAGCTCTGCGCTGAGGGGCGTCGGCGACCTTGGAGAGGTCGAGCTCCCGCCGACCGCGTGGCTCACCGACGAATAGAACTCCGTCCGCGCCGGAACTACACAAGGGATACGCCCACGCTCACTTTTTCGTATATTTTCTATTATCTATATCTCTTATCCGCTTGCGCTCATCGAGGAACTCGCATTTTCCCTTCTAGCTTTTTAAACAAATTTTCATTCGTCAAAATGCGTAGAATTTTATTCTACAACATTAAACTCGAGTATAAAAAAGTTTTGTCGTTTTTCATTCCACGTTGTTTCTCTTAATCATTTATTCAATTGTTTTACAATTATATAATTAATAAGTAAAACAATGATTAAACTAATATATGTTTTGATTAAGATTCAGCATACAAAACATGATGTATACAAATATAATTTTGCCTTGTATAAATGTCAGAAGTAGATGTGGTCCGCGTTTAGTCAGAAAATCTATGTGAAATTTCTCTTCACAGTAAAAAACACTATATTATAAAAACTGGTCCAATATATATGTTAAAATGAATATTAAAAGTTATGATTTATTTTTATTATTTTATAATATAAAATGTATTAATATTTATATCTACGAAGTCAAAAGATTTAAATGAATTTAAGGAATAAAAAACCAGTAGAAAAATTCGTATTCCTCGATTTTGATACCATCGAAACTCTTAAAGAAATGATAAAAATATGAAATTTGTGCCGATATTTAATGCTGGATTAACCAAGTATTGGGTAGCGACGTTGTTCGGCTGCACTGGCGATGGCCTGTAACTAAATCAAACTTACACAATTAGCCTTTCACATTCAGCGCAAATATTCTGACCGGGTGGAAGACTGGCCTGAGGTGTGCTCGGTGGCTTCGTTTCGGGTGCCTGGACCGAACGCAAACCTGCCAGGGCTGGCGACGTTGGCGACACTACTCCGCTTTGTGGTACTGATTCTACTACTTGGTCATTCATATATTTCTCTTTCGATTTACACTTATATTATTTAGAATTTTACTAACAAAGCGAGGAACACGACCTTTTCACAAACGAATTTTTTGAAACTGAGGAATGTGATTCTATCGTCCAAATAAAAAAACCCGTGTTACAGGGTTTTGTCTTACGGTCCCTAAGGACGAAGTTATACAATCTTTTTTAAATTCTAAGCGAAAAAGAACTTTGCACCAATTAAAATAACTCGAGTTCTATTTAATCTACATATATTACCTAAAAATAAAATGATAACTGGTATCAATATAGCTATTATTTGCAATTTTATTGTTTAAATAACTTAAACTGGTTAAAATACATTTGATCAAAAAATTGTTAGAGAAATAATATAAAAAATCAATCTAATTGTTTTTATGAGAATTAACGTAAATTTGTCAATTAATTATATTTAACGGTTTAAACTATTCAAATAAATCATGGTTCAAATAGTAGAAATCTTAATGCCATCTTTTTTCTTGTTTTTAGATAACTTTTCTATAAATTATGTAGAACTTAAGTTATGTCAATTGACGTTAAGTCCTTTTTTACTAAATTTCCTATAGAGTCCATGAGATAAATCCTTGGGACACGTGCGGATTTTCTTGCTTGGGTCAAAGAATCGTATCCCACAGTTTCAAATAAATTCTTTTCCCAGATACCATGTTCTCTCCTTGTTGATGCATTTTACTATGTGCAATACGATAATATATTTGATACAATTTTTTTAATATACATAAATTAAAATTTTATGTACTAGAATTTACTGAAATTGTTTTTTGTTTGTAGGTATGGAAATTACGAATACACTGATTTACAGTCATCTCAAATCAGCATTACTTGAAATCAATCAATAATATATTAAAATAATAAATTATTTTGTCTATATACTAATACATCAAAGTTGTACGCGAAATTAGATAAGTTGTTCTTATCAATTAATAATACCAATACGTTGATGCGTAATACATAATTATATACTAACCAGGCTCTGGAGTTTTAGGTTCTTTATCAGCCTCTTGGACCATTTTAAATACTTCGCTATTTTGTGCATTGTAATTTTTCTCGTTTTTCTTGAAATTCACTCTGAATAGAGTACAAGAAATTAAATATTAATATTTGTCCGATATTTACAAAAATTGTAAAAATTAATATTTTTCGTTACCCTAACACTCCACCAGCCAGAACTTCAGCTTGAGCCGAAAGCGTTTCAGCTATTGTTTCCTCGCTGTAAATTCCTACTGGACTGTTGTACTGCTTGTTAACGATTGATTTTACGGTGCCATCACTCGTTCCGTTTAACTATAATTAAAATTGATATAGTTTAATCATATTTAATCTCTTGTTAAACAAATAACAATAAATTTTTGATCAATGATACGAAACGTAGCTGTTGTAAATATAAAATAATAATATAAAATTGATAACATATAATAATATAATGAGTAATAGGATAAAAAGCAGTTCGATAAAATTGCACGCGTGTTACTTATATCACTGGACAGACTTTACGTTTAAATTACTGTAAGAGTTGTATATCTTATTTTTATTATTAATTTGATTGTAAAATATTGTCAAGATGAACTAATTAATTTTTTAACAATAAAATAGTAAATAACTATTGTTATATATATTATATTTTATTAATACAAACAAAAGATATTTTTAATGTAAATGTTTAGAAGTTTGTTTTTAATCTTTATTAATTTTTAAACTGTTAACTTTTATACTCCCTAAAATGATTTTTTTTAAACAGCATAGTTGGTTATATATTTTAAAATTTATAAAAGTGGTAATCTAAATTAATATGAAAATTAAATAAATCGATGCTAATGCAACATTATTATTTTACCAAATACCCTTCAATATAAGGTATAGAAGTTTTTAAAGAGAAAAATGTTCGAGTGAAAATTATGTATCGAATAATCGAGAGGCTGCCATGCCAAATCATAAAAATTCTTTTGCTTTGCACTACTACATAATTTTTGGAAAAGTTAATTATAAATAAACATGTAGTAAATTTTTATATAAATATAGGAATTTGTATAATTTGTTAGTTTCGATTATTCAATAGCACATATAGTAATATATTTATTACAACTTTTTTCTCCGTGGTATACAAGAGTAATATGACAAATAACGTAAAGAGAAGTGATATGAATAGTAAAAAGAGAATACAAAAATGAAAATTACAAATGGTTTGGGACTAAAGTTGTGTCCGCTACCGATGAGGTGAGTGTCCTGTTTCTTGGCTGCCAACGAGGTTTTCGTGACCGGGGTGATGTTGTTGACTGGCGCAGACGGTTGAGGCGATGGAATTGTCGCGGTTACCGGTGACACGCTAGGTCTCCACGTGCTACCACCCCTACAAAATTTAAAGTATATTCTATCTATATTATAAAAACAATAATAATAAATTTTAATTTGATAATTAATAATCTATCGCTATTAAACGAGAATACAACGTACTTTATTAGTTCGTCCGTATTAGTCAGGGATACATTTATCTAGAACATTGGTGTATAAAATATTGTTTTTTAAATAAACCCATAGATAAATCCTCGATATTCATCTCGAGCTCCTTAATTTATACCATTATTAAGCCCTTGAAAATTTTTTCGCGCATTCGGAGGAAGATATCAAATAATACGGATATTCTGTATATATAAACAATTCCGTTATTACCACACGTAGTGCCCCCGATCTCGTACGATAAACTCATAAGTTTCCAACAGGACTGTCATTAATAATAACACCATACACAACATTCTACAGCGTTACAAAACCGTTACAAAAGCAGGAGGGTCAGAATAAAAACGTAAGACGAATAAATGATGCTAGTAGAGTTTCGAACAATACCTTTGTACGGTCATTTCGAAGTTACTTCCCGCTCTGACAATGACATCCTGAGCATCTTTGTGCCTTAGGTTGTACATATCGGTGTTGTTCACTCTGATGACTGCGTCGCCCGCGCGCAGACCCGCCGCCTCGGCTGGTGAGCCGTTATTTACCTGCAATCAAAAGGAAGCATAATATTAACCGCTCAATCCCTTATTAACTGTCTTATTTAATTAATATTTAAATAGAGTATTTCATTATTATATATATATATATATCAGGGATGCATACGTCCTATCTCTTCAAGATTTTAAAATTAAGAATTGTAACCTGAGTAGATAAGTTCTATAAAGATTATATTGAACAACAGTTATATATAATGTTTTTTCGAAAAAATCAATAGAATTTGAGATAAATGGCTTTGAATATAGTCATTTGTTTAAAAAGTTGAAAAATTTCCATTTTTCGTGGTGGAATAACTCTTTGTCAAATTATTCTTAACACCTAAAAATTTTTTTCTATTTTCTGGAAGATATTTACAGCCTGTTATCAAAATTTGGTGCGATTTAAAAATGTTCATCATACCATTTGACGTGAAATAGACTATATATATATATATATATATATATTCTCAAATTCCAAATTCATTAACGGGATGTGACACCCTAAAAACAGAAAGACTATTTATTTTTTCTTGAACGAACAGTGTACTATATCGAAAAAAACGCTCTGTAACGGTGTTATATTTACTTTGAAGATAATCTATGAGTTTTTAAAAAAAATTTTATCAATAAATTAAAGAGATTTTTGAGCGGCCATGGAGCATTGTTTTTAGCTATATATTACCCACCAAAAATCTTTATTTCTATATAATTCATTTTAAATCAATTATTTAGTAATAATCGCACTGTAACGATGTTCTATTAGCTTTCAACAGTATCTCTAATTTTTTTCCAATTTTTAGTGTCATTAGTTTTTAAAATTTTTGAGAATTTGTAAAGGCCTCTGCAATTTGGGTATCACATCCCCTTAAAAAAATTTGATAATGCATTGCACTTAATTTTGGTATAAGTGTAGTTGATTTATAATTTAATAATCATAATCAAGATCATTGGTTAACGTTTATTTATCGCTATATACGAATGAATAATTGCATTGTTAAGACATTGTTTTTAAAATGTTGTTTGAGTAATTGTGAATCATTGATAAACCTTGGTATGCAGATGATACAATAAATTTCGTAGCCAAATAGATAGTAACTTTTGCCTTGGTCTAGGATATAAGTAGCGATGGGTATATACTATACATTTAGAAATGTCTATTATATATTATTTATTTATAGGCGTATATTATAAAAGAATATTTTATTCGTCGTCGCATGTCACTAGCAGAGTAATAACGTCGGATAAAATGTATATAAATTCGAGGTAATGTTCTACTTTCGCTTTCTCCAACGTAACACGAGAACTTTTCTCTCGTGCGCGGACCACAACAATTTGGAGCTTCTTCACCGTATGTTTACGAACGGGCGGTCGGATCGCTCGCGCGGCGCGCAAAAGTATTCGAGATATTTTCGTATGGCGATTCGATTGGATGACGATCAGCGACCTAATGAAAGTTCGGCGTCTTCTTATATACGCATGGACTGTGTCGCGTCTATTTTTACGGTCACTGGATCAAAAATCAGCAATGATTTACTGTTGAGTCTTCAGACCTATTCATATATATATATGTATATATATAGTATCTTTCATCGGTATATGTTTTAGTTTTTCTATTTTTTTTAAAGCGAACGATCAAACGTTTGATGATACTATTTATTCCGATATTTTTTAATGCTTTCTATACGAGCTCGATGCGTAGGTGCTATATCGTCTCTCTCAAAATATTCTAAGTAAATACGAAATTGTAAAATGTACAAGCAATTATAATGTTATATTATATAAATGTTATTAAGATTATAGTAACAAATCTTTGTCTGTATAATGAATTTTCAAACTCGTTGTAGGAACATTTATATTTATTTCTTTAATAAACATTGCATCAACATTAATTGCCTTCCCAGCAGCATATACATCAATATATATAAGTAAATTAATTATGTACCTGTATATCAATTAATAATTAATAAATTTGAAAAAATCACGGTTAATAAATATTCCTTTCGCATTTGCAAAGCTGTAGAGTATTTTTAGTAAAATAATAATCGTATGAAAATGAGAAGAAGAGCTTAGCAGCGGTAAATGAAAAGCCTATAAAGTTATAGAACAAGAAGAATGATGCGGGTGGTAAGTGTGCATACTGGGAGAGACGTCGAACGCACGTCGCAACATCGTTGTCCTCGATTCTCTCTTATGCCCCTCCGCGCCATCGGAAATAATTAATGGACCACTACCCAATCGCGTGTACGGGGGTGGGGCCTGCCACTATAAATACACGCGCGTGCGCGCAATTTATCCGCGCCTCACTTTTATCGCTTCAAATGCGTATAGTCCTTCATTTTCGTCCACTTATGTACGCTTGATGTTACTTCAAAAGCTTATTTCTTGAAAGAGTAATGGGTTGCTCATAAATCTGTACAATTTTTTATATATACACTAAATATTGACCTTTTATGTAAAAGTGTACGTATAATTGAGAAACACTTCTTCTTTTTCGGATTATATTTTAATATTTTCTATTTTTTTTATATTGACAAACAAATATTATAAAATTCGTATACAAAGAACTTAATTTTACAGTACGCTTGACCGTATAATATTTAACTACGTCAACGTCCGTTTCGCGAAGTTATTTTTGAATTCATAAATACTTTCGACCACTGATTTATTATACGTACTAAAACAAAATTTTAACTAATTATTTGCAATTTGTCAAATATGTAAATTAATGCATAGTCAACGTCACTGACTAATACTTAATTAATCACGAAAAATTCTAATATAATACCAAATAAATTAAAAATTATCAAAACAATGTGATTTAAAAAGTTGTGTAAAAAATGTTTACAACCGGAAATCTATATAGGCGTTTATAACCCTCAGGATACACTTGAAATAAATTAACTTTATATTACAACATTTTCAGTGCCAAAAGAAGATTTGAATAATAAGTCATCCTTGATTTTAACTGTGAAATAATATATTTACAAGGTATTAATTTATGTAATACGAATTTGACGCAGGTTAAACGCTTGTCCACTTGATTAAACTGCGCTAGGTTGTGTAAACGTAATGCAACAAAGTTTAGATCCTACCACCCTCACGTGGCATGTGACCTATGAGATAATTCAAATTTAACAGATCTAACACCGTCGTAACTTTGTAAGATGTAGTCCATTATAAATTAAGTGTTGTGTACACATTTGTGCCAATCTTGTGTTTAAAAAATTAAATATTTGCAATTAATTTAAAAACTTTAATTTTCCGCGATAATCCAAATAAATTTATGAATTAAAAAGCAAAACAGTTGAATTAAAAATTGTAATAATTTCTTACAGAATTTTTATTTTTCCTTGCGTAGATATAAGTTAATAAATAATACAAAAGATATAGTTATATGCAGGATAACGATATACGTGAAACGAGGAATAATTTTTTACATTTTCGAAAGATGAAGATCCGTTACTTTGTATTCGAATCAGTTCGAGTGTTAACTTTCCAAGCGCAGTAACCGTATATTTTTTAACATCAAGAACAATATCGCCAATAATTTAAGAATTTTACGGATTCGCAAATGTGGCGAATCGGGTAATAAAAAAAAATGTACTCGAAGGAAAGGTGGGGGTTATAAACATACGTGAACTCCCATAATACATGCGGTATTATCGTTTAGTTCGTTTTTGCGCATTAATAAGTTCGGTGGTATAAGACGCAAATAGCGTTCGCGAATCACGTACGTTGCGTCAGCGCCGATTTCGAACGAAATGTAAGTTGAAACCGACTTCCGATCGATTTGTCCCAATTCTCGTCATTTCTCGTATACGTTGTTCCTCGAGTCGAACCTTGTTTTTCGTGTACATATATATATATATATACCTATATACGCTGCTAAGGAAGGAAACGAACGCGGCCCGTATAATGGCCGGTCTGGCCCGTCTGGGCGTTCGTTATATACGAGTTGTCTGTTTTTCTTTCGACAACTCGGCGCTTTACGTCGTAAAGTTTACGCGACGCCGGGGCGTGTGACACGGCACCTCGTTCGCGTGATCCATCGAGACCCTCGGACCTCGATGCGTGCCAAATGTTTGTATTATTTTTACCTTTACCGCGCGCTTCCTCTCGTTTCATCGGGAATTACTATCTGAATGTCGTTTTTTATGCACCAAATTAATTAGGATCTACATCCTTCCAAACACTGGATTCTTCTTGCTAAGTCATCTTTTGTTATCGATCATGGCGCTTTCCATATAAATACGTAATGTTTCCCCCGAAAATAATATATAGGTGAAATAATAGAAATATATATAAACAGGAATGGTCAGATTATAAAATGTCAATTTATAGACGTATAAATTATTTAATACTTTTATTTCACATCTTCCTGATCACAACCAAGTTATCAATCTCAAACCGAGATAGTAATCATTGCTAGTAAATACTTAGCGCTGAAACGCGTTATGGTCGATTTTCTAATTAGGATTAATAAAATGAAAACATCTCGAAACTTTCACATTAATTTTCCACACTAAGAATAGTAATTCTTTGCTTCAAAGAAATAGTGTATTTGCCATTGTTATAAATTCTTTACTTCGCGGCAAATGTCAATTTCTTAAAATGAAACCTAATATTCTTTATTAATAGACATAGATTTTGAATTAATTTATAAAGTTAAAATTATTATTAACGAAGGAATATAATTATATATCTTACTGAAAACATTCGCTATATTTAATTACGCTATAGCATATGAGAGTCAATGAGAGTCAGGTAGACATATACTTATAACATTAATGCATAAAATTTACTATGGAGTTCAAAAAATCGTCGACTCCCTCTAGCGGTGCGTGAAAAGATTATCCTTACGATGCATTATATTAATAATAATAGTTAATCTATTACGTATTAATAAAAGAACGTCTTGATTAAGACAAAATAATACAATCGTTTTTGACCAAAAATTCAAGTGACTGGATTGTTAATAGTTAAAACATCTGCCTTTCGCCGTATTCTAATCCACATTTCTCAACAATTAATAATATTCTTGACTCAAAGAATCTCTTTTCTCAGTGCATGAATAGTAAATTTGAAACCTAAACTAATAGATTACGTTAACTTTTTAAAGTTTTGTCAAACAGAAAAACAGTAATGAACACGATAAAATTTAAATCAAATTACCTTAATAGTTTAGCTAAAAACATTTTTTTCGCCTATTCTATTAAAACAATCAATCTATAAATTACAAGGAAAGAACATCAGCATTAATCAAAATCAATCAAGTATCAATAATTCTTGGTAAAAATTATATCAGATGTATTATAACAAAGAAAAAACTTGACCTCTATTTATTTATTTATTTATTATAAATGAAGAGACCCATTATTGAAAAATATATATACAAATTTACGTTAATTTCTAATTAAATATTTTCATTGATTTTTTATCCTATTTTTTGACATTTTTTTTTGAGCCGTTTAAGGCTTTTTAGCAAAACAAAGTTAGTATGAAAGCAGTTGATTTAAGCTTTATTTTTTGTTTTCAATTGAAATTATAAGTTCTTGTAGAACTCGAGTTATTTAAGTAATGTAATGTTTTTTCCTTAGATTTTTCGAAAAAGTGCAGGAATAACTTTGATTGTATAGTTTTGTATTTTTTAGTATACACGGAGAGAAATAATTTGTAAATATTACAAAGCAGTTTGGTAAAAATTCCTAAACTCTCAAGTAATGTGGTAACAAACTGCGAATCTCGTAATTTTTACCAAACTAAATTGTAATTTTAATTTTTTTTTTAACATCAGAAAAAAAATTTTATTCCTCCCATATTATTTATTTTTGAGTTTAATATTATTCGAGTGTTATGGAAATTTTAAATATTTAAATGAAATTTAATTAGTGAAAAAAATTCTGGATGTCATCGGGATCGAACCTGCGAAGTTTGGGTTGAGAATCCAAGTCCTTACCATTGCGCCACCGCGTCACTTGCATGTGTTTCATCGAGTCGTCCTTTTAAAGTAAACAAACGAACGACGCGATTCCAATAAAAATTTTATTTATCGCTTCTTTTCGGTATCTCGTGCTGTACTGTTGTTTATAGAATTTCGTAAACAGTATAGGAAAAAATCAGAGTTAATAAAATTTACAAGCTTAATTGTAAAATTTAGTACGCTAACTCCACAAATTTTACTACATTTAGAGTAAATTTTACTACATTTACTGTAAATTTTACTTAGCAGTTTGGTAATTTTTTCGGTTTTTTCGGTCTGTTACCACATTACTTGGGAGTTTGGGAATTTTTACCAAACTCCTTTGTAATATTTTCTAAATATTTCTCTCCGTGTAGACAAGTAATCGCCTTGTCTCTACACGTGATGCGTGATTTTTACTAAGGATTATATATACTTGATAAATTTTGATTTATAACAAAGAACATGCCTGGAATTATTTTGAGAACAACAATTTTAATGAGCAATGGTATATGAATATAATATGTATGTGTGTGTGTGACCAAATAATAAATGTGGTTGGTAAATCAAGCAGATTTGAATGAAGGGAGTGTCAGATCCGCATGAGCAAGCAAACTGAGAATAAATAATAAAAACATTTAATTTTTAAATATTTATAGTTATAAATAAATTTTTAAAATAAATATTGGTGAGTCCGTAATGATTATATTAAAATTTTTAACGAAACAAATAATAAAATAGATATATATCTAACAGATTTATTTAAAAAGGATAATAAACATATTTAAAATACCTCAAACGCGTTGACTACCGAAATAAATGTTCGGACTCTCCAGACACAAAGGTTCATTGACTGAAATGGCACTTATAAGAGAGCGCACGTGGAAGATACACGTGGTGGGTTCCTTTTGAGGCTCTAAGCTTATAAGAGCACTTTATGATCTTTAATAAGCTCCTCTTTTGTAATCTAACAGCAACATCTTAACAATCATACGTGTATTCCAATAATTATAAAATAATATTCCGTTAATTTTAATTCATAAAAAGTATAGAATTATGTTTGTGTTACACACTATTATATTTATTTAATTGTAAGAAAAACTACTTTTAAATAAAAGTTATCTCAAAATTTGTTGAAATTAATAATCAAAAATAATTTCCATAAATGCAACCTCAAAAGAAACATTAAAAAATTGATTTCGAAGTCTTTTTTATAGTCGTAGATCATCGGCGAACTAATCATTAATATAAAAGATTACTATAAGATTACGTTTTACATGCTTTTGTGAGGCTATGTTATACAAATTGAATCGTGGATTTCTAAAGCTATTTGAGGTGGTGCAGATTACATTTAAGAAATACAGGTACATATGTATATATTTTGTTGGTAGAGTATCACACTATTTTGTATAACAGGTATGATCGGAGTAGTGCAAATATATTTTTGCGTAACATTATTAAATTATTTAAAGAATTTAATTTGTCTGGATGTTTACTATGGTAAAATTCCCATTAACTTCACCAACGCAATTAAATTAAAAATCTTTGGGTTTATGCGCTTTATGTGTAATAATTAAACACAGCAATACAACATGTTTTTAAAGAGCATGTTTTTCTCACTTTCCGAAAGAGAGCCAAATTACGATATTTATATACGCTTAATCGTTATTTACTTAGTCTTTTATCCAAAAAAAAAAAAAAAAAAAAAAAACTAAAACGTGCAGTAGTACAAATGTGTGGATGTAACTATATAACAACGAAAAATCTCCGATATAGAGAATAACAACGAGATGAAATAAAAATAAGATAAATTTCGCAATCGTGTTGCTCGACGGTACGTGCGATAAAGAAAGCGAGCACGAAAAAAATGAAAAGACACTAAGTTACCGCGTGACGCCGTGTATCTGTGTATACATGTACACACGCGCACGCACACGGACACGCGCGCACACACACACACACACACACATATACATATATACATATATATGTATATGTATATTCAAGAGACGTAGGACACGGCACGTAAGTCAGGGTTAAACCTGTCGCGGGCACCGTGAAAGCCACCTCTAAAAATAGTCCCGAACCGGTCTAAAAATAACGCGACATCCCCCGACTCCCCACCGCGTCATCTCTCGAGTATCTCTTTCTGTCCCTTTCTCTACGGTGATGCATACTCTTGTAATGCGCAATGCTTTCTCGCTCTACCGCGAATGCAGATTATATATATATATTCCATAACGCGTAAGACCCGGTAAGACCCGATGGCTTAAACGACATTACATATAATCTTTTTTTTACTTTGACACTTTGCGACTAAATATTTTCGGTGTGTTACACATTCCGGTTTACGTAACGATTGATTTGATATAGATTTTTTACCTGGTGTTACAAATAACCAGTTAGTGCACGTATACGTGATATCTCGACTCAGTACACCTGGGATTAAAGAGTTACCTATAGGTATATAAAATTAATATATTTTATAATGATTCACTGTACGAATATCACCGATTTTGCAATGTTTAAAGAGGTAAATTATAAAAATATTATTAAACATACTTGTAATCGTTTTTTTTAAGTAGTATAATAAACAATTATTTAAGAAAGCGCATTGCACCGCACGTGGAATTGGAAAATAAGAAAGAGAGAGAGAGAGAGAGAGAGAGAGAGAGAGAGAGATTAAACGAAACGAAGCAAGGTGGCTCATTTCGTACGTAATTAAAGACGTTTCTCGAACCCCTCATAAAGAGCTACCAAAGCGTACCGTCAGTTTTAACAACGAACATATATTTCCTAGCGCGGTGCTCTCCCTTTCTTTACCTGACAAAGAACCGAGGTAAAGGTGAGTGAGAAAGAAAGGGAAAGACAGATGAGAAGAAGCTTAATGAGAGAAAGAAGAGGATAGAATCGGTATACGCCGGAAAAAAAGGAGGAAGGCGGGAATGTGTACCGAGGCGCAATGGGGGACGCTCGCAAACGTGCACGCGTACACCGAGGCTCGCGAACGAGCGCGCGCGCGCGACTTATCAGGCACCGGCGATCCATCCCGCATTCCACGCGCCTATATGTGCGTGCGCGCGTACCGAGAGAGATCACCTCGGGCGCCGTGTCGGCAAAAATATTGCGCGCGCGCTGAAAGAATACTTTTCGAAGGGAGATATGGAAAAAGGAACGCTTAAACCTCTCTCTCTCTCTCTCTCCCTCCCTCCCTCTGTACACCTCTTTCTTTCCTTCTCGTGGGTCTGGTTTATGCCTTATCTTGCATTTCATAAAAAAGGAACCTCTTCTCCTTCCTTAATTCGTTGCGCCAAACGTTTTGATTATTTTCGCAAAAAATCTTGCGGGTGTACGTTACACTTGCTAAGTATAAGATTGTACGTGTACTAATTTAGGTTGTTAATTATTCTTACAAACAATGAGTATTCATGTACAATTTTATGCACACGAAGATATTTTTTTTTATATAAATTATGTTTTTCTTTAAAATAATTAGATATTTTTATTCGAATTTTAAGAAATTAACCAATATTTTACGATGTAATAATGTGATTAAAAAATTTTGATTGTAACATGATTATTGAAAACGGAAACATTAATAATTTATTATTTGAAGATAAAAAATTTGTTTTCTTTTTCTAGTAAATTTTGTATAAAAAATTTGATTGAATAGTAAATTATAGTTTTGTTAGGATAATAATGCTGCATATCCTTTTACAATAAACGACCTTCACGTTAAAAGTGTAATTTTTATAGGCGGCTGAAGTATTAATGCGAAATTCATATTTCAATGAATTTAATTGGATATGTAATTATAATTAAAGTCTGCATGATAATTACGTCAAATTTATGTTTGTAACTTAATTGCCAGAAGATGAATAGTTCCTGCGCGATAATTATCTTTATTACGAATAAATTATTGATTATCTTCTACACATACGTATGCACGGTTAATTTGTTTGATGTACTACCCTTTTGTCAGTCACAAAGTTATGTAAAAAAATTCTGGTTAGTACGTTTTCATTAATTACCAAATTATTTATGTTGAAATTAAATGTTAACGTCTTCAATATATCAATATATATATATTAAATTAAGTAAATCAATAATTATCAATATTGCGTGTATCCAAAGAGATGCTTTATTTTGTACGAAATCTATTGTATTATATATCATTTTTTTATTGCGAGATACATTATTTTCTTTTTACTATTCAATGGAAAGAATTTTTATCGAATATGTAATTTTTATCGTTTAATATTTGTAGTGCACCTACATTTTATATCGTGCGAAAATTCGATAAACTTACCATCAGCTTACTAAACTTGTTTGGACGTTAAATCCTTGAGCTTATATACGAAATTATAAGAAATTTCGTGTACCGTGGATAAATTTTGAAATTTTTTCAGCAATGCGCTTATGCTTAGCTAGCATTCTTGAAACTAATGTATTGCAATTGTTCTCCCTCCTTAAAAATGAAGGAGGTACTTAGGTCATGCGCGTCAATGTTATGTAAAGTGGGGCAAGCCTCGATGCGCCGTCGATATACTTCGATGCGTGCGAACGAGGAGCCAATCCTGATCTTCTTGACCAGTCGTACTTGCCTGGATCATTGAACTACACAGTTAATTTAGTTCTTTCGTGTACTTTATTTCGACTCCCCCGAACTACCAACCATCCCTCGGCCCTAATATCTTCATAACCCACGTAACAATATATATACACGAGTAATCGAAGAAGAGAAACAAAATTTCTTTCTATCATATCACACTGGTTTAAGAAATTCACAAATGTTATCTGGTTCAAGGTGTACATAAAGCTTTTGAAAATACCCAGGAGGCTTATTAAAATAACTTAGTATTTTAAAATGCGCAGTCAAGGGAAAAAGATGTTGTCGAATATGTAAGTAGGTAGAGCCTCGACAAAGTTAAAAGAAAAAGAAAAAGAAGATAAGAAAAAAGGAAGGAACTGACGGAGACGAAAAGATGCGCGCGTCCTCGAAAATTCCTCGTAAAGAGAAAAGAAGGCCGAAGAGTGAGAGGAGACGCGGAGTGCCGCTTTTCCCTTCTTGATTATTACAACGCTGTCCCGAAATTTATGCTCCTGTTTACCGCGAAGCGCGTGCGGCATCGGGTGCATTATCGCGCTTACCGCGGATTTACGAGTCTCCCTCGCGCTCGCGCGCGTCGCTTCGTTTGCTCTCTCAAGCGAAACGTGGGAACGCCAAAGTCCTTCGACGCCTCCGCCCCGCGACGTCCTTTCCTCGTAATCGTAAAATCACCGCTTACTCCATCCAATTTGGCCGGAACTACTAATCTTCGGAACGTTACCGCGGATCTTGACGGGCTTTCGGTTAAACTTGGAAACGCGCGAGATTTTTCGAATTTTTTTCCCCTTTCTCTTCCTTTCCATTCTATACATTTTGTGTCTTTATTTTCTCTACCTCCAACAGTGGTTGTAACATTCTCTTCCAAATAAGTTATTTATTTATATGTTCATTTTTACTTTATTCTTTTTTTTCTATTTTTCACGCTAGTAAATAAATATATATAGTGATCCATTTTAATTGAAATGCACATGTGATGAGATCCAACGACCTTATAGAAATTCAGCTGCAATTATAAGGTGATTTTTTGGTCAAAATACTGTGCATGAGTTACACGTATTTTAAAACCTAAACTTTTACTTATAATTTTAAAAAAACCTTGCATAATTTTGTCATGAAAATTTATATTATATAATCATATTCTAACATTTGAGTAAAGTCCCTATGCGTCCTCTATTATCAGCGTAATATAGAATGCAATAATTAAAAGTTGATTCATTTTAATTGTTTTTGTAATCAACTACCATTCATTACAGTAATAGCTTCTGATAACATATTAAAAAATAGTTTTCTCAAACAAGTTCGTTGAAAGTTTTAAATAAATGCGGTTTCGGAATCTCTGTATACAACTATTCTTATTCTCTTCGCACAAAAAATGCTTTTTAATTATTTTTTGTAATGACCATTTACACATTCCTGGTATAATGGATGCAAACTCTCTTGTTATCATTATATAAAAAAATGTTTATAACTTTTATTGTACAATTTTGTTGTATAAATATAATTCAACACGCTTGTTTATTTAAAATAATAATTATGCCAAAGCAAAAATTGTCGTAGCTATAATGATATACGCATATCAATATCATATATAGGCATGTATAGATAAACAAAGCGGGAAATTAAGTTTGGTAGATGCGGCGCGGCGTTGCGCGTCACGCGATGCAGGAATTCGAGCGGTTCCAACGGATCCACCTCGGTCGCCCTCGCCAAATGTGACGTCATCGCCATTGGAATGACGAGCTTGTGCATTCGCGACTGATGCGCGCGGGCCGAGCCCGCCTAAAAGACGCAAATATTTCGCATTTCCTTTCCCGCCTCCGCATGATATATTCGCGTTTGCGGAAGCGATAGTGGAAGCGATCGCGTATGTAAGTACACATGTATATACATATTATGTGTAAATATATGTTTTACCGACACTACGCGATAGCTTGATAAATAACGGTATTCATCAATCTTCCAAAAATATATATATGATTGATCGATATCGTACGTCGTAATGTTTGCATTAATTTTATCAACAATGTGACATTGCATAAGATGTATCAAAGTTTCAAATTTCAAGGTGTAGATTATAATCTTTAATTCTAAAAAAAGATATGGTCATTTTGAAAATTATATTTTTTTAAAAAATGAGAGTATAATTATTAAAATTTTTATATTATTGGCTCATGTAAGATATATACAATCTGCGCGAATACATAAAATTTACTTCAATACATTTCTTCCAAGCTTACCTTGTATATTTGATTACCGAAGAATAAAAAGTATTATGTTAAACAAGTATAATAATCGTTATAAGAAACAGGATATTCGAAGATAAAGTGTGAAAAGTCACATAAGCATCGGTTATTTTAAAGATTCAAGTAAAGTTTCTGAAGAAAAAATAAAATTTCAAAAAGAGCGAGTTACGGAAATAAAAGCGTGCATATAAACATTAACGTTGTCAAAATAAAGGAAAGAGCCTCAATAGCGGTGTAAAAATGAACGCAAACAAGTTGCACGATTCACCTGTGAAAGGATTTTTATTGTACAGGTTAAACTCGTTGATCTTATACAAAAAAAAGCGTAGTTGTGAAATGAAATCTCTTCTAAAAAAGAAAGAGGCGCAAAACTGAAAAAAAACCCGTACGAAAAGAAAAATAAATAAACGAACGAAGGAAGCGAGAGAAAATGATGCAGGGTCGAGTTATCGAGAGTCCTCGTCGCGCGTTATCTCCGCGACAAAGAAAAGCGCGTGGTGTATACCAAGCGCGAATCCACGCAATGATTAATCGGACCGCGGTTTTGTTTGTTTCGCGAAGAGGCTTTATTTAGAGGAGTCTCGATGATTAATTGCGATCGGCTCGAGACGGATGGGCTGCCTGAATCTCGAGGCTGGTTAATTATTGGGTAATCTAGCGGTCTGGCGAGTTGTCGCAGCTCCTTCCAAAGAGCGTTATTAATGTCTTATCTAGGACGGGTTGCTAAGATAACTCGCCAATTTCTTTTTTACCTTTTGCAACTCCGAGCCCTCGCGGGGATTGATGACGCGATGCTTCACGATCATGGATTTTGACACGACTACTTGCGGTAGCGCATTCTTTCGCTTGTGTACTCTTTGATAAACGCTTTGTGCTCTTGCTGTGCATATATTAAACGAACGTACGCGTGTGCAGCTTTTCTTGCTTACACATCATGGATTCCCGGTAGTGCTAATAATCTTTCGGGATTGGTAACTTTCCTTTAATATTTCTGGTTACGTGTATTCTTTCTTATTTTATTTTGCAATAACAATTAGTTTTTTATATAAATAATATAAAGTTTATTTAAAATAATTTTTATTTTTTATAAGTAAATAAATTCAATTTTTCTTAAATTATAAAGACAGTTTGCATATAGTTTGGATGAAATAAAAGACGTCGACCTAAATTTTCTTATTCTATTCAATATTATAATCATACGTTATATATTAAATTAAACACGTCGTATTTTAGTTTTATAAGTCGATCTAAATCTTATATAATAGGATAAATAAAATACTGCATCATTTGAATTAATGCAAAATAATAAGTTACATACACATTTTAAATAATGTAAACGGAAAGTCATATATATTATAAGTAAATATAGAACATAATAATTCATCATTGCGATCATATTCGGAAAATAAATACAGTCTGTAGGATCTCATAGCTGATCTAAACGGATATACCCTAAGGTACTTCGGTTAACATTGATAATGGAGAGACAAATTGAGTAAATTACAAGATTATAGTAATACCTACCTATCTACTAGAAAATGTATTAAATGGTAACATTTATTAAGTTATCGCGGAAAAAAAATTTCAATTACAAATATTAATTTATTAAAAATCTATATAGATATACTATAATTTGTGCGTAATTGATTATTTCTCTTATATATTATCTGAACATACAGTATTTTACTGTACAGTATATACTTTGAATTAATTAATATACTATATGTATATTCAAAATAAATTTGCAGAGCAACATTTCGTATTGTACTTGCATTATAGCGAATATTACAGTCGCGCGCACATATATATATATAAATTTTATAGAATTTCTACTTAAAATGGTAGGTCATTATAAAGGCATATATATGTAATTCGGTATCAGCAACCCAGGAGCTATCATAACATAAGACACTTATTATTTTACCCGTAGTTCTCGTTGACTGTAAAACCATAATTGAGTATAAATCATGAACCCGTAGAGCATGCGTATCGGCCTTATACGGGTCTCCTTTGAACCGTGTTAAGGTTATAATTACATTTACCAATTTCCTTTTTTCCACGTACGTATTTCAAGTTAGACTTTTTATTGTTCCGTATACGCGATTATTTCAATCGAACAATACACAGACACGCAATTTTAATGATATTAATAAAACATTTCATTCGCAATATGCTTAAAAGAATATTCTAATCGAATTTGTAAATTAAAAATATTTAAATGTCCTCATTATCTTTGTTGTGTTTTATAGCATTCGTAGGAATGAATACGGGTAAATTGTCTGTAATATTTATATATAATTATTGTAATATTGTAATAAAATAGTGAAAAAAAGGGTAAATAGATTTATATGCACCAGTAAATCCGTAAAATGTAACCTCAGGTAATAAAACCGTTTGACCCGATCGATCCGCGATTCGTTTATTAAATCATGGGATAAAAGACAATTAAAATCAATGACCAATCGATGTAACGAAAAGAAAAAGCTTAATAATTCGACTCGAAACGAATTACGAATGCAATGAGGTTATTTTTCGGTTCAACGAGGCGCGGCAAACCGCATCAAACGTTGCCGCGCAAGTGTGCTATATACATCGCGTGAGCTCGACGAATAAAATGGAATTGAAGGTATATATATATATATATATATATACAGAAGAGGAAAGTTTCGGCGGTTCCGTGGTAATAGTACAAAGGACTCGAGTGAGTTTATACCTAGATTGAAAACGAAGCAATGTCGCACGACGAGTGTTTACGGTTACGAGCGGTCGATTTAATGGCGGTACATAGCGATGCCGCGAAACCCTGATAAACCTGGAATATAAATTGAGTGGTATAGGGTTAAAGTTCTGGTCAATGAGAACGAAGATGCGGAGACGATATTTACTAAATAAAGGATCTATCTCTTACATTGCCAACTCAAGGTAAAAGATTACGCGATTATCTGATGCTATACGTACTGGTTAAGGGTTAACCAATATATGTTAAAGTATAATATATATACGATCAATCAAATTCAACGAAAATATAACGATTTTATAGTTACATGTATATAATTAAATAAAAATTATTTCACTGTAAAATTAATTTAATATTTTATCCATGTCTATATCTACGTTAATAGCGATTACGTAAGTTATGCATATATATATATACACCATACCGAGGAAATTAAGAGAGAGAAAATGTTAAGAGTATCTCAGGTACAGAGGCACAGATGCAAAAACTCACACGTAGAAGGAAGAATAACGTATACGTAACACGCAGTTGGTTACTCCGGTGACTAAGGAGCGATTAGAAAAGTACCTAAGGGAGTCGCGCTCGCGATCGCGCTTATATATACCAGTTGGTTTCTCGAAAGGAAACGTACGGTTGGGTATAGTTACGGCATCGAATACGACGCCCCGCAGTTTCGCGTCCAGGAAGCGACGAACAGAGGTCAGCGCTTCGCAGCGGGGCGATATCGCGCTCCCGCGCTGGCATAGATGCGGTCCCGGTCCTTTGTGTTGCTTTGAACGCGCGGCATCTGGTAAAAGGTGGAGGCGGAATGCATTATGCAAAAAAGAAACCAACGGATTATTCGGCTTATTCGAGTCTTTCAGTTGCAACAAAAAATTCGGTTTACCGTATATCCAAGTATACTTAGTTTCGCTAACTACGATCGATACTCTTGTGCAATTTGTATGTATGTATATATATATTATACCGGCGCATCAGAATGCACGCAACCTTTCATTGTGAGAAAAAATATTGTTCATTATTATTTAACGATAGTCAAACTTTTTATTTTCTCGACAAGCACGTCCGGTTGTGCAATTTACTTCCCCTTCGAATATTATTATTATTACCATTTCGTAATTATTTTTTCCGTGAAGATAACCCGATAACCCAATAAATGTTACGTTTTCTGATAAATTATTTTGTTCTGATATTGAAGAAATTGATTCAATTATATAAAATATAGATAAAATATAAAAAGGATGATAGAAGAGTGTGAAAGCACCGATATACAACCCATGTTCTATCTGGGTTCTACCCTCAACAAGCTAAACGTTGATCCATTACTACCTGTTTTGTATATCACAGAATATAAATTTTTATATCAATACGACTGGAGGGAAAAACTAAAAGATCCATCGAATAGTTTACGATAGGAAATGTTTATCGGTCGCGTGTGCAGGTATATCAATGACGCATATATATATATATATATATGATAAATGACTATGGTGATCCTTTAAGAAGTAGTCGAGTCACATATACACACATACACGTAAGGTATCACGATATATTTACATAATTGAAAGCGAAAACGTGGCTACGTCAGCTTGGCAGTCATGAAAAGTTGGAAGGACCCCGAGTCACGGTGGATGTACAGACGTATATATATACAGCAGTCATCGATGACGCTCACGTATTATACAGAACGAAGAGAAAAATTCATAATGCGATGCGCATGGGAATTGGAATAGGAAATAAACCTGAATCACTTGGACCTTACTTTCTTTGGTCAGACTTCCGTGTATCAAGCATATATAGACGTCATAACTCTGTAAGTGTGGGTGTGTATGTGTGTGCGTCTGCACCTTGGGAAATACCTTTCGTGTATTGACCCACGAAGTAGTCGTTTATCATGTGTTTCGTTTTTTTTTTCTATCATATTTTGAAGATGGATAACGTAATAACTTGTCAATATTACGTAATCATAAGATTACTCATATATGTGTGTGTGTACGAGTGGTCTACGAAACATTTGAATCGTTCGATACAGCGATTAAACGAGAAACGTATTATATGTTTATACTTTTTTTTAAATTAATTTTGTAAGTTAAAACAGTTAATTAATATTTTATATTGCTTTACTAACTTCTGATGTGTGATTACAATGATCCATGCGATATCAGATATATTTTCGAAATTGTAAAACATTAGAGAGATGAATTGTAATAAGTGTTTGAGCAGCTTATTGATATTATATTTTAAGATACATCTTATAAAGTAATTTAAAAAAATGTCGTGTGCAATTACATAATTACAATAAATATAAAAAAATATTACCATAATGTAAGTATATCCTTCCCTGGGACGTTTTAAATGTGGTTAAAAAGTGTTACCAGTTTTTTATTTTCATTTGTTAGATTGAAATCAGCTGTACAATGATGTTTGACAGTTGTCAAGTTAATTTTTTCCTTATATAAGAATTTTTTAACGCGTGAATGAATATCAAAAGCACAAGCTAGCTATAGAAACAGGATTAATAATGTTTTTGGCAAATATGATTCCGATATTAGAAAATTATACATATCTTTTCTATTAAAAAAAGCATTTCACGACTAGCAATTGATAGACTATTTTTTAAAACCTATTTGTTTTCAGTGTTTAAATAATTAATGCGGTTTGTGATATCGAAAATAAATCAATAATATTATCAAAGATAATATTTAAAAAATATGATAACTTTGGAGAATATCCATTGAATACATGAACATTAAATCTATGTATATATATTTTTAATGTGAAAAACGAAACTTTGTCGGTTAACCGTAGCTGTTCCCTTTGTATCTCTAAACAAGTTTTTTAAATAAAGTCTTAGGTATGGTAATAAACGATGAGCTATATAATTTATGCATTTCCAGACTGCCCCATTTTTATAGACAACCTCGCTTGCATACGAAGTTATATAAACTTCAATAAAAAAAACAGTTTTATCGTGTCTCTCCAACAGTAGCAATGTATTTACAGCTATACTTATATAAAAAAAATTATTAATTGTTACTACATATATCAAACATAGCTTTGGTTAAAATAAAATCGGGTCACGTATTTCGTTGCAACTATGGGACTTGTTTTCTGGTACACAAATAAGAAAGAAATCGTGTGAAATTCAATCTTATAGGCTATTTGACGAAATTTTTACGTAGATAATGAAAATTGTGAAAAAATATGCTTCAGTTAAATTGCTGATAACCCGGAAACAATTAAAGTTTGGCGGAGACGCACTCTCGGTAAATGACGAAAGATAAGCCTACAGTTGCTGATAGTAGATGGATGCATGACCCATACTTGTGACCCACACTTGTACTCACACTCATAACCCCTGGGAGATGCGAGGCAGTTGCGGAAATCTTACACGGAAAGAAAAGGTTTCGTTATAGCAGCTAAACCCCTTTTGTTGCAATCGGTTTTGTCGTGATGCAAAAAAAAAATTGCTATGCTAACTAAAAGTATTTCTGTACGAACAAATACATTTAGTTGTGAGGACAAAAGCGATTTGCTGCATGCATTTTGTTGTTGTACCTAAATACTTAGTTGCCCCATCTATTTACTTTGGTTGTGAGAACCAAAGGACGTACCGCAGCGCCAACTAAACGAGTATCGCCAACAAAATATTTGGTTGACACACCTAAACTCTTCTCAAAAAAATCGATTTGTTCTCACAACTATAACTTTAGTTGAGGCATATTCATACAAATACTTTGGTTGTGACAACCAAAGTTATGGTTGTTGCAACTAAAGATTTCTTTCCGTGTAGGTGGGAAATATGGAAAGAATATAGGAGGAGACCGGGCAAGTTGGCCAAAAACAACTTCTTTTATTGTATATGAATAATAAGTCGATCTGAACGAAGACACTTCTTTTATTACTTAAAAAATATTAATAGTATAGAAATAAATTTTCTACCATACTGAAGTATTCCATACCTGAAATATTTGTGATTGTTTATATAGAGTAATATAAAAATAGATATACTTAATTTTTCAACTTGGTTCTTTTCGGCCAACTAGACCCGCATGCAAGAGCTGAGGGTTTTGGGTAAGTTGGCCGAAAAATAAATTTTAAAATATAACAGTATATTTGCATTAATTGCCACAATATAACATAATTCACTCTTCAATATATGTCAAATTGGATTTAAGTCATATTATATATAACAAATAACAATAAATAAATATGATAAACTATTTAACTCATATTATAAATACTAAGGTAATATTTTTTCCAGTACCTTGTCAAACTAAGATAAATAATGCTGAAATCTTTGGAAGTTTATAATATAGATCTTCTATCATATTTTGCAAAATCGTACATATATAAATTTTATCTGATAAAACTGCTCTGACGGTTTTCTAATGTAGTTCCTGACCATTTTTCGGCCATTGTGCCCCAAGGTACTTTCGATTTAAATAAAAAGAAGAGAAAAATTGTAAAAAATAAAATGTTCTAAGGAAACAACACACTAAAACACTCAACACGATGTACACTTAATTAGAATATATAATTATTATTTTTAAACAAATTATCTAAATTTTTCCAATGGGAATTATATAATATTTCTAACTTCTTATCGCGAAGAATTCAGCTTTATGGCTGAAAATAAAAATAAATCTTCCACACAGTATAGTACATCAATTATGTTAACCATAGTGCACCTCACCATTCCAATCGCGAGATATAAACACTCAGCCAACTTATCCCGGCTAATTTACCCCGGTTTCTCCTACACATCTCACATATATAGGTACAAACCCGTAATAGACAAACGAAAATTTAGTATAAAAATTTATGAAATATTTGAGCTTCGCTTTTTCAAATCGTATCTACTTGATCTCAACTTTTTATTTCATTTAGCAATCAATCTCAAGTATACTTTATATATTTTCACAATTTTTCATTAATTACTTGTAACTTTTGTCAATTAATAACAGCTTATAATAGTGAATTTCGCATGAATTCTTTTATTTTTGTGTACCAGAAATTAGTTCCCAAAGTTGCAACGAAATCCGTGAAGCTAAGGATGAAAGCTCTCCTTGTTGTAAGTAAAAAATCACATTTCAATTAATTATCTCATCTAAAATTTTTAAAATTTGGAAAAAATAGCTTTCTAACATATCCAAACTTATATAGTTATAATATATACATAACTTTTTATACAATGCCTCATTACGTATTCCAAACACACTTAAAGATTTATGCATTATTCATTAATACATAAGGTAATTTAAAATTTGGTTAAATTTTCAACATAAATAATGAATTTCGATCAAAATGCAACATTGATAATGTAAAATTCCATTACCAATTCCTTTCCTATTTGCATCCCATTTGCCGTCTTTCAGACGTTTATACATTTTTCTGTCCGTCCATCTTACGAGATATAATGCGAGAGCGAAAGTCTTGTTCTAACGGTGATTGGATTAATCAGTGAAAAGGAAAAGAGTCGGGAAAAAATTCAAAAAGCCGCGAGCGTGATGATAAAATGAATGCAAACGCTCATCGTTGAATGTGAAGATTCGGTTATTAGAAAGTTAATGACCTTCATTAATTATTGCTTAAGCAATGAGACGCGGGAAATGCTAATTCGTTAAGATGTTCATTTTTCTTTCAGTGATTACGCACAGACATATATGTAGTATATTTCTAAAGAATTTCTCGTTTTTCCACGTGTTGCCTCCTGTTGACTGATTATAAACGGTTTGAATTTCCTGCTTTACACTCTGATGTAAGACTATATTAATTAAATTTTAAGTGGAATCCTGATTACATGAAATATTGTTTTGACAGTGTAACTAAATATATTTACTATTTACATAATTTAAGCATTATTTATTTGTATTGGAAGCTTAAAAGATTGTGTAACTCTAATTTGAGTTAATAGTATTTGTTTACACATATTTTTGTATTGTAAAAATGTATGTTATTTTTATACGAATTCGTAATAACGAAACTAAGAGCACCGTCGATGTTAAATATAAAATTTGTATTAAATGAATCTAAATATTGAAATAATACACTATATTTATACCTACGATGCGAATGAGAAAATAAAAAATTTATTTTTAGGTGTGATCTAAAGGCCGATTGAATCATTCATCTTGACACTATGCGATTATCAACTAAAGAAAAAGAAAAACAAATCAGAAAATATAAAAAAATAACGATACCGCGGCTAAATAGTAAACTAATATATTTCTGAATTGCGTTATTCTTCCCCCAGTATATTTAAATAAATTATGCAAACGAGGCGTCATTTTGAGCCAAGAGGTTCGTACATAGCTCGAAAGTCGATAATTCATTGGTTTTGACGCAACTGTCGATGCTGCTGCATCGATGATTCAATTTTCTATGACTTTCTCGTATCGAACTTCCATGTATTCCTACGTGACGTAGAAAAGCCGGATGTAAAATTTGTCAATTTTTTAATCTCATTTTTTACGTAAGTCGCTTACAAGTACTTATAAGCTTTTTGAAAAGTAATCAATATTTTACGTTTATTCGTTTTTATAAACAAAAACTTTAATAAAATTCGGTTAAAAGTGGTAAATAATAAATAACATCGTTGTCGGTAATAATTATAGTTTTGTCCGTTATTTTAAAGATCGAAAGAATATTTTTTTATTCAAATACATCCATTTGTATATAATTATTAGTAAAAAGTATTATTTTATTTAATGATATTTATATATATATTTTTAAATTAAATTGTTTAGTAATTTCAATAGAAAAGGATAGAATTTCTCGATATTGAAGTAAAACATTTGTGCAAAATGGTTGGTAATTGAAAAATTGAAAGGTTGATTGATTCTCATTATAGTCGCGCAAATATGATATATCATCAGGAGTGTCGAGTGAAAACGAAAGTTTCCTTTGCGGTCGCGCGAGTTAAACCAGTTCCGCATTAACCAGAATAGATCTTTGTGATGATCTCTTGTTGGTTTATGCATTCAAACGACTATTACTACTGGTCTCTTTTTTTAGAACACCTTGCTACTCTTTTGGTTTACATTTCGAGAGCGCGGCTTCCTTCTTATACGTCGCGTATATCCGAGTTTTGTTGCTGCCCATGACGTACATCCGAATCGTTTTCTTGGACGGATGAAAATAAAATGCTATTAAAATAAATTTAACATACGACGATATACACATTATATATATTTACCTATACTCTATTTAGTTATAAACAATATTGTATTTGTTTACGATTGTTCGATGGACAGGCTGCATCCCATAAATTAATCAAATATAGTTTTGTATGAATTACGATTATTTTATAACATGTAATAGCGCAATATATTGTTATGATACTAAAATGAAAAAATATAATTTGCATATAGTAGTTACATAGAATTAGGCATATTAAATGATAAATATTAAATATATACATGTATATTTTTGATATGTGGGTCGCTATTTCAGATTGTAACATGCGAAGAAACTCAATTTTCTAATATGAAGGCGGACATTCGAAGAAAGGCCCCATTCATTCAAAAAATATTTAACGAAACTACAGTGAGCGTTACAAATTTCGTATTTATTCTATATTCGATATTAATGACTACGGAATAAAATCTAGTTTTATATTGTTTGTAACGTATATTTATTGTTTATTTAATTTTATTACTCGTACTATAATATTCAGAAACATATTGTTAAAGGAATTAAGTGAAAAACGTATAAGAATACCCTTTGTAAATGTAAACAAACTTAAAGAACAATTAGTATTTCATTGCGCATAATATATATACATAGCTTATTTACTTGTAAGGTTCTATTTATATATTCATTTATGTATACACATATACAACCTTATAAGTAACAACATGTATTGTTATAGTAAAATATATTGTCGAAATATGTATAACCAATACTTTTACATGTAAAAAATGTGTAATGTTGTCGTACTAATTTTAAGAAGTTGTGAGTCAATGTCAGCTACATTATTAAGTATTAAATACATCTTTTCTTGGTCAGCAGGAGAGTAAAAGAGAAAAGTGAAGTATGCGACTGCAGCTGCATTCACTGACTTCGAATTTGTACTGTTTAACTTTACGTACCGAGCAAACATTATTGTGCTTATCTTTTTCGAGTTTTACTCCGGCGTTGGTTTTCGTGAAATTTTGATGCGTATAAAGGGACTCTTTAGGCTCAATGCAGGTAATAATCTAAACCGCATGTACGCGATTTTCATTCGCTTCGCATGCACTATTTTGGGCGTAATGAACCGTTTCTTCGTTCTATCTTTGCAAATATTTAGAGATTGACTACATTTTTTTCTTTTATGTTATGTACATATTATAATTTATATGTCGATATATTTATATAAGAGAGAATCTATTTTTTTATCAAAATTGTCCTATGTGCGTGTATTGCGCTAATGGATAGTATATTTACAATCATTACTATTTAATGAGTAATTTTTTTCAGCTTCGGATAATAAATTTTAATTTAATTTTATTTTTCTTATCAGTAGCCACAATATCAATAGGTTAAATGTTTTTAGAAAACGTCGTAGTCTTTTGTACTGTACACGTTCACGTTTCAGTACACGGAACACATATAGTTTATTTGAACATGAGATTTCTTAAAAAAAAACTTAAAAACATCATACTTACACTTTAAACCGTTTTATGTTTAATAGTAATTGTATATCTTAAAGCAAGTATATGTTCGCAATGAAAAAATTTTATTATTTATAAAATATTTTATTTACAAAATATTTTATCATTTAAAATGTTTTTTTCAATATACAATAATTGAATAACAGGAAACTACATAATTATAACCAATGTTAAAAAATGTAGAGAACGATGAAAATGATTGTTGAGATCTATAAAGAAAAGGAATCGAATCAATGCCCAGACTCCGTAAGATTGTTCACGCTGTGGAAAACTAAGCAGCACTCGCTCAGTGAATTTTGGCATCGATCCCGATTGCGAGAACCGAGTTCTCTTTGCTAGCGCATACGGCCTGTGGCCTCTCAGACGGCAAACGCGTTAAATCTGATCGGCACTCGTCGAGATCGCGCGAATTTTCAAGAAACACCGCGAGGTGATCAATTTCACCGACGCGCCACGATTCGCTCGTTAATTCGCTATAATTTAGGGAAAGCAAGGGACTTGCCAAGTACGTACTAGTACAAACGGATACACATTTATTGATCTTCAGAGATGTAAGGTAAATGTACCAATCATTGGCCGTCTAACGCTGCTACGCTCCCTTATAGCGATTTTATAGGATATAATTTTCAATAATTATCATAATTTTTTGTTAATGATAATGATATTAACTTAAATTTTGGTACAAGCCAAAAAACTGTCACTAAAATCAATAGGAAAATTAAATAAACGTTATTTAAAGTAGCACGGCAATGTACCAGTACTTGGACCATGTAAACAAGGATGTCCCAGCGTCCAATCTCACATGTACCAGTAATTAGCCAATGTATTTAAGAAAAATTCTATAGGTTGAACATTATTAATTTTATTATTACAAGAATTTGATTATAAGTATTATTAAGGAATCGATAATATTAATTATACAAATAAGTTGAAGTTTTATTATCAAAATAACATTTATTAGTCATCTTACATGCTTTTTTTTAAATCATTTCTTATTTATAACTACGTACTTAATATACATGAAGTAGTTTTTGATCATTCGACTAGCAACTAATTGTCAACGTTAGTAATACTGAACAATACTTTTCTTTATTATTTATTCGATCAATCTTCTTTCTCCTTTTTGATCTGAACAATATTTTTTTTCATCATCTGAAGCTTCTTGATCTCTTCGTCTAGCTTCTTTTTCTCTTCTAGTTTAGCCTTTCTCTCCTTTTTTTCCTCTTCCTTTTGCCTCTTTTTTTCTTCTCTAAATCGTTTTCTTTCTTGGATTTCTCTTTGCTTATTTTCTTTCTCTTCTTTTATTTTTTTCTGATGAGATCGCCATTGTTCAGATGTTAGTACAGGACTAATATGTTTGTTCGTAGGTTTTTTCCTAATTATATTCTGCGCATAGGGTAAAATTTCCTGGAAAACAGCCTCCACACTTTTTTCTTGAATAGCATGATCATCTAAATTAAATTAATGATAAATGAGAATAGGTAAGTAATTAATAATATCAATAAGTAATAAAAAATACAATATAACCTTTGGTGACGTCAGCTTGCTTGAATTCCTGGCTCGTAGTAGGGGTTTCAGATGCAGATGTAGCTGTTTCGAGTGTAGATTTATTTAGGTCAGCTGACTGATCTTTTTTCTTGATCGGAGGTGATTCAAGTGCAGTGATTTCCTGGAGACTACGATCTATTATAAACATAAGTAATTGATATAAATAGATTGTCGAAACATCATAATCATAATATAATTTAAGTTTACTCGATAAAAATACAAATGAAACTAACCTTTGAAAGTACTAAGATCAAGTACAACTTCTGGTACAGCTTCATATGCACTTTGCTCAAATTGTTCCCTCATATCTACTGCCTCATCGACAGGAATCAATTGCCTATTATTGACTGCATCGTCTATAGTAGTAGTCGCATGGGTTAGGTTTCCATTATGCATTAAACTTGTATCTTGAAGTACAATGCCACTGTCATCTTTCATAGCTGATAATTCTACAGAGCTTTTGCTTGTATTGCTAGTAACTATAACATAATATAATTATTATAACAATGATAACTTCTTTTTTTAAAGTGAGTCAGTAAAAATATGTTTATTGTTAGAATTTAAAAGTATTTACCTTCTGTAGGTGTCATAACTACCTCTTCGATTGCGAAACTTAATTTTTCTACTGGACTCTGTATATCAGTAGGTAGTGGAATCTGTATACGAGTAGGTACTGGACTCTGTATACGAGTAGGTACTGAAACAGCAATTGCCTCTGAAACAAACTCTTCTTGCCCCACAACCTCTTGATTAGTTAGTATTACAGCATCCTTTTCTTCGGAAGGAGATTTTTGTCCTGTCGGAGTATCTTGAAGTTGTAGTACATATACCTCTTTGATATCAGTTATAGATTCCATACTTTCAATGGCATTATCGTACGGAGGAATATGAAGTACAATGTCAGCTAAAAATTAATTTACATATATTATTATACAATATACATTTATTATAATTAAAAATAAATGAAAATACTACAAAAATTGAACTAACCTTCAGAAAAGTTGAAAGAAGAATCATTTCCTTCTGTGAAAACAATCAATTGTTGTAAGGGTGCATCGTCACCATCAGTATCAATCGCAAGTAATAATTGATCATTATTATCCTGTTGAATCGCATCAGAAGCTGAGTCCATTCTCACAATATCTACTTCATGTGTAGAATAATCTAAATTTTCATTCCCATTACTTACATTTTGTCCTAAATCAATAATAGCTAGTTATATAAAATAAAGTAAAAAAAAGCAAGTCAAACTATAAATATATAATAGATGCACCGCAAAGTCTTTTCGATTGAAGCCAATAATCGAATAGTCCTTGATTACTGTTATCTGATATGAGGAAGGTCTTGTTCTCGACTGCTTCTTTGAAGTCAGACAAAATTTCTGGAGCAAGTCTACTCTCGAATTGCTCAAGATGCTTCTTGTTTTCTTCCTCTACAGTGTGTGCAGATACTATATTATTTTCTTGTGGCTCAGCTTGAGTATTATTTAAAGCTTTTTTCTTCTTTGTCATACTCTTGTTTAGAATGTCATAATCTACAGCATCTGGTGAGAACGGTGAAAGGCCACAGGTAGCGAATCCATTTCGAATGATTCTTGGTAAATTAGGCATAGAGTCAATAGCAGTTTTCAAAAGCTGGGCAAAGTTTTCCCTTTTCAGTTGATGAGTTTGGTTCAACCGCCACTGGTCAACAGCTTTCTTCCATTCATTTTTGAGTGGGCGAAAAACAGCTACGTCCAGAGGCTGTAGAATGTGCGTGGCATTCGGATAAAGAGCAATAAGCTCAATTTTCTTCTCAGAACAGAACATCGCCAACTCCAATGTTAGGTGAGACGAGTGGCCATCCACGAACAGAGCAACAGGGAACTGAATTTTATTTTTTACCAGCCAAGGGTAAAACTGGCCAGTAATGTATTTTAAAAAACTTTCAGCGGTCATCCAACCTCTTTCCGTGCTCCCACAAATCCATCCTGCTGGCAAACTATTCACAATGTTAGCTGGAAGACGCTCATACCAAAAGAGAAGAAAAGGAGGTAGCATTACACCGTTAGCAGCTATAGTAAAGAGAACCGTAATGCTTTCCTTTTCGTTGCCTGCAACCACTTTGTAAACAGAACGACTTCCTTTCCTCGCTAAGACTTTGTCACCTTTTGGGCACAGGAAAAAGGCACTTTCATCGAGATTAAAGATTCTAGATGGATCCAAATCTTTCATATTCTTTGCATCAAAATGATCTTGCACTAGTTTAAACCAATTCACTAAATCTTCCTTGGTAGCAGATACTCGCCTTGTGGTCAAGCTTTGCGCAACTCTAGCAGCAAGTTCTGGGTGTCGCCTACAAAAGCTTTCATACCAGTGCCTTCCAGGCTTGTTATCTTTAAAGGGATTTTTTCTGTCGAGTTGCTCAATAAGTTTCTGTACTCGCTCCAGAAGGAAACACTTTGTCACAGGAAAACCTCTTTCACTACCCCACAGAATCCATTTCACTAACATCTCTTCTTCTTTAAAGGTTAACACTGTTGATGGTCCTCGAGTGGCTTCGATAGGCACTATCTCATTCATTTTAGTGTATAAGGTGCTCCTTGGTACATTGAAACGCATGCAAGCCATGCGAATTGATGTACCTGCTTCAACTGCCTCAATAGCTTTGTAGATATCTTCTTGATCGTACTTTTTATTGTACGGTTTTTTGCACTTCTTCGTGCTTTTTTTCTTCTCCTTACCCATTGCAACTGTAAACAAAATAATACAAAAACCTGATAAGCAAGTATAGTCTTAGAGTATTGAGGTTAAGTTTGAGGTTAGTTAATAACGTCGCAATTGATCGTATCGTAAATCACAAAAAAGTCATGAAAAATTAAGATAATATAAAAAAAAAAGTTTCCTCGAATTTTCATATTTATTTAAATATTATTTACTTACTATATTTGCTTCAATAAGTTCTTCAATCGAAAAGAAACGTGCACACATAATTTGCAGCCACACACGTGTCATGCTTTAGGACCCAGATTTACTGCGCAGTATACATGACTGTCCCAGTAGATGGCCATAGGTCAGCAACTGCGACGTGATATTACGAAGCGGTTTATGAGTACCAATACATGGCCATATTAAATTTTAATATAAAATCGACATAAATAAAAAAAATTTTATTTTTAACGTATTCGTAGCTTATTAAAATTAATGAAGAGATTTTAAAACATATAAAACATTCTTTTATTAAGTTTTTATCACCTTACACGTGAATGCACTTTTCTTAATAATTTCGTAAGGGAAGTATGGTCGCTCGCGTGTATCACAAACTGCAAGACGGAGATATTATTTTTTAATGTATAATGAAATAATTAAGCATCGGATCCTTTTCTCATTAACTAAGTAATATGTGTAGAACAATATTCTACCTAAGATAATAACTAATTCGATCCCAAAACATTAAAAATAAGAATATTTCTTGGCAGTGGCCAAGTACTGGTCAGTGGCCGACGATTGGTACATTTACCTTACCTCTTGTTAGAACATATACGGCGGTTCACGCTGATTCGAAACTATTCTATTATTTCTATTTTCTCTTACTATATTTCATTGCTGGGAACTACTTTGTACTTGCTGTATTAGTTGAACTAGCGAAGTAAATTAAGATCTTAACGGGCTTAGGTTGCTTACAATCAACACTTTCAACTTATTTTAAAATTTCCTCTTTATACTTGAATGGAAAATTAATAATTACATAAACTGACACAACTTCCTTAGTTTAACTAATGATGTAACGACAGCACATACTATAACTTTGTTACATTATAATTTAATATTTTTAGAATGTTCATTCATTTTCATAATACACTAATACTTGAAAATTTTTACATTTTATTTTATATAATAAAATATGTGTTATTATTTTTAAAAATAAAAATAAAAAAAATAATAAAAAGATTTATTTGAAATTTATCATTTTGCTAATTTCGATTATAGGAAAAAAATTGTTTGAAGATAATCAAACGTTACGTGTTTATGATTTCACGAACCTCTATCATTTTTCAAATTGATCGGTAATCCATGAAAATATATTATGGATAAGTTTTTTTAATATTAATGCAGCATTCTAGGGTACAAAACAGGTTTTGAAGTCTCAGTAAAAAAAAATAAAAACAAAGTGATTTTTCCGTATAGTCAAGCGCAACCTCGCAGTTAATTTTATAGTCGAACTGTCAAGTTATTTCCGTAAGGACAATTTTCCAAGTTGGCGTTTTGATATACTATAAAAATCGGTGGAAGTCTTCGAGGATACCGAGTCTTCGGCCCGCGGAATAAAAGCGATATTTTTATAACCGAACCGAGAAACAGAGGGAGAGAGAGAGAGAGAGAGAGAATAAGAGAGTGAGAGAGTCGAGAGATAGAGGGAATAGTCCGTATGCGCGTGTAAAGCTCGAGAAGCGCGGCCGCCAGCATCGGAGCTTGCCTCGTTCTCTATTAATATCCACAGCCGGGATCCGAGCGTGTGGTTTTCTCTCGACCATCGTACCTCCATTTTCTGTCTCTCTTACTTGATTGTACGACTTTGTTTCTATATTCATATTAACTTTGCGAATTATGAGCTTCGTGCCATTCGATCATTTTTCAATATTTTCTTTGTACTTTTCGAGCATCGTCATTTCTTATTTTCTTACCTTTCAATTCGAATAATGCTAACTTGTTTTGATAGGTAAATAATTAAATGTTTACCTTTATATCAATATTTTCTTATTCATTAACGTGTTGTGTTGTAGGCTTCGTATAAACGGTCTTCATTGTTATAATCACACTGATAAATGAATTTCATAAGTTCGGCAGTACTTTATTTTTAGAATGTATTTGTATATATTTATTACTCGCGCACATAAAATCTTTTGATTGAGTAAAAAGAACGATTGTTTATGTTTTATAATTTTTATGAATATCATGTATAGAGTATCTTACAATGTTTTACAATGTTTTTAATTTCTAGATAAAACCCTGATGATAAGCATCAATTGTGCGAGAATACTTTCGAAATCTTTTATAATTTTTACTGAAAAGCAGGAATTAAATAATTTTATTGATCAAATAGTGGATTAACGAACAAATTACTTATACACCGTTGGAAAATCATTGCAAGGAGTTTCCAGCATGATACAGACCAAAAATATATATACCTATAACGTCCAGTCTACACGTATTTTCAACGTTTGAAGCAGTTGAAAGATTTTGACGAATTTACAAACTAAAAATCGCTCATCGGGCTTCATAATATAATTGTTGTTTGGTTGTCAAAACTGACAGATTTTCCCAGGCTGAGGTCTTGTAGGAAATTCGATTTGAATGTTTCGTTTATTTTTGGTGGAAGCAAAAACTTAGAATAGCGTAGCGAAGGTCAGCCCGTTGAAAATCGGGCTAATATATACTAGTATACGAATTCATATGCTCGTATAGTATATGCAATTAGGGGCAACGATCATCGTAAGATAAAAACTAAGCTTCCTAGAGGTTGACCCTGACTAGTTGAACCCATGAGCTTTCTTTTTATGGCACCATCTTCCGACCGGAAATACCGATTTTTGTACAGGTATATGTATACACAAATACTTTATACAGTTTTCAGAAGATTCAACCGGAAATGTTTGACAAAAATTTTAATAAAATAAATAAAAGTTTAGTTATTTTCATTGATAAAATATTTTGATAACAAATTAAATAATTTAGGTGTGATAAGAGTTTTCCTTTTTTAACAATAAATTAATAAAGAAATTTTTTGAGCGTGCACGCGATTTTCGTACCGCGTCCAGTTTCGTCGTGTACACCTTCCATCTGAGTTCAGTCACGTATATAGAACAACGCAAAGAAACAACGAAAAAATATATCAATGATAAACGACCTTACTCACTAATGTTTTTCTCGACTTTGATTTTTATTTTTTCGTCGCGTCAAGTATGCCGAGGAGCCCTTGAATCGCTGCGGTTCTTTTTTTCTTTCTCATTCTCAGAGTTTGTGGCCCTTACGTGTAGAGAGTGAATCTTGATTTAAAGTGACGATGGAATTTCGCTTTTATTTTCGGATATTAAGACTGGATATATTATTTTTTTACGACTTCGCAATGGAGTATTAAACTTTAAAGTAGAAAAATTATTACCTCATATAATACTTTATACACTTTTATTTTGCAACCACAAATCATCATTTTTTTCGTACATCAAAACACATTCTTTTTTTGTATACCGTACTATGTATTTTAATTATGATATATATTTATATTTTACATTACAGCGATCGAGATAAAAATAATATTTAGCTAAGTATGATTTAATAAAGAGAAGCATCGAATTTCACGGTGCTTTGCATTATAGCAAAATATTTTATTCGACAGACCGTTCTATTTAAAAAAAAAAAAAGGAGAGTCAACCAAAAATTTAAAGCGAGATACGACGCTCGATCAATCAGTAATTTAAGAAGCAGAAAAGCTACGATGATCGCTTTGCGAATAGAATCCATCGTATATATGTGTGTGTGTGTCCATTTTGAAAATCTAATAAGAAAAAGAAAAACAAGACGAAAGCGAATTATACGAGCGAGCGGATTAGCAAAAGAATCTTAGAGACCGAAAGAATATTCGACGCTCGTGCGGCACCGTATGAAGGGGATTGACAAAATGTTGAATAGATATAGATGAACGGCGAAGCAGCTTGAGCCAAAAGTCGCCCACGACTGTCATCGCATTTATCCTGCGAACTTGTCTGCACGCTCTCATAAGCAAATCGCGATTCGTAATCGATTACATATCGCGCGGCGTCGGAGTAATAGACCAATGCACTTGTCGCGCGCTGCAAAAATTATTTTGTCTTTCTTAAATAGAACATTTTCTCTATTTTCTTTCACGAATGTATAAGCGTGACTTATTTTGCGATACCAACACTGCATTTCTTAATCTAATTCGTTTACAAATTGTTCAGCTCGTTTGAAATATATTGTGTAAACGTTGTATCTTGTGCAACGAACTATTTAAATCTGAAATAGTGCAGTATAATAGAACTGTTATAAAATAAACGCAATAAGAACCTTTTGTTCGCATCATATATTTTTTTTAAATATACTTTAATAACCATCATAAGTCTGCAATAAAAATTTCTTTTTTTAAAACTATGTTAAAATTGTTATAAAAACATACTCTGTGTATATGATAATGATTTTTTAAATAATTAAGTGTACATTTTATTGCAAACTACAATCTCCTTTTATCCTATACTGTTTTCAAGCAACCGTATCTATTATTTTGAAGATGAAAAATTAAAATACAATTTACAAAATATTACGTACTATATATTACGATATTACGATATATACGAAATATTTAACAATTTTTGAGATTAAAATAAAGCAATAAATGAAATACGTAATAATTCGAAGAAAATTAGAGAATATAACTTCATTAAAATTAATATATTAATAATATATATTGAAATAATTATGAATCTGTGTAATGTACTGAATATGTAAAACGCACCAAATAAAACTAAAACTATAAAAACATTGAATTTTTGAAAAACAACAAATAATAATATAGAACTAGGATTTTAACATGAAATTGTATTCAAGACAAAGGCATTGTATGTAGTCTGATAACAAATGCATTTTCAGCATCAACCAAAAGTACTTCGAACAGTCTTCGTAATCGATAAAATATTATCGAACGAGATACACACACACACACGCATACATTCATATATGCAGTGTACATATACATTGTATCAAAAGGAAACAATGCACAGGAGAATTTAATAGATCCGTTAACTGTTTAGTTTAACGAGCGCTATAAGTCATAAACCCGTTGTAACAAAGTAACCCGCTGTTGCGCACAAGTTCGCATTATTGTCTCCAGTTTCTTCGTGTTTTTTCCTCATTCCACCCCCCACACATAACTTATCGAGGGACGGTTGCCGTGAAAATGAGCATTAAAAATACACTAAGCTTCGGACCATCCGCAAATAGAACGGAATTTATATATAAAAAAAGAAGTTAAGAAAAAAACAATAAACTAAACTCTAAGATAAAACTATAACGATTTTCTTTTATGTTTTATATTTTTCTAACGATTTGTCGACGGGAACCGATACGCCCTCGCGCGAGATCATATATATTTTCAAGTATTGCGCGCGCGCGCGCGCGTGAGGGTGTGGGTCGGCCGCTCGTAAAACGTCAAAATTTACGTCCCCCGCGCGCTCATAATGTGCACGAGAAATGATATCGCGGCGTATACTTTCACGGACTCTCCAACGTCGCGTTTTAGCATCACTTTTAACGGCGAATGTGTAATACCGCGCGCACAGTCACTTTTCAGAATATGTGAGCCTCCGACCTCGTTACTGATGTACTTTGTAACCTATACCAAATATTTTTCCGAGTTATTCCTTAAAGGGGGATGTAGTAGCTAATTACAGATTTCTATAATGCATTTTTCGTTATTTAATTTTTTTTTGAGTTTTTCATAATTATTGCTGCAATCGCACATTTGATATGTATTAAAAAATACGCGATGATAAAAATAGTGAGTAAATATCAAAAATTGTAAGTAAATAACGGAAAGTACGATAATGTCGGTAGTTGTATAGACTACGACATCCTCTTAATACTAAACGATCATTGCACTCGATTCACAATATTAATATTTGAGCATCCATGCGTACGAATGAAGGTGCCTAAAATTTTGACGAAATGCTAAATGCGGTGTGGGTTGTATAATAGAAAAGACGTTAATTTTTTTTAGTTAAGTTGCATTTATTAAATAATGTATATATGACTCACCATGCGTGCATGCGAGGCACGTTCAGCGATAAGGTATTTTAGTGCTAGTTAGTAGAAAATATATTAATGTATCCAAACGAATCATAAATTGCTATACTTTAATCCTATACGTATACACTTCTGTATCGCTAACGATATTGAATCGCGACTGTTTTCTTATCCCAATCATCCTATAACGACATTACCGTCAATTGATAATTCAATAAATATTTGAAATTTATCACTTGAATATTTAATATAATTTTAATATGGAATTTAAATTTCGAAATTAATAAATATTCATAAAAAAAAGGTAATATAAAATTATAGCACACTTTTTTTAACAATTTATTAACTATAAAGTGTGATATTGACAATATCTAAAATTAGTATAGGGTATATCAGTAAATGACTAGAATGCGAAAACGAAGCGCGTACCATACAATTTGCACGAGTAACTTTGTATTTGAAAAAAAGCACGATAAGTGATAAAGTCGCAAAAATGGCAGGTGCGCAAGTGGCCTTGTTGCATATTGTACGTAAACTTAGTTTGATTATTTCAGGAAAATAGTAAAATAATTCAGATACCTGAACAAATACTATTGATATAATTGAAATGGAACAATATTATGTGCTTATAAGGTATAACGTTATGTGTATACATTTTTCGTATATTATTACTACTCCATTCATGTAAAAGGAATGTTGTTAATCATAATATGTCAATATTAACATATTATTTTGTTTTGAGTAATTTTAAACTTTTATGCTACAAATTATAAGAAACTGCGATAGTTGTATAAATCGATTATCAAAGATAGAAGTGATTGACTAATTCAAGAGTTGTTAAAATTGTGAGAATATTGATACAAATCTAGAATATATAGTTACTTGTTCAATTTAGCGACAGTAAATCGATTACGAATTGAATTCATGATCAATAATAATAATTTATTTAGTATTGTAATAATTGCATATTCGGTAAGGATTAATGAAAAACAAATAATCATAAATTAGTGTATTCACTAACTTTATAAGAATCTAAAATTACTATAAAAAACGACATAATAAATAGTGAATAAATGAAAGAATTTTTGGTATACAATAGACAGGAGAACAGGTAGTTATACTCGCCATATTTATCGAGTATATATACTTTAATAACTAATATACAAAGAGTAGAGTGGAGTTTAAAGCGAAAGATGCATTAAATTCGAGTGGACAGATTGTCACGTTATAATCTAGCACCTCGAAGAAGATGGCAATCCTCGGTTTCATAAAACCGAGTGGTCATTGCAAAAAGACGAGGGAAGCAAAGTGCACGCGCGCCAAGATGTTATACATTATACCGGGCGTAATACGTGCGTGTGACACTCAAATGCACTCCGAGGAAAATCGTCGGTAAGCCTCGGGTAATACACGAATTTCGTATAGACTATCGTGCATAATCTTATACCGATATATATGCGTATATATATACGTACCGAGGCACGCACGTACGCGCACACGTACAGATATATGCACGAAGGAGAACGAGACCAGGTTGGGGTTGCATACACACGCGCTGACACGGCGAAAGTCTTCTCTCGCACGCGCCGCGGTCTTTCCTTGACAAGCAAAGCCTTCCGGCACACGCGCTCGCGGCTCAAAACTGGGTTCCGTTTTCGTACGTCAACCGCGTCGAGTAATATAGATTTACTCATTTCTTTTTTTTCTCCTAATTTCTTTCATCGTCTCTCGCTCTTCATATCTTGTTCACGCATTGCGCGGAAATCAATTTCGTTTAGCCGTGCACGGTTTATTTTTGACAAACGCGCGGTATATACACATCATTGAATACGCACGATATTATTTTTGTATGATTAGCGACTTTCGTTTTTTCATAATTTACAATTCACACGTGTTACACCGAATATACAGTTTTATTTAGGATTTAATATGTTGTATATAAATGTATTTTATTTATAATATTTTGAAACTAGTGTGACGGTTTACGACATTTGAGGAACCTTGAAACGACTACTATACACACACACACACACACACACTCGCGCAGTCACGTATATATGTATATACTTACTAAAGAATGTTTTTGTTTTGCAAATCGGACTGATAAAGAAGGTAATTTTATAAAAAATTTCATTTATGTAAATTTTCTTCCTGCTGAACAGTCAGATCTCGTCAACTGTTATTCATAGTTTGGATTATTAGTCACGGTATATTCGTAAATTTGTTAAGAAAAAGGAACGTCACTCAAACTGACCATATTTGTTGAAAATAAGACCTTTACGTGTTTTATCTTGTATTTCCATGTAATGTTAAAGTAAAATAATTCCCATCGACATAAAATCATATTCGAGATAATTAATATGACATAGGTTATTTAACTATATACATATATATATATATATATATATATATATATATATATATATATATATATATATATATCAATTACATTAAAGCACCTATATGTGCATCAATACGTATTAATTAAATAAAATTTGTATAATAAAATAATAAACTTATCCATAACTACTATTTTTTATTAATTTTCAACACATATAATGAATCTTATATACAAATTTTGAGTATAGCGTTTTGACGAAACAATCGGTGAACGATTGAATATTTACGTAAATATATAGGTATAATACAGTAGTGGCTCGATCGACGTAATGTTAAGTGACACATCACGCACGTATAAATATATATATATATATATACACATATACATATGTACATGAAAAAGTGTCGTCGATTGACACACCTAGAAAAAGTAATCCAGAGAGTTCGATCGAGGATCATTGAAAAAGATCGAGTGAGAGCGTGAAAAGTAGTTTTATTTCGGATGGGGCTTACGACTGCGTCGCGACGCTCGTCCCGTGGCGTTTCGTTTGCGGGGCTCGACCCGGCTCGGCCGAGCGAGTTTCGCAAAGGCACCTTCTCGAAATAGAACGCCCAAATAATTTGCCTCGGATTACCAGCTCTCTTTCCTCTCTTTCGAGCGAGCGCACCGATGAAAGAGCGAGAAAGAGATGAGGCGAACAGAGACAGAGCGAAACCGATCGAGAGGGACACATAAGATTTACGAAATTTAACAAACTTTTCCATCCGGATGAAACATCCTATTATTTAAACTCAAGTTGCAATTTCTTTTTTATTATCGTTGCACCTGCGCGCTCAAATGTTTAGCGCGTATACCTGGCAAATGCGGATACGCTCGGGGCACAAGATTAAGAGACAATTAAGCTTAATTAGCGCGATAATGTATATATATATATAAATCGTAACAGTAGAGGTATAGTGCAATTAAAACACATTTCCTTGAAATCTCTTGAGATTGTAATTGCCAATTCGAGTGACAAATAATTAGGAAATCTTTCAATTAATTCACAATTCCTTTCATTGCTTTCGAATAAAGTGGTCGCAAACATTAAGTTCCTTTATGTAAATTTCTCAACGAAATTTTATATCCGGCGGATGACGCATCGCCCGGATATACCAGACGCTCGCGTGAACACTTTGGATTTTCCACGAACGATAACGATTTAAGACCTCATTTTTCGATGATGAGCTTCGATATTCAACGTTCATCGTTGTATATTATACACACACACATATATATATATATACCTATATAAGGAATAATCTTTAGAGAATGTGCGCCCGCGCGCATGAGTGTATGTGCATACGAGTATGCGCGATCGTCACGAGAAAAAGTTTTACAAACGTCACACGAAAACTTGGACGACCGAATCGCAATGTAGGAGGGTTTTAAAAGTAGGTCAGTGAGCCAGCTGCCGTGGGTTTATTGCTAACGCACAAAAATGCAACGAAATATTTCGTTTAGGTAGACACATGTGATTATTTCGCAATGTTATTGTGCCTTCTAGCTCGAAGCTGGCTTGTTTATCCAAAATATATATTAGATATACACAACGTATTTATATTCCGTAACGTATTAAATGTTGCTAAGTTAATTACAATATAATTAAATGTTAATTTAGATTAATTAATGTCTGTAAATATATACATTTTATAAGTTTTTTATTTTTAAAGGATGTCATTCCGAGTGTTTATTTGTATAAAGTTGTACAATATATTATGTTTATTTGCATCCTTTTACTGTTCGTAATACAATAAAACATCCGTAATTACTGCGCCAATTCAAAGGATTACCTATGTGTGTGATTATCCTATTTCACACGTATAGATATGAATATTAATATTCATTTAATGGGTTATTTATCCGTGTATACGAAAAGTAGGATCTTCTCATGAAACTACAATTTCAATTAAATATACGCAATATTATTTACATTTTAAGGTTACACGAAACTAAATAGGAAGAACAATAAATATCAACTTTTTACGGATGTGCATTTGCTGCAGATATGTGTAACCTTTTAAAAAGTAGAATTCTATATCGCATAGAACTATATTAATCTGCATGAATATGTGCATAATATAAGCACTAACGTTATAAACGTTATACCAATTAACCCATTTGATATTCCCTAATCTTAATTAGAGGGAAATATTCACGTGGAGAGAAGCAGCTTCCTCAAACTGGATAATATTAACAAAAAATCTTTATTTTTGTTAATTATTCATTCAATCTGCACATTTAAATTATTTTAAAATAAAATTAATATTTCCTTTGAATTAACTTATCGATACTGTGAATGCACAATTTTACAGTAAAATTGTTTAATTACTCTTATCCATGAAAAATAGCAGTTACAGTAACAATGTTTATTTTTAATTTGTTACAAACATTTTTTAATATTATTTTAATACATAATCTTATTAATATTTTAAATATGTTTAATGTATCCAAATTAAATAAAATATTATGCATTGCAATTTTTACTACAAATTTTCTATATACATTTAATAAAGCAAAAATGTATATGGATATATATACTTTAGAAAAATAATTAATTATCATTAAAAATACAGGTGTTTCGAATAAAATTTTAATATTTAAAGAAATAAATAGTATGTAATAGTCATTTTTAAATTCGCATAAATATAAGATTTTAAAGAAATATATTCGCCCAGACAATGCGAGAATCTCATTAACCGTAATGAGATTATAAACCATAGTAGGAGGATTATATATTTTAATAAGATTATCGTAACACTTAAATATATTACAGTTTTATATAAGCTTTACCGCGTTTCGCAGCTTCACCGCGTTCACCCATGTCGTGTAATTTAATTTTATATTTACATCAAAGAATTGTATTTCACGGTAAAATTATCAATATATAAGCGTATGTACTAAATATTGCATATTTACTCGTCTAATTATCGAATTTAACCGAAACATCAAAATTTAAAATTCTTCATCACGACGTCGAGAATTATTATCCTACTTCGCTTAAAAATAATAATCAGTACCTAATTCACCGAGAAGATTATAGACCGCGTGGAAATCCGCAAATTTCTAATGCATCAGTCGTGCGCGCGCGCTTTAAACGAAGTCAAGGAAAAATAAGAAGAGAGAGAGAGAGAGAGAGAGAGAGAGAGAGAGCTGGTGTAGCATGCAGCGAGCGCCTCCTCTTATCCTCATAGTGACCTTGCACTCTTCGATACACAAACAATTCTAAAATCCGCGCTGACAATAATCGCGAGAGAGAGAGAGAGAGAGAGAGAGAGAGAGAGCTGGTGTAGCATGCAGCGAGCGCCTCCTCTTATCCTCATAGTGACCTTGCACTCTTCGATACACAAACAATTCTAAAATCCGCGCTGACAATAATCGCGAAGAAACGACACACTGTACACATAAGACAAGGGTGGGAGCTTTAGGGAGCTTCTGCAAATGGCCCGGCTCGAGTTACAAAGCGCCCCGCGCCAAAACACGCGTGCTGCAGTTTGCGCGCTTCGTACGTTGAGTTGGAGATAGGCGCTTATTGCAGGCCACTTGGCCCGGGCTTTCGGGCGATCCTACCGCAAAATGAATCGACCTTATACACCTATCCTAACTCTTCTGTATCCCCGAACGACGTTACGTAATTACCATATTTATTTTTTCAATTTGTGCGAGGAGGGGGGGGAGGAGAGAGAGGAGATAACTTTTACGTTTTTCGCGCAGTGACACGCGTCATTCTTAAGTCGATTTTATGAATGGGTTTGCTTTGCCTCCGCCGGGGTTTAAATATATACTTTAAGATTTAAATGTGACAGCGGGTTTGGGAAACGCAACGAGCTTTATTTTCAGATATACGATTGAGTAATACACATTTTTTTTACTACTTTTTTAAAATCTCCGATTGTTTCTTTAATTTTTTTGGCAAAACTGTAATTTTCTCACTTTATAGTAATTAGATGCAGATTCACATTGTTTAATAAGTACAAGCTCGTTGAAATTTTAATAACACTCAACTAACCGATACAGACAATTTCTTCGTGATTGTTTTTTAATATAGATATCGGTAACGATTTTGCGATTTTGTTATTGTCTGTAAATCAGCACACCGGTAGATATAATAGTCAAGATAACGATACGTTGTTTTTAAATGTAAAAACTCGGTAATTCGAGGATAAAGGTATAAGATGGAAACTGACCTTCTGAACGATAAGCGGTGTACCAAAGTCCTTGCCACCTTGAAGCCGGAAACCCCAGGGTGATCCATCGAACCGGGAGAGCTTGACGCTGATCAGCTGCGCCATCGTGATCACTCAGCTTGTCGATTACTTCGTTATATATGTGTATATTAACTAAATGTATTTGTATATTTATATATATGTACGTGTGCGTGTATGTGTATATATATATATATATATATGTATACAAATATGTATAGCGTGTGTACGATGAACGGCCGGTCACGTTACGCGCACAAACTCCGGGTATAAGGACCTAGCGCGCACCGAAGAAGCTTGCAGGAGATAAAACTCGGTCGAGTGAGAATGAAAGAGAGTGAAAGAGAAAAAGAGAGAGAGAGAGAGAGAGAGAGAGTGCTGGCTGGTCGTCTAGAGCGCGCGTTGCCCGTCGGCTCTCTCCATGCGGTTTGAGCGGTGGAGGCCCGCGCAGACCAGAGTCAGGCTCGGTTGCGAAGAGCGCGTGCGTGCGCCGCCGAGGCCGGTGGTGGTGGGATTCCCGGCATTTCGCTCGTCCTTGTCGCGCGAGGCGATTCAGCCGCGCGCACCATCGCTCGGGTTGGTTTCTTATAGTTCCTCCCTGTAGACTTTCACGGACTGTCCCCCGCGAAATCAAGACACATTCGCGGATTCCGGATTCCCTTAACTTATCATTCTCTTCCTCCATCCGACGAGTTGATTTTCAATGTCACTCTGGTTCTTTTAATATCGGGGGTGGATCCGGTGTGTTTGCACGGTGTTCAATTAGCTTTACTCGTCGAACGGATTCGATTTTCTTCCATACGTTTTCAATAGCAGATTATTGTTTGAGGTTCTTTAATATATATTTTTTGTTTCTATCTTTAATATATAACTGTCAAATAATTATCCTTAGTAATCATTCTGTTAAAACAGTAAAAACATATTGAAATATAGTTTATAAATTAAATGTTTGACTACATATGTGCCAAAGTTAACAAATTCTAGAAATTCCAACTCTCAACTTTTGAATGTTTGAATGAGCTCCAAATAAAGCAGTGGACATGCATATACCTGTATTCGAGCCTTCACTAGAACAATATCAGTGGTTTGTGGATATTTTGCAATTCTACATTTGCATCTGGGGCTGCAATTATGAACGAAATCGAGTACACTGCAATCAGTGGTACAACCATGCGCTGATAAAATGTGTAGCTTATGTACCTATAACCTCTCGGTTACTTGCCTATATAATTGTTATATAAGCAATTGTACATAGGTACACTTTCTTACGTCGGGATATGTATTTGTTATAAAAAATTTTTTACATTTTTATTGTTGATATCGTTTAAAAATGATTTACTGTTATCAAAAAACGAATAAATGTATTCAGTAAACACATCTTTTTCTATCTAGTTATTAACGTATAGCCATGATCGATAACGATTATGATTTTAAAATGCGTTAGTTGATAATTGGTAATGACATTTTTTCAAATTTGTTACGCTCGCATAGCGGCTGCGAAATGATTTTAAATGCAGATTCCAAATTCAAAATAGTAGTAATAAAAAATAAAGTTATATATAAAGATACATGAATCAATTTTATAACGTTTTCAACAATTTCCTTATTTTATAAATTAAATCCAAATTGTATATAAATGTCTATAATATATAGCATTTTCTGAATCAAATCTAATGATGCAATTTACTTACATGAAATTTCTATACTACATATATATACTCAATAAACTTTTGAATATATGTAAATCTTGTTCAACGTATTGACGAATACGAATGACATAAAGTGACGTATGATAATTATGTAAATTATCTATATTACATAAATACAATGGATTAATTAAATAATTTTCGGTGTACAATGTTAGAAAATATTTGGCATGTTATCAAATATTTTTCCCGGCCGTCATAATGTTTCGTATAACACAGACGGAAATTAAGACTATTTTTTGGAAGTGGCACAAGGTTTAAATACCCTTGCAGATGCGATATTTTATAATTGAACGTTTGACATTATTTATATTTTTTGGTAAAATCAAGAAAGAATAATATGAATGTACTTTAAATTTGAAACAAATTACTTAAAGCCAAGTAAATATATAATATAAGTAGAATAAATTCAGCTTGCCTTTTTAAATAAATATACATTACCTATAATGTTTATATTATATTATTTACAATAATTAAATAAATAATATAATAATTAAATGAAATAAAATACATGAGTGCGTAACACATAAGCAATTACTTTTTTCTTAATTTATGATTTTTATTTTTTAGTAATCAATATAAAACTGAATACATATGCTATTGAATTTAAAATTAAGATGTTAAATTGGCAAATGTTGCTACTAAATATTAGATAAAAAAATAATAAAATATTTAGTTAAAATATTATACAAGAAAGATGGTTTTAAATACCTAATGTTACGTTAAATATTATATATTTTTCAAATACCGATTGATTATTTTTAAAAAAAAACACGAATTTTTAAAATATTACGTCAGTAGCATACATATAGTAGTACGATATACGAAGAAAAATTTTTAATAATTTTTACCTTGTAAGCATGGTAAAAGTGAGACGAATTGTTTTTCTGTAAAAATATACCTACAGTTTTCACATAAAAATTACATATACGCACGCAAGGATAAATTTTACTATGCAGCAGGGTAAAATTTATTAGAAGTTTTTCTCCGTGTATAGTCATTCGCAGTTGATTAATCAAAATAATAAAAAAAACATCAGAAAAAAGTTGACTGTGAAACCCGTTGTTAACATCCCACGAGAAAATAATGAAGAAGAAAAAAATGATACCTGAAGCGAAAGGAAAAAAGGTGACGTACGTACGTGTAGAGTAAAATGAATTTGACAGTGAAAGAAAGTAACCGATTCTCACGGCTAGAATTTTCATCGCGTCTCTATACCTGTCACTCGGCCGCTCTAAAACTGCACTCGGTGCAACAGAGAAAGAGAGCGAGACATAGGCTAACAAGCGTACGTATACGTATACAACTATTTCGAATCTTTTAAACGGGTCCGAACGAGAAAACGTGCTGGAACGCACGTTTTGCGAAACCTATAAAGAAACTTACTCACGAATACATATTTTCTAACCGAATTACCCATAATTTCTCAAAGACATAATGAACTTCGTAAAAACATTTAACGAGCACAATAAATCGGTATTTTTTAATTATTTTTTATTTTCCTTAATTAAGTTGTTACGAAAAACGCGAGCGCTACGGCATATTTTGCACATCGGAAGTTCGATTTTTTATGAGTTTTTCGACGTCGGCCGTTAAAGAATGGTGGCGAAATGTCATGTATATATTTACGATATACATATATATATGTGTGTGTGTTTAAAATAGACGAGCGTGACGTGTTTTGTTTCTTTATCATCAACTAACTGGTTTACAATACTTCTCACCTGACCTCAAATATTAATCCTTTCATCAGGGTCACGACGGGTAGAAAATCCGAATATAATAATAATTCACGAAAAAATCAGATGATCGTGATGAAATTATGGTTGTTTTACCAAGTTCGTTCTATATATTCAAAATATTATGAAAATTATATATACTAATTATTATTTCTATAATTTACTTGTACGTGTGACAGAAAATAAAAATGAAGCACACTGGTATAGGTAAATACGCTGAATAATCGGTTATACCGATGAACGCGGCAATGATCACCGAACTCTCTATGTGGTACCTACTCTATATGATTTCGCTACATAAACCTATGCAGCACGATAGTAAACTACATAGATCTATACAGTGAGCGATATTATTTTTTACACTGAGAAAAGTAATTCTTTGCTTTAAAAAAATGGTGTATTTGCGATTGTTTTAAAATCTTTACTTTGAGGCAAATGTCAATTTCTTAAATATTAATAAATATTCCTTAATAAAAAAGCAATCGAATGAAACCTAATATTCTTTACTAATAGACATAAATTTTAAATTAATTTATAAAGTTAAAATTATTATTAACAAAGGAATATTTATATATCTTACTGAAAACATTCGCTATATTTAATTACGCTATAACATATGAGAGTTAGGTAGATATATACTTATAACATTAACGCATAAAATTTACTATGGAGTTCAAAAAGTCGTCGACTCCCTCTAGCGGTGCGTGAAAAGATTATCCTTACGATGCATTATATATTAATAATAATAGTTAATCTATTACGTATTAATAAACGAACGTCTTGATTAAGACAAAATAATACAATCGTTTTTGACCAAAAATTCAAGTGACTGGATTCTTAATAGTTAAGACATCTGCCTTTCGCCGAATACTTACTAATCCACATTTCTTAACAACTAAGAAATATTTTTTGACTCAAAGCATCTCTTTTCTCAGTGTACGAGGGTTATATCTGTCAAATGCATATTTATCCTTTGTAATACGACACTCGCTCATATTTTCTTAGCGATATAATGTTAAGTATTAATTATGTTTATTTAAAAGGTTAGCATATATATACAATTAAATTATTACAACTGATCACACTAAGCAGGTAAAAGAATTCTCAACCAAAAATGCAATAGATTTTGCAATGTATTCGTGAAATGTGTCCCGCGTAAAAATGTAAAACTTATATCAACTTGATGTAAAGTTTATGTTTGGCAAAAATTAATATCAACATTCGCAACGAGTCTGTACCAAACTTGGAAAAATATTAATTAGACATTTGCATAAAGTTTAGATAATGTAGAAATAATCCCTTAGATAAGTTTAAAAATATTATTTTATAGCGGGTAAAATTTTAATAATAAAAAAATTTAAAAAAATTTAATGCGAGATTCGAACCTCCGATTTATATTAATACTAAACTTATAATTATAATATTAAACTGTTTATATTTAACAAGTTACATTCAGGTTATACACTTAGTAGCATGTTTCAATATTGTTCTTTATAACCAAAATTTAATATTATGACATAAACAATAAAAATGGCTCAGTTGCAGGTGGAGGGAGAGACTTCGAAGTGGAAGATCGACGGTTTGAATCTCGGAATAAATTTTTTTTATTAATAAAATTTTATCCGTTCAAGAATACTATTTTTAAACTTAACTAAGAGATTATTTTAAGTTTATCTAAATTTTCTACAAATGTCTAATTAATATTTTTCCAAGTTTCTGATATTGTCTCATTGCGTATGTCGATTACAACTTTTGCCAAACGTAAACTTTGTATCAAGTTGATATAAGTTTTACATTTTTACGCGGGGTGTTTACACTTTTGCAATAAGATAAGAAGACAGAAATTGGGAAGTGCAGATGAGAGGTAAGAAAAATCGTAGTCCCGTCGCATTCCCGGAGCCGCGGTCACGAGGGCGCGAACTAGTTTGTGAATCATCACCGGGGCCCGGCAGATGCTTTACATAAATTGCCTGCGGGCCCAACGTCACGGTCTTTACTATGTGTATACGTTATACGTGTGTGGGTACGTATATACGACGAAAAACGTGACTCAGACTGCAACTCTCGTACACGTACCTACACTCGTGTATACATAACGGACGCATATACGTGTGTCCAGGCCCAGACCCACCGATGTCGTAAATAAGACTCGGCTGAACCCCCTCGGGGCGAAAGCGTGCCTCCTTGCGTATTTTCTAATATTCGACTCGGAGAGAGAAAGAAAGAGAAAGAAAGAGAGAGATAGAGAGAGAGCGAGTAACGAATAGCGAAGGTTTGCACGCTCTACTCATTGATCTTAGGATTTCGTTCGCAAAGGTTAAAGACTGCATCAGGATCGTTTCCTATTCATTCACCTTGCTTATGTATATCTTATATAGGAGTCGATTGGGTATCGTTACGACTTTTACTTTCATTTCAACTCGCAAAATAAGAATATTCATACATCATTTTTAATTTTAATGACTCGGGTGTATTATAAAAATAAAGCAATTATAGCAAATTTAATGCTGTTATCAATTACCAAGTTAGAATATCGACAAACACGTAATTGTAATGATAAACACATGTTCTTTATTATTATTATATATATAGAAAAATTATAACATGCGTTTACAATTATATACGTATACACGTTTTTTATTTGTTTATTTCGCGCATATATTTATTTTAAACGCATCGATTTTTTATTCCCCGGCAATGTCACTTACACATATAAGTATGTACCCATACGTATTCGTTGAATGAGATCGAAATTTTAAACTCAACATTTAACGGATTTAAAGATATTTCTATAAAAAATTTACTCAATGAGTCATTCAAATATAAATTACTAGATATATGACGGTGTAAAAATACATTCAAAATTTTTTATCATATTTTTTTAAGAATATAGTAAATAGGCAAATCTGCATAATTGTTGAATGATTCAAATCTTTCGAAATATGAAACTCTTTTTGAAATAAAAAATCTTTTTAATAACGTTAAGATAATTTTATTTAATTATTGAATAAATAACAATCTATTTAAATATAAAATTGAAAATATAGTTAGCTAAAAATTAAATGTATAAAATAAAATGTTTATAGTATACTTACGAATTAAAAATTAAGTTCTATGCATATATGTATATACGAGTTTAACAATGCTTTGTAAAACGTATCGGTTTACAGTAACGTATGAGCTACATCTTTCATCTACAAAATAATCCTTTTTAAGGATTGAGAAAGCTTAAGTAAAAACCTACATCTACAAAAGTTAAATAGTCCTTTTTAAAGATTGAGGAAGGTTAAATAAAAACTAGAGGTCCCAAAATATGTAAAAGCTATACGCTTTTACATTCCTGGCACGATCTTTAATTGCTTTAAAAAGTAAGCGACTATAATATTTAGAAGTTACTATAAAAATACATTTTAGCAAATCGGTAGAAATTGACTGAATTTTTTGATTCACTTGTTTACATACAAGCATACATACATTTTCAAAAACAATTAAAAAGTAAACAAAAGTTTTCTTTTGTGATAAACATTTTTTACCTTTAAAATTTGTACGTATAATCGATATTTATTTAGATAAGGTCTAAGACCGTCTTTTTTGTACATTTTTCGTTTCTTCAACCGTTTTTTTTTCATTTATCAGGAAAAATATCGATGTGAGTAAGAAATGTTTAAGAGAAAAAAGTTTTTTTTTTATTGGGATGAACATTTCTTACAGTTAAAATTTCTACGTAAAATCAATATTTAGTTAGTCTAAAAAGCTTCTTTTATTGTACATTTTGGGCTTTTTCGACTGTTTTTTTTTGTACTTAAGGCGGTGGATACCCAAATTACAGGAACCTACATCTAAAATCCCAAAAATTTTAAAAACTAATGGAATTAAAAATCTGAAAAAATTTACAGGTAATGTTGAAAGCAAATAGAATACCGTTATACTGAGCGATTTTTTCAAAATAATTAATTTAAAATGAATTATATCGCAATAACCATTTTTTGGTCGGTAATATATAGCTAAATCAAAGCTGGCTGCTCAAAAATCTCGTTGATTTATTGATAAAAAAATTTGAAAAAATTCATAGACTATATCTTTAATTTAAATACAACACCGTTACAGAGCGTTTTTTTCGATAAAGTATACGGTTTGCTTGTGAAAAAATAAATACTGATTTTGTTTTAATGGGTTTACATCTCCTTAACTTTAATAATATTCATCTAAGCAAGAAGTGTTGTATACAAAAAAGTTTTATCTTATTAAGATAAAGATTTTTTACATTTAAACTTTTACAGTACAAGTTATATTTGTCTTTATAAAGTAGAAAAAACGGGTTTTTGCACTATTTTGACAGTTTTATGCGATTAACTTGCCAGTATTCAGTTGTACATAAAAAGTTACAATACAAAGATTATCACATCTTTTATATTTAAACATTTTCTATGTTTATATTTTAGATTATTTAATTTTTTTATAAAAGTCGTAGAAAAACGTTTTATTGCCATTCTAAAAAGTGCTACCGTTCAAGACCTATTCGACCAATTTGGTTCAAAATAGGAACGGTTACTTCTCTATTTATGTAAAAGATATCATAAAAATGTCATCCAAATGGGTTCAAAATTGGCTGAGTTATTCGATTAACTTGACTATACATACATACATTTTCAAAAACGTTTAAAATGACTTATTTTCTGGACGAAAATAAATGTTTTTATGTATAATTAAACAATTATTCATGGTGTTACATTGTTCGCGATCGTGAAAATATAAGGCACTCTCGTGCAACGATCGTGCCTATAAAACATTTATGCGAAAGACTGAAAATGTTTGACCTACATATATAAAACAATATTTTTCATTACCGTCTCAATCCAATTAAAATATGGATATAGAACCGCATGGATATCGGTGTAAGGTTAAAGCATATCATCAGTATCATACTGTATATAGTTTAGTAACTAATAACACTATGTAAGATTGAATCAGAATAATACAGAGACTACGCACGCACATGCATGTGTGTGTATAATTAGGTTGTCATTCGCAGGTAATCCGAGAAATCGAATCAGCGCAGATAGATGTAACGTGCGCATTATATACATATATACACCTATAGGAAAAGCTCGTGAATAAACCAAGTCGAAGGGTATATATATATATGTACGTATGTACGTATATACTGATCCGCTTGTAATGAGCGGTTAACTTTCTTCTTTAAAGCGTGCCGAGGCGAGGCAGGTATAATTTCTTCTTTGTCGAACACCTCGCGCGGAAAAGGAAATAAAGAGAAGAGGAGGCCCCGGCCTCGAGCGTTTAACGACTCCCGAGCTGAGGGTATATAGATAAGGAGGTAGGAAAAAGCCCTAACGCGTGTAAGGACGGGAGCGTCCCAACTCCTTTAATCCTCGGTCTCTCTCTCTCTCCCTCTCTCTCTCTCTCTTGTGCAGACTGAGCTCTTAAATGATCCGTATTATCGCCGACTCCCCATCTACCGAGTCCCAGATACTATAGTTCTTCTTTGCGCTCCTCGTTAACACTGGCGCGTCGTGCCGAATAATTTGTTTTACTTGGAAATTGCTCGTTTACATTAATGCGCGATACAGGGAAAAAAATATTGCCGAACCTTTTTCCGATATACTTACGAACTTTCCTACTTTTTTTTTTATTTATTTTTCGCCTATTACTCTTGAACGGCCTTCTCTGTAATGAATACTCGTTCTTTGTTTAATAAGGCATTTTAAAGTACTGTATATAGATAAATTATTTTTAGTTTACTTGCTGACGAGCATCTTTTGACTATTTCAATAGTTTTGTATAACTATACGTACTAACGGCAATAACGGTGTTTGTAAAAGTGTTTGTTAGTCGGATAGTTAAGTGACACTGGTTATTCTTAATAACACTTATGTTAGTTTATAAAAATTAAATTGTGAGTATCAGTAAATAAATACACGATTGAATTCTTCTACTTCAAATAATTTTTTATTTTTAAAAATTGTTGCGATCTTTATTATTATTATTATTATTATTATTATTATTATATTATCATTAATTATTTATATTTGGTGATTTGTTCAAAGTATATATAAATATATTATCTTTATATAAAATAAAGTTTCAAAAAAATCAAAAGAAACATGTTTTATTCCAAGTATGAAAACCAGACTTATTAACGTCTATTAATTGCTTCTTATCCAGGAGATTGGTCTTTCATTTTGGTCATTAAAAGTGTATCAACTGCTCATATATATAGTCATTCTCCAAGGAACAAATTTTCCAACGAATCTTGTATAGGCAATACTCTTTTCTTCCACTTGTTTGACTTCAGCTATTTTTCATCTTCCATATCTCTTACGAGAAACGTTAACTTTCAAAACGCCGACGATAAGCCATCAATGACTGACACTTCGAACGCTACCGTCATCAGCCATGCAACACACCGGTGTATTCTGAAACGAAAAAAAAAAGAAGAAAATATGAAATTCCGGTGTGGTCTGATGGAGAAGGTTCTTTTTTTTTCACGAAGATCCCGAGGGATGAGACTTACCACCCTCTCAATGATGTCCTCGGCAGCTATGACCTTTGGTGGTCGTGCTGGAATTCCTTTCTTTGGCTCGGCTTCCATCTTATGAATCATCTTGTAGACGCTCGAATTCATCAGGTGGTCGTAGTTAGGTAAGGCCGTTTTCTCGAATTTCTTGAAGTTTACTCTGAAAAACATAATAATGGGTTTGTATATATAGGTAGGTATAGTATATACTAGCCTTCCGACCGGTTTATAGGATTTCAATTTTCGTGCAACGCGTACAAACCGGGGAATTTTTATTGACTTCCGCCGCCGCGTCGGCGCTTTGACTGAGTGAAAATGTACATGCGATTGTTCCCTGATTACCTTTGTTTTGCCGACGCGTACAGTTCATTTACTAATTATTATACCATCATTTTTTTTTCATTCGACTTTGTTATACGCAGTGCAAAAGTTAAATATCGTGCAATACAAAACAAAACGATAAGTGCTTCAATGTATAGTTAAAAAAAAAGTTAAATGAAATAGATGTCTACGTCTCGTTGATGAGTATGTAAAATAATAATTGACCGGTTTGTCAAGATGTAAAATACGGTACACACGCCGATTGTAAGTATATATATCTATAGGTACAGGTATATACGCCGAAGAAATATAAATCGAGTCATACCCCATTGCCCTTCCACGGATAACTTCCGCCTGTGAAGATAGAACGTCGGCGATCATCTCGTCGTTGAAGAAATCGTTTGGACACCTCCATCTGCGTCCGTAGGTGAGCTCGAGCTGTTTAGCCTGGGGCTGCCAGAGTTCGCGCGAGCGCTTTCTCCCTTTTCTGTGCTGTGGAGCACATTTACAGATATCAGAACGTCACGAATGCCGAGCTCGATTTATGAGCCGCATAAAATGCCGCGCCACTTTCCTTCGGGAGGATGGAGGATGGGAAAACACTCTCTCAAAGATTACTCGCGTCGCAAGACCTCGCGCGCGATCACGTGTAATCTTTGACGTTACGTGCATTTCGTTATTTTCATTTATTCTTCTGCTTCTTTCTTTCTTTCTTTCTTTCTTTCTTCACGTTATATTACATTAAGAATTCATCATTCTCGCATGCGAATCGATGGTACTTTAATTAATGGATTTTTTTAATTTACACCAAACCATTGTGTATTCTATGAGTACAATGATTGTTCGGTATAGATTTACAGATACAGATTTTTAGAAAGATTGTGTTAGGTGAACATTCAAGAATTCTTCTATCAACATTTTTTTATGAATATTGTGGAAGTTACGTAACATATAAGGTAGTTTTGACATTAAATACAACAACAACAAATTGTTATCACAATTTATCTATGTATACACTTGATTTTGGGCCATAAGTTTTGTACCTTCAGTTCCTGTACCAATTGGTCTTGCAAAGTTAATTTTGGATCTGCTTCAAAACTTCCTAAAATATTGTTCAATACGTTTAAAGCTTTACATTTGTTGTGTGAATCTAATAAATAACTGTCATTATATTTATATATAGGTATATATTCGTTTTAAATTAAAGTTTATGAACAATTGTTATTTATTATTAATCTGTCACCAAAATCTCCCAACAGAGAATTACTTATATTTTTAATTTAATTTTTTGCTTTAGAAGATTGCAATATAAAAAATATTAATATTTTAAGTTTTACTTTCGAATGGTTCGTTAGGGTCTGATTCTAATATTTTCCTTCATTTTCTTACGTTGAAGCTCACTCTTATATCATTCATATTTTTAAACTTGTTAAATTTAGAAGTATATTGTGTTTTTAATTATTAAATTTTTGTCGTTCATGCAATATTAATTACAATGGAAATTTGGTCGATTTTGATGAACAAAACATGATATTTAGCGACGTTTCGTTGGACGTTTTATATCCTCACGGTGAAGAAAAAGTAAAGTTATTAATATATAACCTCAACTTTTGTCCTAGTTAACAATTTTATATACTCTTAGTTTTTATTATGGAACGGCAAATCAGAAATACTATTTAAAGTAAAAAAAGAGATATAATTGTCATGGTTTGTTCCTCAAAATCGACCAAATTTCCTTTATAACATATTTTTTATGAAAAAGCACGACATCGCATGACGCACGTATAAAGGCGCGTAAGCCATATATATAGATAACTATAGCCCCTCGATTTTTACTTTCCTAAATATTTCATTATTTATTAATTATATCATATATTTTTAATCAAATTTCACCTTCTCTATTTATTTCTTGACTGTACAACAAATTATGTCGGGATCTTTAATATTTACAATTTTATGTAATAGTGTTATTTACTGGTTTGAAAGGTCAGAGCCAAGACATTACAAAATTTTAATTGTTTTTATGTAAAAATATTTTTTAAAATCCCTCAAAAATTTACAATACTTTAATTCATTATTTTTTTGTTCATTCATGTATTGCAGTACTTTAAACAAAGGATGTTATGTCAACAAGAAATAGACTTTATTTAATTAACCGTCTCAATATATTCAAAAGAAAACATTTGTTTTTATAAATTATGAGATACATTTTTATACATAAATTATCATTACTCTTTTGATTTAATTTTTAGCTGTATGATAATATTCCAATGAATTTTGCAACATAAACTGAGATGTTGAACTGTAATCCAAAGCAGGAATTAACAATTTCCATTATTACTAACTTTTATCCGCAATAATATATATGCCTATTTTATTCCCTTAATAGCGGCTTGCCCTAAACTATATTAATTTATTTGTGTAATGCAATTATTGTGTACCAGTGCCTAAAAATATCAATTGTTTCATTGTAACCCGTATAAACTTTGGTTTTATTATATTTTAGAAAAGAACTAAAATTTGTATTTAAATTATAAGTCTACAAGTTCCCTAGTAGAAATAGAATTTATTTTCTATAGGTATAAACTTGACATTTAAAAAAAATGGGCGAAAACTACCTATTTACAAGTTATTATGGCCTTGTTATGCCGATACATTCGGCCTTCTCAAAATTCTCATTATTAAAATAATTTAAGCCAATGACTTAATATTATTTAGTTGTGGTCACATGAGAAATTGTTGTAAAGTAAATAAAAAAAAATTAATTTCTCGAATTTTGGCATTACTTAAAAAGATACAAAAGAAGACAAAAAAGTCCTTTTAAAACTTTAAAAATGGATATCTCAGTCCCCAATTGAGATAGAGTGCTGAAACTTTGAAGATACTTTCAAAACTTAGCTTTTGTCGTATAAAAAAGAATTGAAATGGGCCATATTTATATATGTAAGTATTTGTTATAATTTGTAAAAAATAATTGTTTCTCCTTTTAATTACCTCAAGAGGATTGAGGATATTTATAAAAAAAGTGCTTAATGAAATAAAATTTATTTTTTATCTAGCAAAATCGACATACAATTCCTGCTTTAAAATAAAATTGTACTAATTAGGTAAATGACTTATAGTTTTATGAAAATAAAAGTTTCTGTTTGTCTTACTTAAGTTCTTATTTATTTAAAAATGAAAAGAAAAATAAATTGTTGTGTAGGCTTTAACATTTAATTTAAAAAGTTTGTTCTATTTTAATTTGATAAAATGTAATATTTTGAATTTTAATACCAATAAAACCATTTTTTTAAAACTGCAATCTGACTCTTAGTAAATCTTTCTTATCTATATGATTCCATTTGTAGTTAATTTATTTATAATTATTTATGAATTATCTAATAAAAATCATTGAACCTGTGCTGCAATTCTTTAATATTTAATTTAAGGGGATAAGCCCTGGGTTAAAATTGAAAAAAAGAGATTCAATTTTAACAACTAATAATTTTTTTTATAACAATTGAAAACATTTCGTAATTTTTTAAACAAATTATATTATTATTAGCTTTAACTTAAAATTTTTTGGCCAATTTATATGTAAGAAAACTATATTAATTAATTATGAGACTCCATACTCTGATTTTTTTCCATAATGGACTTACTGCAGGAAATATCTTAGGAACCACTTCATCGAATAGGCTAAAATTTTAACAGTTACTTTTAAATATGATTTTAATCCGCTTGAATGAAACAGACTGTATTAAAATTGTAATAAAAAATTATTAAACTAAATTATTTTAAAAATTCAAAAACTATGCAAAAACAGTTAAATTATTTTTTTAATAAACATTTAGAATTTTATTCAAATTCTGTTCCATTCAAGTGGATTAAAATCATATTTAAAAGTAACTGTTAAAATTTCAGCTTATTCGTTAAAGTGTTTCCTGAGATATCCTGCAGTAAGTCCATTATGGAAAAAAATCAGAGTACGGAGTCTCATAATTAATTAATATAGTTTTGTTACATATAAATTGGTCAAAAAAATTTAAATAGAAGTTAATAATAATATAATTTGTTCAAACAATTAAGAAATATTTTCCATTGTTTTTAAAAAAATTATTAATTGTTAAAATTGAATATATTTTTTTCAATATTAACCCGGGCTTGTCCCCTTAAGATAATGCGCCGTAAAATATTCCGACATTCTTCATCGCAGTATAATGCAGAAGACCAATAGCAAAATTCAAGATGTAATATTCACTTTGATAATATGAAAGCTTGCCTGACAACCCTATCAATATGGTTTTTGACAATATAATTTTGATGCACTCACTCTGGGAGGGCGAGGGACTGGGATTGCACGATCTTTTTGCCTCGTGAATTTCCTGGAGCACCTTGGATTCGTAAGATACGATGTACTTTTTCACTCGTTTGCCGTCGTCTTCGCTACTCTTTACAGATATCTCGAGTTCCTTCGATTCGGTATAGGTATCATCCTCCGAAATTAAATTAGGTGCGTAGCTCGAGGACTGCGAGGTGACTGACTGCCTTCCATCCTCAACCTCGGACACTTGTTCGTCCTCTTCGAGTGTTTCTTTTTCTTGTTCCTCTTCTCTCCTTTGACGAGCTTCTCTCTCCTCTTGCCGATTTATTTCTTCCACTTCGACTAAAATCGATGCAAATATATACTTTATATAATCAATCAGTTTATATTATTTAATTTTAATTATACCGTCTACTATTCGATTATTATATTTTTTGTATAATTCTTAACTTGATTAACTATTTACAGTTACAAGTATCAAAAATTTATAGTTACTTTTTAAGTACGTTTTTTGTCACATCAATGAAACTAAGCAATTCGCACTTATACAATTACTAACAATTTTACTGGACTACACATTTCATATGGTGAACTAAAACAAATTACCGACATAAATTAACTATTTATTTGAAAGAAAATGTTTAGACATATTCATGAAATATTGAAGAAAAATATTTTACATAATTGATAACATTTAATGTATTTACTGCATACAGATATTGTTAAGACTTTTGTAATTTTACAATTATGATTGGGGTAAACAAAATTTAACACAAAATGTATAGATTTAAAGACGTTTTTTATTAATCAACAAATATTAGAGTACATTCAATAAATTACATTTAATGACTCACAAAGATATACATACGTATATATATGTGTATATATATATATATATATATATATATTCATGTACATACACATACACATATACACATGTTTTAACAAATGCACAATAATTTCTATATTATATAGTTACAGATTACTTTTGCCAAAAATGATTTTTATGATGTGCCTACGATTCCTTTGTCAATGTAATTAATGTCGGTAATCAAAATGTAATGCTACGTGTGTTATATACACATATGATTGTTGAAGTGGAAATTAGATGGTGCTGTTATAGTGAAGTACCCAAGATTTGATAAACATTAGATGAGTATGTACGCTTAATTTTAAATAATTAACTTTAAAAACAATTTTAATAGTACCGCAATCTGCGTTATTACGATGAATTGCATAAATTTATAAAAATAATGTAGATAATATGTGTTTAAAAATTGAAATAATAGATGAAGTATTGATTTTTAACATTAATTAAAGTTGAAAAAGTATAATATCAAATAAAATTAAAATGATTACTTTAATTGTAGTTGACAAATAGCATTTTTAATTAATTGTTAAATATTTAAATTTTATCTATATATATTGTTATCTTATTTGCCAACACTTAATTAAATTAATTATTTATGCATAATCACAGTCGAAAATATTTTAGCAGTTATAAAATGCAAAATTTAATAAAAATTTTTCCAATGACACCGATTTGTTGTTCAATGAAAAGTGTAGCTATTAAATAAAGTTATCGAGGACTGTAAACAGCTAGAAAAGCGATATAAAAAAAAGCCTAAGGATTCCGACCACCCTTCCCTTTGTTTTTACTCTTTGTCTTTTCAAGTATTTGTCCGCTAGCATGTCTGAGTTTACGCTCACCCTTGGCCGCGGTCTGGGCCGCCTGTTCGGCTGATTGCCCATTCGATTGTAGCTGCTGTTGTTCAACTCCGCTCAGCTCCATGATTTTGTGAAGTTGTTCGGAGACAATTTTAAGATGCTTTTCGATCTCGCTTGGTAATTGTTTCAAGGCAAGCAATTGATTCTGGACACTTTCGAGCTGACGTTCCAAGCTTATTTCAGTAGTTACGAGCTCTTTGATTTTGTCTCGGTCCATAGTGACCGCGACCTCGACGCCAACCTCGCTCGATGGCCGGCGGATCGTCACTTGAGCAGGTTGATCCTCTTCTTCGACGGGCTCTTCGACTTGTGGCTCCGGCTCCTGTTAATCATAAATACACGAAAAAAATCAGTAATGGATATTTCAAAGGACACGGATTTTCCTTATTTCCGTTTATTTGTTTAAACAGTTTAGAAAATAATGACAGATAATTCAAAGGAAAAAATTTTTATATCTATTTTCGGTGAACAAATCTAGTAATTATTTAATTGGCGACGTTTCGATGGAAGTCCTCCATCCTCATCAGGCTATACCTTTATTAAATCAATAATCAAACAAATATTTTCATGTTAAATTGCACAAAGATTGAGTTTATGGTCATTAATATACCTTTCTCTTCTCTGAATCCTCCATATATAACATCATATTTTTCAACGTAATAAATATATCAATAAATAAATAATTTAATACAACAAATATAACACTAATTAAGCAAAAGCAATCAATAATAAAAATTCTTAATAAAAATAAAATTTGCTAGTCATATCACAGACGGTTTTGTAAAGCTATATGTTTGTAAAGCAATATTTGTTTTGCTACTGCTTTTGTTTTTAATTATAGAGCGACACATTAGAGATACTACGAAATTATACCTAATGCCAAATATGTGCAATATTTGAATAAATAGTAAGTAAATCTATATGTATTCAAAATTGTATTTAAATAGGAAAGTGTAAAATGTAGTAATAAATGATTGATTAATAAAGGTATAGCCTGATGAGGATGGAGGACTTCCATCGAAACGTCGCCAATTAAATAATTACTTGGTTTCTTCACCGAAAATCGATATACAAAATTTTTTCTTTGAATCAACTGCGTGGACCATAATAAATTGATTATTAATATAACGACAGATAATATTACATATTTTCAGTTAGAATAATTGATTTAGTGAACTTTTTTTATTACGATAGTAATTATAACAAAATCAAACTTTTCCAGATTTAAAGAAAGAGAAGCTCTGTTTTTAACTTACAAGCCTTTCTTAATATATAATATATAGGTTATTTTCTTGTAAATAAGTTAATAAATCAATTACCACTTCTCCCTCCTGCTGCTCTCTTTTAGCCTCCTCTGCAGTATCTGTAGAATCAACAATTTCGGTGACTTCCAACTGTGATTGTGGACGCGATCCTGCGTCAGAAGTTTGCTCTTGGTTTGTTGCTTCGGTTGCTAGAGGCGATGAATTCTTCTAAAATATTTTAGGAAGGACAACAAAGGCAGGAGTTAGATGTGTTAAAAAGCTCGTACATTTCAAGTGAGTGACGGTCATAAGAAAAGGGTTTTTTTAGTAAGCGATATTAATCAGCGAGATAAGTAACTTTGTAATTTAATTTTTAATAAATATTAATTTGCGAAGCAATAGCAAACCCCACAATTTTTGACCGTCACTCGTCATGCATTATTCCATTAGATCTAAATGAGATGTATATTCGTACAAACGAAAATTTAATACTATGAAGTATGAATATACTGATTCAAAATGTTTGTGTTTAATTAATAACTTCCACTATGTGATGATATATTGTATCAATGAAATTCTAACAAGTAACAATTGCATGCACAATATGTGATGAATTTTAAAATTACCTCGTCTCCGAGTTTTACAAACAAGATTCTTTCTAGACTCTTTTAAACGAACAATTAGTTAAAACCAATTAAAATACGCTTGAATTGATTTATTGTCATTTAATAAATTTATATTCTTTAATCTATTTAAATAAACTTATATCAAGCGTACTTTTGGCGCATGTAAAGACAGCTAAGAATTTAATTTTATAAACACTGTAACGACACGTCTATATACTACATAGTTTCTTTCTACATATACTTACGAAAAATTTTGCAACTATTTTGCTACTCTATAATAAAATAATGTTATAAAAGAAACCACAACATTGATTTAAAAAAAAAATAATATTGTTATTTAAATGACAAGTGAAGTATGATGCGATTTGTAATTTATAAGCGTCACATTATTAAAAATTTATTTGAATAAAAATGAAAATTTATTAGCAGATTTTTATAAGCAATTTTTGTTTTATAATAATAAGATATAAGAATATTTTATTTATGGAAATTTTATTTTACAAAGTTGTACACATGTTTGTATAGAATATTATTTTTCTTTTGTTCAAGTTGATTTTATATTTATATTGTACGTGAATTTAATGAATATCTTATACATAAATAATGAATGTTAAATAGACATCTAACTTCTACTTGTGGTTTTTATAACATCCTATAAACTAAAAAAATAATTTAACACGACTCTTCTATGTTTAAAAGGCATAAAAATGATCTAAAGTTTACATTAAATTCTATATATGTTCTTAATGGATATAAATTGATTGAATAAAATGATGTATATAGTATAAGCGATTTACGTAATAACGAGCTATGTCCTTCTTTATTTGACTAAGAAACGAGCATATCACATTAGGGAAAGAATATCAATTCACATTAAAACCACGTAATAACTTTTGAAAATTCTTGACAAAAAAAATGTGTGTAAGTATATAATTTTATTGTAAATTATATAATGTTTTCTCCTCGATAGGAAGTAATGATAATAATAATAAAACGTGAATCGTTGCATCAAAAGAGTTCGATCGTTATGTACGAGAAATCGCGAGATAAGGAAAATAATCGCGGCGGGAGGGAATCGGTTGACTCTCACTCGTTGTTGTTGAATCGCTTGGCATAATTGAAGACGAAGAAGGCCAAGGCAGATGCACAAGGTACCATCGCGTAAGCCAATCCCCTCGCAAGATCCGTTCGCATCGCGTTGGTAACTTTGTCAGCAACGAACATTGACATGGTCGAGAGCCGACGTTTACCCTCGGCATACCGACTCTGCAAGGTGGTAAAACCGTCCGATTCGCGTTTCGCTTTGAACGCAATCAATCCAGCCTCGAAACCATTGGATTCGCGTCGACAAGACAAACGCCGAGAATTCCGTCTACTCGAGCCTCGGTGAAGTATTTCCGTATCGTAAGTCTCGCGGATGCTACACGCGAGCGAAGCGATCATCAACAGTCGTAGAAGCCCATCTTCGCCCTTGTTTTCGACCCCACGTTTGACATCTCCTACAATCCGCTCGAAGTAATGCGCGCGTCTCAGAAGTCTCGGTTTTGTTTTACCCGAGGGTGACTTGAGAGAATTCACAACACGATCTAGGCATCTTTTCGCGTATCTACCTCTACGACAGAGTCTTGGTTTTCCGCGTTTAGGGTAAACGTTCGAGGTTATTTCGTAGGTGTGATAGACTATCACGGGTGAAGAAGCTTCTTCGATCCGGGGGATCGGCTCCTCGGACGTTTCGTTGATGGGCAACATTGTAATTTCGACGTAGGAGCTCAAGGACCAGGTGCCTCGGGTTTCTGGTGTTTTTTCGGGTTCGTTTACCTCGACGGGTTCCGGGCTCTTTACACGAGATGCCTCGATCAGACCTTTCTGCAATAGCCGCTCGGTTACGCTTTTCTTTGGCTGTTTTTTTATTACCACACGGTATGGCTCTACTTCAGGATCCTCCTCGGATTGAGATGTACGCCGAGGTTTAGGTATTGGTCGTTCAGGTTTTTGCAGGAACGTTGTTTGACGTTTTAACTCTTGAAGCTCACTGGGTTCTGAATTGGCCTCTTCCTGAAGCTCCTGGAAAACCTTTGATTCCTTCAGGAGGGGTGCACGTGGTCGTAGCTTTTTAAAATTGACACTGCACAGTTTAATTGACAATAGTACTTTAATACTACATCCGAATTATATATATTTTGCTATAAGATAACGTGTACAAAAACGTGTATATTTCCAATCAATTAGTAACTCAGGTGGCTCGTCAGGTTAAAGTTTATGAAATATATACTGTAAATCGTATCTGAATAACAATTATATATTTTCATGATGTATTCATCAATATTTTATGACTAATTAATAATAAAGTAATAATGCAAAACATTCGTTGACTATAACGTTCTTACTTTTTCTTTCTTACTCCGTGAAGTATGAGCATGAATCGAGACATTTACGCGCGTGTAAACGTAAAAATTTAACCCTCAAATGATTCATTGTTAATCGGAGCTGTTTAGATGTAAGACATTATCAGTTAAAAGTCGAAATGCGCGCATTTCAGGAATCTCCTCGTTTATATTATGACGACCATTTCACTTCCCTTAACCATTATGCATAATTGGAAGTTATTTTACTTAAAAATCTTTAAAAAATCCATGGTATGGTATACTTTTTTTACATTAATTAAAAGTCTTTTATCTCTTCTTTCAGAAAAGCAGTGACGTTCTAGTACCCCCCCCCCCTATAAGAGTCATGATAAAGGTCATGATTTTCATACGAGTTTTTTTTAAATAATTTGAATCTCAGTATGGCCTAAACTTTAAAAAGAAAGTTTGATTTTACTTTAAATATTAACCTCGCAAAGTTTCAAGCCTGTCTGAGCTTCTCAATTTCCTGATGAGCCACCTTAAATACTGTCATTGAAATAGCTCATAATCATAAACGATTTTTCAACGCTGTTGCCAAATCTCATTGAATAAAATAAATTAAATAATTTATTTGATCAAGTGAAAATAAATGTTGACAACAAAGTTTCAAATTGGCGACAGTTTGTTGACTTATTTGCCAAATTCTTCAAATTGTTTATTAATAGTTCTAATAGCAGAAAATAAAGCTCAGGTTATATATTGAATTGAATTAATAACTTGCTGTTAGTCATCATCATAGGATTTATGTAAACAATTCAGATATTTACATTTCGTTTACGTATGAGTCTCAAAGTAGCTATATCAAATTCCTTTCATTTATAATAATCAACCAATTTTTTATTACGACCATCTTTTTTTCATAATTACCCTAAAACTCCTTTTTCGTTCAAAACTTCCTCCTCGTCAAGGATCAATTGAGCTATCTCTTCGTCGGTTAAATTTGTATTAGCGACTATTTCGCTGTTTTCGTCGCGAGGTTTTTCTGGATAAACTTCAACTGGAACTTGCTCTGGTTCCGACTCGACCAACGGTACGGACTCGTCTTCTATTTGTGGAACTTCGTCTGGTGTTGTTTCTCTATTATCTTCAGCAGGAGCGAATAATATATCTTCAATCTAAAAATCGATTGTTCTACTGTAGCGCAACTCATTTTCAATAATATATTATATTTCTTAGAGTATAATTTTAACAGGTAAAAAACTTACAGGGAGCATATACGGCTCAATTTTATCTTCAATATCCTCGACAGATTGAGTCGGGTCTTCTTTTCTATGGATTAGAATAGAAATATACGTTTACTTTTTATATTCAAGGATAACTGTATTTTTAAGATGTGCGGAAGCATCCACGTAACGTTAAATGCGTAACTAAAAATAAATATTAATTAAGCAAATATAACGAAAATAGATATTTTAAAATGAATAAATCAAACAATATAGTTGCGCAGTGCAAGCATTTTAAAAAGCAGGAATTAATTGCAAAAATGTAAAAACTCGCCAGGAATATTATTGTAAAGGAAAATTTAAATTATCATGGTAATTTATTGCATAATAGTATATAATACATGATGCATGTATCCAATTATTCAAGATCAGTAAATAAATAACTTCTAAGAGGATGTGATACGCAAATTACAGAGATCTACCTAGAAATTCCCAAAAAATTTAAAACCTAATTATAAGAAAAACCTGAAAAAAAATTACAGATATTGTTCAAAACAAATAGAATCTATCTATTTTCTTCGTCCACATATTTATTATTATTAAGAAAGTAGTATTTGTCGATGTTGGTGGACAAAAAACGATAGTTGTACATAATTAATTAACAATTGTCGTTTTTCGTCCACCAACATCGACAAATACTGTATTCTTGTAAATAAAAATCAAATGTGTGAGTTCAGTGTTTCATATTAGATACGTACATCCGGAGCCCCTGTATCACTGTTTATGGAACTACAGCTGTGCGGAGCGTGTAGCCATAGTCTAAGTTACTTTTCAATGTGTACGCAACAGAATCTTTGTTACATTTACATGTATTCAATACCGTTACTATAAGGTAATTACTATGGTAAAAAATTGGCTAGTTCGAGTAACTAGTTTATCGGCAATATGAAAAATTAATTATACGAATAATTTAATTGCTATAAACTAGTGATGAAATCATTTTGTGTACATAACAAAGAGAAGGGAACTAATTTGTATTTTTATACACCTTAATTAATTAAATATAATATTTAATATAATGAATATACATTGACTATGCATATGAAGATTGATTTGAAAGATAAACTGAAAACGATATGTAAGAAAGCTCGGAATATTGCAAAAATATAAGTAATTACGTGTGGAACAAACATTAGTTATTACACGATAACGTTTCAATTTGTTTTTGTGCTTATTAGTGATGTACAATTAATTAATAATTATAAAAAGCAATTATGTATGCGAAATCAAAAAGTAATTATATCTTGACTCTATGTGTGTACGCCGTTATATTCAAAGATTATTCAAAATAATACCATTCATTGAAAATTATTGGAAAATATTTACTTGCAATATAAAAAATATATACTTTTAATATAAAAACTTCTTAATTTTTATTTAAGAAACATGGCACTTAATTTATTTTAAACTGTATAAAAAATACTCTCAGGAGATTCAAATCTCCAATCTTCGACTCCGAAGTCTTTCGCTGTACTAATTGTACATGTTATTTATTATTTTCATCAATATTTTAAATTTAGGTAAAAATATATAAAAAGCAGTTGTAACAAACTTCAAATGGCCATCACTTTTCTTTCTCATTATTTATTAAAGAATAACAACGTACGAAGTTTTTGATTGTTAACATACACTGAAAAATAATATAGTAAGTTCAATAAAATATTTGTTTGAATAGTCCCAAATGCATATGTGCTTGCATGATAGAACCAAATTTTAATTGAAAGATACATAACGTTTTCGATACTACTAAATATTTATTAGTTTCTAACAAATATTCGTTTAGGAATATATTCAACCAAATATTTTATTGATTTCGTTAAATTTATTGTATATTAATTTTTATTATTTTCATTTTTATTATTTTTACTTTCTATTTTTTTTGTCTCTATAATGTTTGTCTCTATAATTGTCAACATAACCTTTTATGGTTATTTCATCTAACAAGATATTTTACAATGAAAATTAGCATTTTATTGTATTAAAATTTAAATTATTTTTATAGCAGAAATTTAACAAAATCGTCGATTCTACATCATTAGCCACTATTTTGTAAGCAAATATTTTCCAATGACGCATAAATTTTTTTTTTTGATGCGGAAATTTTATTTATATTAATTTATTAAATTTATTAAATTTATCTTAAAAATTATTATGTTTCTTTAAATCTTTACCGGTCTTGGGTATTATTGTCATAAAAAAGTATAAACTACCGGTATTCATAATACAATTTTGAATAATTATTGCAGTATTGAAAATTATAAAATTTAAAAATATTTACTCATATAGAGCTGCTTATTCTAAACTCTACTGTTGAAAGGAATTGTATATTATATGAATTTCTAAGGTATAAGTGTAGAAATATATATTATTTTTGTTAAAAAATTTATTTATTCAATATATATACATTAATAACGTATAGATTATTATAGTACGTATCAATTACTTAATGACCAACTCTCAATGTCAGTAATACGCATAATAAATCGAAACTTATTTTCAATTGACTAATTAAACTTGAGTGTCGCAAAATTCAAATGACCGATGCTAATCAATCATCATTAACTTTGTGCTAGATATATTGAGCAATAACGTCGTCGGAATGAATATCATCCGAATAAGCATGAAAATTCAAAGTATATATATTAATCATAGGAGAGTTATAAATAAAACGGAATCATTCATAGCTTTAGAATTTCGCAGAGTGACACGTCTAATATTAGAAATATAGATATACTAAGATGTTAACAACGTCGGTTATAAACAATATCGCGTAATCACCGAAAATTGCGGCCATGATCCAAGCAATCAACATTAAGAGAAAAAATAAGAGATAAAGATCAAGATAGAGGGTGATGATTTTGAACGAACGACGCGCAAATTATAAATTTAGGCCGTCAGTCGGCGCTTATATAGCGTCATCCACATTCTCCGTTCCGCGCGCGCGCGCGAAAATAAACGGCGCGATCCTCGACATCTTGCGATTCGTTAATCAACAACGAAGGGTCGAAGGAAAGAACTCTCAATTTTCTAAGGGGGGAAGAGACCTGGACGGGAGAATTGGGGGCAAAACCGGGGGCGAAATTCGTATAGGTACGCTTGCCAAACTCTTGTATGCTACTGGCGATTAGATAGACTTTCGAGTAAGGAATTTTGATTTCGTATCACGTTTATAATCGAGTAGACCCACATTTTATTTTTAAATTACGTAGTTCGTTATGCATTTCTCACAACTTGTACTTTTACATTATATTCTGTCTTTAAGAACGCTAAATTAATACGTAAATATGTATAGTGAAAAATTGCATGTATAAGTAATTGATGTAACACGTGTCCAAATATTATTGACAATAATAAACTTAACAATAATGTATTACTTATACAGAATGACTGGAAAAGTAACTTCTTTATTGAAAACGAAAGAAGAGTTTTGTATTTGCACAAACAAAATGAAAGTTCTCAGAATTTAGTAAATATGTTCATATACCTAATAAAAAGTCTAAGATTTTGATATTAATTTTGAACTTTTGTAAGGATACATACTCAAATATGATTACAATTACTGTTTATAGAAAAAATCAAAATGAAATCGAATAATAATGAACGTTGAGAAAATAACACATTAAGCGAGCAAACGAATTGAACAAAAGGCAAAAAAAAAAAAGTAATTTTGCAACTAGCTAATAAGAGCATAACAACTAAGAGCGTAAAATCAAGCGAGAAAATCCTAGGAGTAACGAGGCGCGAGTCTGCAATTAGCTACGGCGGAATATTAGGCGGATTAAACTTGCGGAGCAGCAGAAGCCGGTACCATGCCTTGATTCTGGGTTAGCTATTTATGTTGCAGCCGTGTCTCGACATTGCCACATGTTGCTCTCAAAGACGATGTCGTGTACTAAACTCTTAACCGGTAAGTTCACTGTTTTTGCATCGTGACTTTAATAATGACGGATACGCCACATCGGGTTCAATGCCTTGATTCTCGAATTCGTTTCAGGGTACCAAAGAGAGGGGATTATTATTCTCACGTCGTATTTATATACCACTACGGATTATTTCGAATTTGAATCACGAGCTTTTTCCTGTTTTTCCTAACTCTTACGCGCAGTTTGATCGCAACAATTATACCGTTTACAAATTGGCTTGGGTATAACCTACGGAAATGATGTGTTTACGTGAAATAACATCGCGTAGATACAGACTTTCATGTTTTCTTCGTCATCTTATACTTGGATGTCATATCTATAATAAAAAGAAAAATCTATTTTTTTAAAGTACCGCTATATTAAGACTGGTTTATTAATTACTATTATTATGAACATACTTTGTTCGAAAATATATTTTCTAATACAAATATAATTAATATGAATTAGTTTAAATAGTTAATAAAAAAATATTACAGATCGATAAGTTATTTTATTTAAATTAGATTTTAAATTTATCTATAGCTACGAGAATTTGGAAATTTAAACAACAAATATAATATAATAATATTTAAGTAAATAATAATGTGAAAAGATTCTTCAAAATCACTGAAGTAATCCTATTACTTGTTTTACAATTTGTTTACTCTGGATATTGAATAACGAATAGTCGTGAAATTTACAATAGACTTATTTCTTGAATGATTTTGAAGAATTATTATTTCGATGATTAAATTTATTCATATTTTTAACAATTATTAAAAATTTATTATAATACAAAACAATGTTTATTCTAAACTGAAACATATATGTGTATATATAATATTTTATAAAACATGCATTAAGTCAAGGTTTCATGTAATATTTATAATTTAAATTATTTTTAGAAAGAACCATTAAGCGAGGCTTGACGTTGCTATATTGAACCTATTAAAACATATAAATTCTACATAAAGTGTAAATTCTCCATTATTAAGTATTATAAAATGATTGAATTGTTTAAAAAATTACATGAAAGATTTTTTATATTTTTTAAAATTAATAATTAGGTCTATATAAATCATCAATTTTCGTATCATTCACAATCGTTTTAGCTTGCACATAAAATTTAACTTATGGCAACGAAATATACTTGGTTTTGGCAAACGCATCGTCAACAAGTTTAAAGTTTGAAAACAAGTAAATAGAATGACATTACAATCTTTGTTTCTACACGTTATGTGGAAAAAATGTATTAAATCATATACATTTTGATAAAATTATTTTAACATACCAGATTTTATATAGATAAATTAATAAATAATAACATTAACTTTTATGATATAATAATAAACTAGAATTAAGTATATACTTTGTAGAATCGATTGAATGATGAATCCTTACCTTCGAACTCCTAAAACGAAGTTGTTTCCGGCAAGAACAAGCGCCTCGTGGGCCTGACCGTGTGTCAAGTCGCTTATCAGCCGATCGTTCAATTTTACGACTACATCACCAACTTTTAAACCCATACATTCTGCAAGACTTCCCTCGGATACCTGAAAATTTTCGGTTTTGTAGACGTATCTTCTTTTTTTTCACACGGTCTCGTAATGCAAACTCACGCATAATTATCGCAGTTGGTATGTATCAGTTGGACATTATTTCGAAAGAACATTAAACATTTATTTTAATTAAGGCTTATGTGATCAATTTATACTATATCGTTTCTGTCTTAATTTTTTACATTACTATATATAATATTCTTTAATTTAATATTGTCGATACATTGACGAGTAATTCGATGTTTTATTCACAAACAATAGATTTTAGCATTGATAATGAGTTTTTTACTTGTTCTATAGTAAAATATTTAGAATAACTAACATTTTTACCGGGCTACATTACATTAATAGCTGTTAAATTTTAGGCCCGAAAAATATTTTGACACGCGTATTAATAGTTACAAACTCATGTCTAAAAATCTGCATGACTAAGTCACAAAATTTCTTAAAATTAATTTGCAAATACGCGGTATAGAGTACTCAACAACGAAAATATTTATATAAAATTTATTTTACACTTCAATAAATAAGACTTTATAAGTATGTTCTCTATAATTTTATAGTATATATTAATTGATTAATTATAATAAAAATTTTTTTCGTTTAAAATTGCAATGGGAAAAATATAATACGCAATAGATTTTTCTTCTATTTTTATAAAATAGTAAAATTGTATACAAGCATTGAAGAGAAAATATTTATACATTTTTAATAAAATGCAAGTATTATATATATAAAATGATTTTAAAGTAAATATATTTCGAATTTTCGTATACGTTAAATAGTTTTCTAAATATTTTAATATACTTGAGATTTAATTCAATTACTCAATTATGATACAAATGTTAAAATTATTTTATTAAATTGTTTATAAAAAAACTACATTTATTACTTTTTATTCTAGATTATCATCGAAACATTTTTAAATACGTTAAATAGTTCTACATTAAAAAAATTTAAGTTATTAAAACATTAGATTTTCGAATATTTACCCTTATAACAGTAAGAGGTTGGGGGAAGTCACTTCCACCCGCCAGACGAAATCCCCATGGTCGGTTGTCGAATTTCGTAAACTTAACGTCCAGGGTCGCCATGATGCTCTACATCTACAAAACCGCATACGATATTTTTTGTACGCGAACTTTTTTCCATCTGTATACTATACGTAGGTATATATATCTTCTCGGCAATCACGATTGCACTTCACGTTCACAATTCACGAACGAAAATCAATTATCAAACGAAACTTCTGTATCTACACGCTTCGCTCATTGTTTCCTAATTTTATTGTTGATGTATTTATAATTTGATTAATATTTTATTTATATTTTTACGAAAAATAAACATTCGCTTAGTATTTGCGATAGATATACGAATATTTAGAGTTATCCGTTATATTTTACATAATTAATTACGAGATGTAATTATATAAAGAAAAATAGTTGTACCCGAAATAATAAATACCAGAAATTTTAATCAAAATTGAAATTGGGAAAATTATTTGAAGAAACAAAACTATATATATTTAATGTACGCGTGTACATTTGATAAAATAGATAATGAATGTTGAGAATATAAATGTTTTTATCTCATCCTTATAAAATACTAAATCTTGAACTTAGACGTTTCAAATAAAAATGTATAAAATAGTGTCTATTTCTCCGTTTCAATTCAAACAGTTCTTCAATTTTTCAAGTAGTCGCATAACAAACATGTCAGACGCGCTTTTATAAATCTCGAAGAATCAACATAATTTTTAACTCTATTCTATGACACGTTTAAATGGGTATAAAGGTGTATAGCTACTCAAGTAAAGGTCACCGCAGACAAATTAATTGTTTAATATACGTGCGGCTATTCAAAAAATTTCAAAACATCGTAAAAGATTAATCGATTTGAAAACGTACGCGAGAATAGCTCTTAGTCAGACCATTAAAGTCCCCACAGTAATCGCACATAAAATTGTCGTATATTTATTTTTCTGTCTTCTAAATGTGACATTACGTAATGCAATGTCGAGTGGTCTAACAGAAGGAGCTAACGTGAAAACGAGACATGCGAACATATGCTACGGAGAAGACGGAGTAAGAGAAAGATAAACCGCAAGCTCGAGTGCGTGAAAAGAGGGAAATAAGCTTTACGTTGTGGATTTTTGTTGGAATTTGTTACGATCCTCGAGTTACGAATGCGGAACCGCGCGAAGAAACTGCTTTTAGGATGTGTTAGGGTTCAAATTTAGAAATTGTATTTAACTCAGCCATAGCTTTATCATTTGTAATTTTATATTATCCAAAGTTTTACTAAATACGCTTAAATTATATATATTTATTGAATAATATATATGCATTGTAAAATATTAAATTAAATGCAATAATTATCTTTTTTTATATTTAAATATTTTAATTTCTAATTATAATATTATTCACGGCGTAAATAATTTTTTGTGCTAGAAAATATTTATTAGTTCGATTGTAAATATCTTTAATAACAATGTCAATAAATTACTACTCGAAACTTCTTTTTATTATTCCAATTAAGTAGAAAATATATGAAATTATTAATTACTTAAAGTAGATTATTTCGTAAATTAAAAATTGTGCATATATTTAATTTATACAGTGCATCCAATACCGTTACAGTTGGAAAACGAGATTATGGTGGCCCTTTTCGTCATAGACTCGCGATTAAAAAGCACTGGTGATAGCAGAAAAGCTATAGGAGTAGATCGCGAGCGCCGCCAATGCCGGTCTGCTTTTCAACTACAAGCACTCGTAACAATTCTTGTATTCATGTTTGGTGTAATATTACTTTAAGCACTGTTAATTCTCGTATGAACCCACATATTCACTACAGTGCGCAATATTTTGCATTAGTCTTCAGCATATTGACACATATTTATGTTTACACGTGCGAAACGGAACAAACTGATCAAAATTTATATGAGACAAGTATATGGATAAAAGTGTTATTACGTATATGCTCTTTAAATTATAAAATTAGGTATGCACCATTATGTTGAAATGTTAAAGCAAAACGAACACTTATAGATACTTATGAAGCACACAGAAAGACTCTTAATAATTGTCCAAACATAATCACACACATACATACACACGCATACGGACGTATTAAATAATGATGCGAAATAAGCTCGTATCACAAATGCACAAGCGAATGAGCGAAGGCGAGAATGCATGAAAATACTTGAAAAAATAATGCGAAAGCTTAGAGACTTCACATAAAGCTAATCAAGGCCTTATGAGAAGTCGCAAAAAAGTGCAAAAGTGTTCGCGCGTATGTACATCTATATATCTACATGAATATGTATATGTATATGTACGTGTATATGTGTACATATATATAGAGTTGTGTGTGTGTGTGTGTGCGCGTGCCTCTGTGTGCGTGCGTGCGTCTGTGTGTATGAGTGTGCGTGCGTGCGCGTGCGGGTGTGTAAATGCGTGCAGCCGCGTAAAACGTGTGCTCACTGCAGTGCGAGGGGTCGAAGCTCCGGGCCCGAGTGCACCTCAACTGTGCGCGAGGAGCTTCGCGACTGCCGCGCTCAGTAAGCTCGATGAGGCTTTTGGCACGAACCACCTGATGGGGGGAGGGTCGAAAGGGAAAATGTGTCACGACGGGCCCTGCCAGCACGGCCCTCGCTGCAAATATCCGAGTGAGAGCCGGCCTCCGATCTATTTACTGATCGATCTATTTAGACTGAGCGAGCCTCGATCTCGTTCGACTCGTGTCCGCCCCTCGCACGGGGTGGATTCACCATTCGGTAGTGTTATATTCTCTTTTCTCCCGATACGTGTATACTTTTTACTCTCTCTTATGGATTAGAATAAAATTTGCCAAACTGAACCGGGAAACAACCTAATGAAAAAAATTCATAAATTCTCTCGCAGTATATAAATATTAATATATGTTTTTTTTTTCGTTTTACTAATACTAATTATATTCTTTGGTTAACTGAAAATATATTAAAAATTACTTATTTTGCTTCCAAAATATTTGTATAATCATTTGTTTGGAATTTGGTTGCACAAAACGATGAATCGAAGAGCAAGATCTTTAAATCGAGCTTTATAGCTACAAAGAACGTTCTCTCGCGCGTGAAGATATTCTATTAGCTGAAGAGAAAAAAACGTTGATGATTTGTTTATTAATTTTATTTAATTTTACAGGCAAATGGACACAAGAAAACGTAAATTTTTGTTATTTAATGTTATACAAAGATAATATACAAAGAAATGCGTTTTTATAAATATATTTTATTTATATACAATACACGACCAAAAAAGTATATATATATATATATATATATATATATATATATACGAATATATTCGTATTAAAATTAAATTATGCTATTTTTTGATTTACTTCAGGTAAGTTAAATGCTAATCTAATTTTATCATACTATCTTTAAATTAGTTGCTGATACTTAAATATGATACCTGTTATATTAACTAAATTAATATAATCCATAATAATAAATGAAATATATGCTTCAATATTCTGAAAAATATACTAACAAGGGAACTACATGACCTCCGGGAAACGGATCTTATCCTAACTTTGGTATGTCTTTTGTAATATAAAAATATGAAGAAATCTAAGTTATTATACTTGCCAATGGCCATTTTACGAAAGTTATTCGACATCTAACAATAATTTCAATAAAAATTACTTCCAATTTAATCGCTTATAACTCCGAAACAAATAAAGATGAACAATCGAACCATCGAACCAAGAAACCAGAAGAAAATTACTTCAAATAGATATAATAAAAAAAAAGAAACTAAAATTGATCCATTTGGAACAAAGTTATGATAAAAATAAGAAATCGATTGATTGATTGATTGACAACATAATTTATTCTTGCCAAGGTTAAATAAACCGAATGGCACTCGATAAATACATATAAAAGATAAAATAGTAAATATTATAAATATGATAAAAGTGGCCATTGGCAAGTAATAACTTGGCTTTCTTCATATTTCTACATTACAAAAGATATACCAAAATTAGGATAAGATTCGTTTCCCGGAGATCATGTACTCCCCTTGAAAGTGCAAGATAAATAAATTTGTAATTTTATAAATGATAATTAAAGTTTATTTAACAACGGAGCACATAAATTTGTATTTTATTTAAAGAAATTTAAATTAAGTTAATTTTATCAAGGTGCGCGGTAGCGCAACCAACGCAAGTATAATGCGCGCTAGCACCTATTAGACATCTAACTGCACCTGCGGTTTTTTTATTTTTGAATATTAATATATAATATGTTATTTACGTAACTTTTTTATATCATATATTATTTCTTTTTTAATATTTTTTCAGTTTATTAAGTTTTCGATAAATTATTTAGTAATACTTTCAATAAAACTTCATGTAAATATCTGAGATGTCAAATTCTTTTACTCGGCTGTTTTTTTCGATATCTTTTTCGTCTCCTATATATATGTCTACTCGAAAAAGTTGAGACAGAGCTATAGGGGAAAACGAAAGAGTGAGTGAGACACGCGTGATCTAGTTATTTTTTCATTATTATCTTAAACGGTCATCTTTTATCTTACACGGTTGTCAATCATCTAATTTGCCGAGAAGCGTGCGCGTAACAGAACCTGTCAGTGACAATTATTGGTTATGTTTAATGTTGATAATTTTAATTCTTGGTTTTGGACTACAGTTTTCTCAGGTATGAAAACTTCACAGAAATGTTTATTAATTATTTGAATAAATTATTATTTTAGAGAAGTTAAAAATATAATTATTTGTTAATAAAATTATTTATTTAACAATTTAGATTTTGGAGCCCAGTCGTTAAACATATCAAGCAATATTGAAACAACAAATCACTTCTACAAAAATGTTTAGGAAAATGCCTGAAATTTTACCAAATGCAGTATTACATTTTATTCGAGGTTGGTAAATAATTTAATGCAAAAAAAAAGAAGCAGTTATTTGTAACTGCAATAATTTTTATTTGCAGGTGATTGAATGTTCCTGGGATGTATTTTTGCTAAGCAGCTGAGACAAGCATTGTCACTCGACAACATTATAATTTCACACACTAACTTTATACAATCTGTTAAAAGAGGAACACTTATTGATGAACAATCTCAAGTAATTAAGAAAATTTATTTTAAATCACTAATATCAAACAGTATTAAATATTTCATTATAATTTTGGGTTATTTATGTTTAGGAATTAATGAATCATCTTCGTTCTGTGTATGGACCAATACTTGAACTTCAAACTCATGAAAACACTTTTCTTGGACATAAAAGAAAATCTTTTTTCTGTTGGAAAAGTAACTATATCACAAAATAAGAAACGAAATCTATGCAAGAGTCACAGTCGCAGTTCACTTATACAATCATCCAGTTTAGTTGATGATTTATTATCACAAAGTAGTTCTTTTTCAAGCGTTAATACAGATTTAAGAGGACCTAGTGTCGAAGAAACAGAAAAATTTCTACCTACCAAAAAAATCAGGAGAAAAAGAATAATTTCTTGCTGTGTTGGTTAATAATCTTAAAGAAAAGCTTTCTGCCTTGCCATATTGGAAATCCCAAGCTGTGATTATTTAGTTACTAAATTACAAGTTTTTCATTTAAAATTGTTCTTGCGCATAAATAAAACAGAAGTAATCACGATATTTTTATATAAAGCCATAATTTAATATTATTTGCTTAATACATTAGTGTTTGAGCTTAATGATATTGAAAAATGTGACTATTAAAACTTGTATCAGTGTAAAATAAAAACAAAAATTTAACATTACATGCAATTATTTAACATTTATTATTATTATTTTTGTGTAGAACTTAGTATTTTTTACTATGATTATAAAAGCGAATAAGCTTAATTCGATAGACTTTAAAGTACAATAATATTAGATCCAAATAGCCTTTGACGCCTTTTAACAAATTTTTTCTTATTTCTAACAAATCAGGACATTTTAATAATATCAGCACCTATATAATCTTGTAATACACGAACTGCTTGTTCAAATGGTACAGAACTGTACATAAGTTTTATCATAGCGCAGGTTTTAATAATAATATACGGATCACATGTTTTCCTTGTAGTTTATTAACTGTCATACTCCCTTCTATAAGGTCCAACTCTGCTTTGATAAAATGCTCGCTCAATGCCTTTTGTATCAGTGGCCAACATTCTTTTAATACTTGGGAAAATAGTCGCAAAGGAACTCTATCCTAATAATTGATGTGGATTATCTTTTAATATGAATTCAGGTATTTTTAAAGGCCACGCATTATCGACCACACCATAAACATTCAACTCATTTTCTCCTTCGAAATCAGATATTTTTCTTTTAAAACATTAATCTCCAATAGTCAAATATTTCTGAAAAAAAATAATAAATAGTTATCTTTTTATGATGACACAAAAAAAATTCAATTAAGGTAAGTAAACATTTTAAAGAGGTTAACAGTTATTTGACAATGTAAAAAGAAAAAGTATCATTACCTAATTAGTGAGAGCATTTATCATTACACTCTTCAGAGTATTATAACAAACTGTATCGTTTATTATCCTTTATATAGTATATATAATTATCACAAAAAAAAAGTTTTGTTTACCTTCTAATTGTTTTTGAAAATGTATATGTATATGCTTGTACGTACTATGTATGTAAACAAGTCAATCAAAAATTCAGTCAATTTTTTACCCATGTGGCTAAATTTATTTTTATAGTAACTTTCTTGAAAAAAATCAGGAGAAAAAGAATGATTTTTTGATGTGTTGGTTAATAATCTTAATGAAAAGCTTTCTGCCTTGCCATATAGGAAATCCCAAGCTGTGATTATTTAGTTACTACATTACAAGTTTTTATTAACGTAACTCGATCTAACAATTTGTTCACGATGTATTAAGTGAAAACTTTTATAGACATTTTTAGAAACTGTTTAATATAATCTATTCTCTTACAGAAATTACATTTTCATCCTAAGTATTTAAAAAAATTATTATTTGTTATATACATTAAATTTCTAACATCAAGTTTTATGAATAGAAAGTATTTTGAAATAACACCTTCCACGAAGGTGTGAGAATACGCAAGTATAATGATAGTTATTAACTAATAAAATTAATATTTTCATTTCTTGCTTCTATCTTTTTCTACTTAGAAAAACTTCAAATTTTCAACAACTTAAAATTTGGTATTAAAAAGTAAATAAATTGTTATTAAGAAGTTGTATGAATAGAAAGCACTGAAATGTTTAATTTTAAGTTAATATTTAACTTTAATTATTAAGAATAAGATCAAACCATAATCACAGTATTCACAAAAAGTTACTGCAATTGAAAGTACTGAAATCAAAATAAAATCGTCAAGTATTTTGCGCTACATAATAATATATAAATGTCTTAAATTTTATTTACCAATCTATTTTTTTGTTACATAGCAGTCTTAGGGATATATAATCAAATAAATTTCAATGTATGTAATTAAAATAAATAAAATAATATAACTTCATATCGACACCTGGGACGAAGACTAGCACGGTTCATCTTCTAACGAATACTAGCATCATTCAAGGGTCATAAAGAAAAGTAACACTGTTAATATCCCTCTAAGGGAGTGTATCATTCGACGACACCCCCTTACCACGCACAGGCCAATCCTGTCGAGAGGGCCAATCGGACCCTTAAGACAATGGTGGCGTCGTATATCCAGGATAAGCACAGCGACTGGGACGACAAGCTGCCAGAGTTAGTCTTTGCACTAAACACAGCGGTGCAAAATTCTACTGGATGGAGCCCGGCTATGCTGAACTATGGTCGCCAACCCGAGGCGCCTAGTACAGCTCGTCGAGAGCAAGACCGGCTTGCCCAGCAACAGTTTGAGTTCCGTAGACTGCAGGATTGGAACGACAAAATCAAACAGTTGCCAAGACTGCACGAGAACGCAAATCGTCAGTCGGCTGCCAGTAAGGCC